>CM045728.1:28412349-28657349 GCA_024760905.1 Plotosus lineatus | reverse complement strand
ATAAAAATTACTTTTACATTATATTTTTGTGTGAGGTGCACATCTGTGTGTGTGCGCATGTGCGTGGCTGTGTCTCTCTGTGTGAGTGTGTGTGTGTGTGTGTGTGTGTGTGTGTGTGTGTGCGTGTGTATATTTACCTCTTGTGCATTATTTTTGAATGTTTAATTGTTATTATAAGCATTTATATCCTTGAATATGTATTATCGAAGTAGCAAAGGATCAATGTATGTATGTATATACAGGGATCCCTCACTTTTTGTGGTTAATTGGGATTGAGATCCCCGAGCGACCATCGAAATCCATGAAGTAGGATCACCCCCCACCCCCGACTGACGTATACACATGTACATGTGTATACAATATCAATAAATACATATCCAATGCTATAAATGTTTATAATAAAAATTAAACATTGAAAAAAACCCATGAGATGTAAATAAAATATAAATACAGACGCTCTCCAACTTACCAACATTCGTTTTGCAAACATCTGGAGAAACCAACATGTCCAAGGTCGAAAGTGAAAGCGAAATAAAATTGAAGAACAAGTAGAAATAAAAATGGAATAAAAGCTACAGAAAGATCGATCATAAATATAACGATGAAATATGAATAAACATTATCCTGAGGTACACTTAATACTAGGCTCCGGCAGAGTGGGGAAGGGGGGGTGGTGGCTGCGCACACAGATGCAACAATGTATCCAGTTTCGACTAGAGATTTTGGGTTGTTGTTTGTTGGTTTAGGCTTTTTTTTTTTTTTTTTTTTTTTTTTTTTTTTGCATAATTGGCCTTGTTTTTGTGACATTTTCCTAAACTTTTCCATCTTCTTCTTTTCCTTTCGGCTGCTCCCTTCAGGGGTCACCACAGCAAATCATTCGCCTCCATCTCACCCTGTCCTCTGCATCTTCTTTTCTGACTCCAATGACCTTCATGTCTTCCTTCACCACATCCATAAATCTCTTCTTTGGTCTTCCTCGAGGCCTTCTGCCTGGTAGTTCCAACCTCAGCATCCTACTGCCAATATACTCCCTATCCCTACTCTGTACATGTCCAAACCATCTCAATCTAGCCTCTCTGACTTTGTCTCCAAAACATCTTACATGGGCTGTCCCTCTGATGTACTCATTTCTGATCCTATCCATCCTCGTTACTCCCAGAGAGAACCTCAACATTTTCATCTCTGCTACCTCCTCAGCGCCACTGTTTCTAAGCCATACAACATCGCTGGCCTCACCACCGTCTTGTACACTTTTCCCTTCATTCTTGCTGACACTCTCCTATCGCACATCACACCGGACACTTTTCTCCAACCATTCCAGCCTGCCTGCACACGCTTCACCTCTTTTCCACACTCTCCATTGCTCTGGACTGTTGAGCCTAAGTACTTAAAATCCTCCACCTTCCTTATCTCTGCTCCCTGTAACATCACCGTTCCTCCTGGGTCCTTCTCATTCACACACATGTATTCTGATTTTCTGAGGCTAACCTTCATTCCTCTCCTTTCCAGGGCATACCTCCACCTCTCTAGATTTTCCTGCACTTGTTCTCTGCTCTCACTACAGATCAGAATGTCATTTGCAAACATCATAGTCTAGGGAGATTCTTGTCTCACCTCGTCTGTCAGCCTGTCCATCACCATAGCAAACAAGAAGGGGCTCAGAGCTGACCCTTGATGCAGTCCCACCTCCACCTTGAATTCGTCGGTCACACCGACAGCACACCTCACCACTGTCTTACATCTCTCATACATGTCCTGCACCACTCTAACATACTTCTCTGCCACTCCAGACTTCCTCATGCAATACCACAGTTCTTCTCTTGGCACCCTGTCATATGCTTTTTCCAGATCCACAAAAGCACAATGGAGTTCCCTCTGACCTTCTCTGTATTTCTCTATTAACATCCTCAAAGCAAACATTGCATCTGTGGTGCTCTTTCTTGGCATGAAGCCAAACTGTTGTTCACAAATGCTGACCTCTGCCCTTAGTCTAGCTTCCACTATTCTTTCCCATAACTTCATCATATGGCTCATCAACTTTATCCCTCTGTAGTTGCCGCAACTCTGCACGTCTCTTATTCTTAAAATGGGCACCAGCACACTTCTCCTCCACTCCTCTGGCATCTGCTCACTCTCTAGGACCTTGTTGAATTTTCTTGTCAGAAAATCTACTGCTACCTCTCCTAGACACTTCCATACCTCCACAGGTATATCATCAGGACCAACTGCCTTTCCATTCTTCATCCTCTTCATGCCCTTCTCACTTCACCCTTACTGATCTTTGCTACATCCTGCTCCTCAATGGTCACCTCTTCTACTCTTTTTTCTCTCTCATTTTCCTCATTCATCAGCTCTTCAAAGTACTCTTTCCATCTTCCCAGAACACTTCTGTCATCAGTCAATACATTTCCATCTGTTCTTCCTTAATTTCCTTATTTTTTTAATCCGATGATATTTATTTATTTATTTTTTTTTAAACGCGATGCACAGAAGCCGCATTAATTGAAGCGCAAAGTAGGAGGGATCCATATATTCTATATATATATATATATATATATATATATATATATATATATATATATATATATAGTGAAGGAGGACATGAAGGTAGTTGGTGTAAGAGAAGAAGATGCGATGGATAGGGTGAGATGGAGGCAGATGCAGTCGCTGTGGCGACCCCTGAAGGGAAAAGCCGAAAGGATACATACAGGATATATATACACAAACACACACACACACACACACACGTTTACAAATCTGTACATTCTCCTCAACAAGGGAGGGACTTACTTATAAAATGTGTTAGGTCAGTGGTGGAGCCAGTCTGGTCATACGTGAGGTATTCACCACTTTTTTTTGCATTTTGCATTTGTTTGATGCCTTAGACGCATTTAATCTGTTTTACCACACGTGGAAGAGCCTCCACAAAGGTCAATGTTTGTATGTGAATCTTTAGAATCTCTAAATCAATTTCTTATACACACCTCTGCCAGTAACAGCATCCAACAAAGGGAACATGTAGTTTGTGTTAAAAAAATAAATAAAACTAATAATAATAAAACTGTAATAATAATAATAATAATAATAATAATAATAATAATAATAATAATAGTTGTAGCAGTAGCAATGATGGAAACTTTGCTGACAAGAAACAGATGAGTGATACGAAGAGCCAGAATAGAAATGTGTTTTCAGAAAGCTGTCAGAAAGACACTTTTCACCATCCCTCTCCGGCTACCCCAAAAGCCCATTCAGACATCACGTGAGCTGAGCTTTCCTTTCTTCCCTATACACACACACCTCATAATGCCAAACAATGACACATGACATAGCTTCAGTCAGGACAGGATGCTTTCATCCCCTCACACAATGCCAGCTGCCTTCATGAGCAAAAGAGAGAAACAATAATCTAAGTATTCCACTGAGGTGTCCAGGAACAGCTAGATTGACCTAAAAATCCCTTTGTTCCAGCAATGAATCCAGAAATAACACGACACAGCACTCCTCTCCCGTTCTCATAGACTTACTGTTCAAATTTCTGATGGGAGTGGTAAAGGAATATCAGTCCCTTGAAAAACTGAAATACCTCATTTAAATATCTTTTACAACAGTGCAGAGGACATAGCATTAAGCCCTCTGCAGTATGAGAAAATGAACACTGGCTTGCAGGCAAGTTCCTTATGCATTTCGCTAATAGATATGGTCAAAACCATCCTACTTTTACAGAAAGATACAACTAAACTGACTTGGCAGAGTAGCTCACCAGGAGATTAGCTCACAATTCTTTCATTACTTTTCTTTTCAAAATTGAACTCCATTAATCCAGTGGCAATATTATCCTCTGTAAAGCTGATTGAGTTCAATAACTGTTTTGCCATTAAAAACTGCACACAGGGATCAGACAGCATCCTGTAACCTTTTAAATCTTTTGGCCAGAATGGTACTTAATATGCTTCAGACATTCCTGTAGAAATTTGCAGGTTAAGACTAGGCTCTGATCATCAAAACCATAAACCCGGATACCTCACACAAACAGATTATAATTCCAGCATATCACTTTTTTATTCATTGCTGCCTGGCAGACGCATGACTTGGTGGACTATTGACAAGGCAATCAAAGGGTTTTAGCCACAAAGAACCTCATGGTCCTGGCTCATTACTCATGCACTCAGTCAGATTTAACAGGCTGAGGATTTTCCACAAGGTGGAGCGATTAGTGATTCGGTAGTTTTTAGTTTGATTTTTCACTTCAGGGCCAAATTTACAGCTATGGCATGGCATCGTTCTAGTGTAGACAGCTTTGTTACATTTTATTTTTCCAGGTTATCCAGGAGTATCAGGGAAAACCTCAACAAAATGACTTCATTCAGCCCCTGTATAGAATATATTTGTGGAATGTACATTATTGTGTTTTAAATTAGTGCAGAAACAAAATGCAATGACAGCCCGGCCTACACTACAGCAATGCAACAAAGAGAACTAAACTTTTTCATGTTCAATGAGAGCTGTTGATTAATAGTGACAGGAGGATGAATAACCATTAGTTATGGACAGTATGACAGAGAAATACAAGCTTAAGCCACTTTTACTGAGCCCATTCAAGACAGGAATGTTACACCTTTATTCTGCCTCGCCATTGTGCAAAAGGTCCAAATGTATCTTTATTCACAGAATCAAAGACCAGATACAGTATAAACAACACAAAGATAAACATCATAGACAAACAACGTCCACAGTCAGCAACTAAAAATATGTTTGTTTGTGCCAACATTTAAAAAAAAGTGGAGGGGTGTCTTGACTCACTCAAACTAGATATTATAATTCCATTGCTAGATACAGTACCCTGAGCCTGCACAGGAACTTGTATATAAAACTCCTTAACAAAGCACGAGATTCTAAGTGCACCATGATATGAAACCTTGGTCTTCATTCCTCTTTACTTTATTATAGCTACAGGTAAGCTGTATAAAGTGATGTGCAATAACCTATAAGAAGTGCTATTTTGACATCGGAATAAATGTAAAATTTGCATGCAAACATATTTGCTTGGGCATATAACTTAAGCATTGACCTTGCCCCAAGTATTTCACTTTTGAGATAGTAACTCCTTTGCTTAATAAAAAAAGTGGAAAAATGTCCTTAGTTCTGGCTATCATTACCACATTCTTCTTGGAATTGAATCTAATGCCATATTTCACTACATAATTAGCACTCATTCTAAGCACTTGCTGTAGTCCAGCACTATAAAGTAACATAAGTTATTAGCATACATCAAATGATTAATACACCTAGCGCCCACTGTACATCCAGTCTTGCACTCATGTAATTTCATTGACCGCTCATCCATATGCAAATTAAACAGGTGACAATATCCCCCACCTCTAACCCCATTAGTAACAGGACAGTGGGTTGATACTCTCCCCTGCCATGACCTCCATGACTAAAACAGCTAAGTTTGGATTGTAGAATTGGGGTTATGTTCTTACTACTCATGAGTTGGACTGATTGGTTATACTAGGGCCATAATCAACATCCACATAAAAGGTACATCCAGCATTGTGGAAAAGGGGTGTTACATTTTTACATTGATAATCTTCTTTCCAAGACCAGAGCAAATTCCCTTTGTGGTGTTCAAGAATGAACTACATGTCTGCCATAAATCAATTCCCACAATGTCCACTTTCCTCTTCAGCATCTCCAGCATATTTCTGATTGCACATACATTCTGCATCAAGTATTTTTCTTATGCCTGGGGTGTTAATATTTCAGAGCCTGACTGATTGTAGGTTAAACATCAGCCTCGAAACTGATGTTCCAGTGTGTTACAAGTCATGCCTCTAGTTACATACCGGCTTGGTATAAAAAATACACATAGGTGTGGCTTTAAGCTGGCTTTGTTTAGTATAATGTAAAAAAGCCGGCAGAATAAGATGTCTTCTTTATCCCCATATCTTAAAAATATGAAATATGCAAACTTGATAGAGGAGGGAAAACAAAGTGATGTTGCAATTACCAATATGACCTATGTTTGTTTTCCCTGTTGTGAAATGACTTATGGTGTGGTGCAAGAACAGCAATCTGCCTCGGTAGTAAATAAAAAAAAATGAAATGAATGCCGATGACAGGGAGACTCTGCCTCATTGTATATAAACAGCTCAAAAATGGGATGACCACCACTAAATTACTGTCTCATCTAGACTACCAACATCATGCCACCCAACAACACTTGTATTTAATTAAGTGCCAGATTGGGTAACAGCTTCTCTCCCCGGGGTGTCAGACTCTTGAACACTGTAGCACCCCTTTAAAGACCTAACCTTGGGATCCAAAAACATCCTCCACTTCACTGTACAGACACTTTAAATCACTGGGAATGCTGTGGCATGCAGGGGCATGAATATATCAGTTGTTAATAGGGAGTAGCCAGGTAGAAACCAACAGGTAAGATGTGAGGAGTCTCATCTGTCTTTAATTACTGGCAATATTTGTGTGCTTCTGTGTCTCCTGTGTGCTTGCAGAGAGAAAGTGAGGGACATAGAGAGAGAAAGAGAGAGAAATATTCTTGCCATGTCCATCAGAGCTCTGTATGTCAAGTTTGTGTACCATATTTTCCGGTCCATAGGGCACACCTAAGGCACAATAGCAATGAACAATGACTCAATAATCTCTGCCCATACATGAGGTGCACCGGATTATAAGGCGCAGTAAGCGAAACAAAAGTCAGATAAGTCAAACTTGATTCAAATCATTCACAATAACTCAACATTATTCAGTTGTAACACATAACATATAAAATAATACACTTCAATGCAGCCATGAGGGGGGCACAAGCCAGTGTTCATCCTCACACTAGTCCCAAACCCGGATAAATGCAGCGGGTTGTGTCAGAAAGGGAATCCGACATATCACCTGTGCCAAAATTTGTTATGCGAATTATAAAAACAAATTTCATACCGGGTTGGTTGAGGCCCGGGTTAACAACGACCACCATCAGTGCTGTTAACCAACAGGGTGCTGGTGGAAACTGGGCGACTGTTGGTCGAAGGAGAGTTGCGAGGCGTGTCCATAGGCAGAGAAAGAAAAGGAAAGGCATGAGTCGAGGACTGAGAGCAGGGACTTTGAATGTTGGAACTATGACAGGAAAAGATAGAGAGCTGGCTGAAATGATGCAGAGGAGGAAGATGGACATACTGTGTGCTCAGGAGACCAGGTCGAAAGGTAGCAGGGCGAGAAGCTTAGGAGCAGGGTTTAAAGTGTTTCATCAAGGTGTGCATGGGAAGAGAAATGGAGTCGTTGTCATGGATGAGAAATGACGGGCAGGTTTGGTTCCAGGACAGGAACACAGAAGGACAGATGTTGATAAATTTTGCAAAAAGGATGGAAATGGCTGTAGTGAATACTTTCTTCCAGAAGACACAGACCATAGGGTGACTTATAAAAGTGGAGGTAGGAGCAGTGTTGCCAGACAGCATAGGATGGTGGTGTGCAGGGTGACGCTGATGGTGAGGAAGGTGAAGAAGACAAAGGCAGAGCAGAAGACAAAGTGCTGGAAGCTAAAAAAGGAAGAGTGTCGTGTTGTCTTCAAGGAGGAGTTGAAACAGGCTTTGGGTGGTCAGAAAGTGCTTCCAGGTGACTTGACAACTACAGCTAATGTGATCAGGGAGACAGGTAGGAGAATACTTGGTGTGTCATCTGGAAGGAAAGTAAATAGGGAGACTTGGTGGTGGAATGAGCAAGTGCAGGACAATGTGCAAAGGAAGAGGTTAGGTAAGAAGTGGAACATTGAGAGGACCGAAGAGAGTAAACAGGGGTACAGGGAGACACAGCATAAGGCTAAGGTAGCGATGTCAAAGGCCAAACAGAGGGCGTATGATGACTTGTAAGCTAGGTTGGACAGTAAGGAGGCACAAAATGATTTATACAGGTTGGCACAGCAGAGAAATAGAGATGGGAAAGACGTGCAGCAAATTAGAGTGATTAAGGACAGAGAGGGAAATGTATTGACTGATGACAGAAGTGTGCTGGGAAGATGGAAAGAATACTTTGAAGAGCTGATGAATGAGGAAAATGAGAGAGAAAAAAAAGAGTAGAAGAGGTGACTGTTGAGGACCAGGAAGTAGCAAAGATTAGTAAGGGTGAAGTGAGGAGGGCATTGAAGAGGATGAAGAATGGAAAGGCAGTTGGTCCTGATGACATACCGGTCATGGAAGTATGGAAGTATCTAGGAGAGGTAGCAGTAGATTTTCTGACAAGAACATTCAACAAGATCTTGGAGAGTGAGAGGACGCCAGAGGTATGGAGAAGTGTGCTGGTGCCCATTTTTAAGAACAAGCGAGACGTGCAGAGTTGTGGCAACTACAGAGGGTTGAGCCATACAATGAAGTTATGGGAAAGAATAGTGGAAGCTAGACTCAGGGCAGAGGTCAGCATTTGTGAACAACAGTTTGGTTTCATGCCAAGAAAAGAGCATCACAGATTCAGTGTTTGCTTTGAGGATGTTAATAGAGAGTACAGAGAAGGTCAGAGGGAGCTGCATTGTGCCTTTGTGGATCTGGAGAAAGCATATCATAGGGTGCCAAGAGAGGAACTGTGGTATTGCATGAGGAAGTCTGGAGTGGCAGAGAAGTATGTTAGAGTGATGCAGGACATGTAAGAGAGATGTAAGACAGCAGTGAGGTGTGCTGTCGGTGTGACAGAGGAGTTCAAAGTGGAGGTGGGACTGCATCAAGGGTCAGCTCTGAGCCCCTTCTTGTTTGCTGTGGTGATGGACAGGCTGACTGCCATACAGGGTTAGACAAGATTCCCCATGGACTATAATATTTGCAGATGACATTGTGATCTGTCGTGAAAGTAGAGAACAAGTGCAGGAAAGTCTAGAGAGGTGGAGGTATGCCCTGGAAAGAGAGGAATGAAGGTTAGCCTCAGTAAGACAAGAATACATGTGTGTGAACAAGAAGGACCCAAGCAGAACTGTGAGGTTAATGGGAGCAGAGATAAAGAAGGTGGAGGATTTTAAGTATTTAGGCTCAACAATCCAAAGCAATGGAGAGTGTGGAAAAGAGGTGAAGAAATGTGTGTAGGCAGGTTGGAATGGTTGGAGAAAAGTGTCCGGTGTGATGTGTGATAGGAAGATATCGGCAAGAATGAAGGAAAAAGTGAACAAGACGGTGTTGAGGCCAGTGATGTTGTATGGTTAGACACAATGGCACTGAGGAAAAGAGAAAAGGCAGAGCTGGAGGTAGCAGAGATGAAAATGTTGAGGTTCTCTTTGGGAGTAATGAGAATGGATAGGATCAGGAATGAGTACATCAAAGCGACAGCACGTGGAAGAGGTTTTGGAGACAAAGTCAGAGAGGTTAGATTGAGATGGTTTGGACATGTGCAGAGGAGGGATAGCGAGTATATTGGTAATAGGATGCTGAGGTTGGAACTACCAGGCAGAAGGCCTATGGGAAGACCAAAGAGAAGATTTATGGATGTGGTGAAGGAGGACATGAAGGTAGTTGGTGTAAGAGAAGATGATGCAGCGGATAGGACGAGATGGAGGCAGATGATTCACTGTGGCGACCCCTGAAGGGGACAGCCGAAAGGAAAAGCAGAGAGACACTTCAAAATAAGTCTCAACATTGTTCAGTTGTAACAATAAACTCACTTTTTCAGTTCATTCCTCTTCCACAAATCCATCAAATTCTTCATCTTCAGTGTCTGTTTTTAACAGTTGTGCAAGTTGGACATAAAGCCCAGATCCCTCTATTTATTTTTTTTATCATTATATTATATTTTATTATATATTATTCTCTCGTGTGCATGGAGTCACAGATCAATAAAGATGGAGATTAGGTGGAAAAAATGTTCTGGAAAAACATCTTCCGGGATTGTGACCTAAATTTCTCTCAGCCAGCCACCTTTAAAGCAACAGCATAATCACAGTAACAAACATGGCGGTGCTCATTCGCAGCATGAGTATTGTGTTCATTACAGAACGGAGGCCATTCCTCTTCAGGAGCTGTATCAGTGTAACTGTAAATTCAAGAAGTTTAATCCGAGGTCTCAGGAGTAGACCTATAGCAGTGCTTTATCCTGGTGACGAACGTGAGACTCTCATTAAGCTAGCTGAGCATCCTGAGAAACAGAAGCATCCTTGAAAGAAGACAGTATAGATGGATATTAGGTGGAAAAAGTCTTCCAGTCTCGTGACGTAAACGTCTCTCAGCCACTCACATATTCAAAGACTACATGAGTAGAACCGCTGCTCTGGCAGGTGTGCGATGGTTTACAAATGTATTATTGCATGAATTAATTAGTACCTACAATGCACATTTTGGAGAGACGATGCAAAATGATCAAATAGGAAAAATATTCTCGATTTCTAAGTGCAGGGTCTAATTCCTAATTCAGTTCAGTTCAGTTCATTTTCTGTACCCGCTTAATCCTAACTTGGGTTGCGGGGAGGCTGGAGCCCATCCCAGCCAACTTCCTAATTCTAAAGTAAATATGTCATTTAAGCTGGAGGTTTCACAGATTTTTACCTGAACTGTTGTTGTGATCTCAGCAGCAAACCCTGCAGTCACTGGAGCCTCATGACTGATCAGCAGCCGCCCCGTCTTTACCACAGACTAGAAGACAACAAATGAAGGCAAAGATTTTACTTATCAATATCAATCATGAGCTATGCTGATGAATTCAACAAACTGTGTGGATGCTCTGGTTAAAAAAAGACATATACACAAATATTATATATATATATATATATATATATATATATATATATATATATATATATATATATATATGTATATATATATATTCTTCTATAATCACCTGAAGAGAGAGGATGGTTTCACCACCCCTCGAAACAGATCTGTAGTGATAAATGGAGTTTCAATAGAAAGTCTTTGTCCTGTCCTTTTATTTTTATTTCCTCTACCAAAAAGTATTGAGCACTCTCCTACGGAAGGACCTACTCAGAAAATAATATATATATATATATATATATATATATATATATTCTTTTTCTTTCGGCTTTTCCCTTCAGGGGTCGCCACAGCGAATCACCTGCCTCCATCTCACCTTATCCTTTGCATCTTCTTCTCTTACACCAACGACCTTCATGTCCTCCTTCACCACATCCATGAATCGTCTCTTTGATCTTTCTCTAGGCCTTTTGCCTGGTAGTTCCAGCCTCAGCATCCTATTACCAATACACTCACTATCCCTCCTCTGTACATGTCCAAACCATCTAAATCTAGCCTCTCTTACTTTGTCTCCAAAACGTCTTGCATGTGCTGTCCCTCTGATGTGCTCATTCATAATCCTATCCATCCTCATTACTCCCAAAGAGAACCTCAACATTTTCATCTCTGCTACCTCCAGCTCCGCCTCCTGTCTTTTCCCCAGGGCCACTGTTTCTAAACCATACAACATCGTTGGCCTCAACACCGTCTTGTACACTTTTCCTTTCATTCTTGCCAATACCCTCCTATCACACATCACACCGGACACTTTTCTCCAACCATTCCAACCTGCCTGCACACGCTTCTTGACCTCTTTTCCACACTCTCCATTGCTCTGGATTGTTGAGCCTAAGTACTGAAAATCCTCCACCTTTCTTATCTCTGCTCCCTGTAATCTCACCGTTCCTCTTGGGTTCTTGTTATTCATGCACATGTATTCTGTCTTACTGAGGCTAACCTTCATTCCCCTCCTTTCCAGGGCATACCTCAACCTCTCTAGATTTTCCTGCAATGTCATCTGCAAACATCATAGTTCATGGGGAATCTTGTCTAACCTCGTCTGTCAGCCTGTGCATCACCATAGCAAACAAGAAGGGGCTGAGAGCTGACCCTTTATGCAGTCCCACCTCCACCTTGAACTCTTGTGTCACACTGACAGCACACCTCACCACTGTCTTACATCTCTCATACATGCACCACTCTAACATACTTATATATATATATTCATATTCATACTTATATATATGTGTAATGCAGCCATGAGGCGGGGGGGGGGGGGGGGGGGCACAAACCAGTGTCTCTCCCCCTTATGCCGGTCCCAAGCCCGGATAAATGCAGAGGGTTGCGACAGGAAGGGCATCCGGCGTAAAACTTCTGCCACATTTAAAAATGCAAATGATCAATACAGAATTCATACCGGATCGGTCGAGGCCCGGGTTAACAACGACCGCCATCAGTGCTGTCAACCAACAGGGTGCTGATGGAAATCGGACTACTGTTGGTCGAAGACATCGAAGAAGGAGAGGCGGGAGGCGTGTCCGTAGGCAGAGAGAGAAGAGGAAATGCGTGAGCCTAGGACTGAGAGTAGGGACTTTGAATGTTGGAACTATGCAAGGAAAAGATAGGGAGCTGGCTGACATGATGCAGAGGAGGAAGGTGGACATACTGTGTGTTCAGGAGACAAGGTGGAAAGGTAGAAAGGCTAGAAGCTTAGGAGCAGGGTTTAAACTGTTTTATAATGGTGTGGATGGGAAGAGAAATGGAGTAGGAGTCATCTTGAAGGAGGGGTTTGTCAGGAATGTTCCAGAAGTGAAAAGAGTGTCAGACAGAGTGATGAGTCTCAAGTTAAAAATTGAAGGCGTGATGGTCAATGTTGTTAGTGCTTATGCCCCACAGGCAGGATCTAAGCTAGAAGAGAAGGAGAGATTCTGGAGTGAGTTAGATGAAGTGATGCAGAGTACGCCCAGAGGTGAAAGAGTGGTCATTGGAGCAGACTTCAATGGACATGTTGGTGCAGGCAACAGAGGGGACGAGGAAGTGATGGGCAGTTTTGGTATCCAGGACAGGAACACAGAAGGACAGATGTTGATCGATTTTGTAAAAAGGATGGAAATGGCTGTGGTGAATACTTTCTTCAAGAAGAAACAGAAGCATAGGGTGACTTATGAAAGCGGAGGTAAGAGCACACAGGTAGACTACATCTTCTGTAGGCGATGTAATTTGAAGGAAGCCAGTGACTGCAAAGTAGTAGTGGGTGAGAGTGTTGCCAAACAGCATAGGATGGTGGTGTGCAGGATGACACTGATGGTGAGAAAGGTGAAAAAGGCAAAGGCAGAGCAGAAGACAAAGTGGTGGAAGCTGAAAAAGGAAGAGTATCGTGTTGTCTTCAAGGAGGAGTTGAAACAGGCTTTGGGTAGTCAGGAAGTGCTTCCAGAGGACTGGACAACCACAGCAAATGTGATCAGGGAGACCGGTAGGAGAGTACTTGGTATGTCCTCTGGAAGGAAAGTAGAGAAGGAAACTTGGTGGTGGAATGAGGAAGTGCAGGAGTGTGTACAAAAGAAGAGGTTAGCCAAGAAGAAGTGGGACATTGAGAGGACCGAAGAGAGTAAATAGGAGTACAGGGAGACACAGTGTAAGGCGAAGGTAGCAGTGTCAAAGGCCAAACAGAGGGCGTATGATGACTTGTATGATAGGTTGAACAGTAAGGAGGGAGAAAATGATCTATACAGGTTAGCACAGCAGAGAAATAGAGACGGGAAAGACGTGCAGCAAGTTAGAGTGATAAAGGACAGAGAGGGAAATGTATTGACTGATGACAGAAGTGTGCTGGGAAGATGGAAAGAATACTTTGAAGAGCTGATGAATGAGGAAAATGAGAGAGAAAAAAAAGAGTAGAAGAGGTGACTGTTGAGGAGCAGGAAGTAGCAAAGATTAGTAAGGGAGAAGTGAGGAGGGCATTGAAGAGGATGAAGAGTGGAAAGGCAGTTGGCCCTGATAACATACCAGTTGAGGTATGGAAGTGTCTAGGGGAGGTAGCAGTAGATTTTCTGACAAGAATATTCAACAAGGTCTTAGAAAGTGAGCAGATGCCAGAGGAATGGAGGAGAAGTGTGCTTGTTCCCATTTTTAAGAACAAGGGAGATGTACAGAGTTGTGGCAACTACAGAGGGATAAAGTTGATGAGCCATACAATGAAGCTATAGGAAAGAATAGTGGAAGCAAGACTAAGGGCAGAGGTCAGCATTTGTGAACAAGTTTGGTTTCATGCCAAGAAAGAGCACCACAGATGCAGTGTTTGCTTTGAGGATGTTAATAGAGAAGTACAGAGAAGGTCAGAAGGAGCTGCATTGTGCCTTTGTGGATCTGGAGAAAGCATATGACAGGGTGCCGAGAGAAGAACTGTGGTATTGCATGAGGAAGTCTGGAGTGACAGAGAAGTATGTTAGAGTGGTGCAGGACATGTATGAGAGATGTAAGACAGTGGTGAGGTGTGCTGTCGGTGTGACAGAAGAGTTCAAGGTGGAGGTGGGACTGCATCAAGGGTCAGCTCTCAGCCCCTTCTTGTTTGCTATGGTGATGGACAGGCTAACAGACGAGGTTAGACAAGAATCTCCATGGACTATGATGTTTGCAGATGACATAGTGATCTGCAGTGAGAGCAGAGACCAAGTGGAGGAAAATCTAGAGAGGTGGAGGTATGCCCTGGAAAGGAGGGGATTGAAGGTTAGTCTTAGTAAGACAGAATACATGTGTGTGAACGACAAGGATCCAAGAGGAACTTTGAAGTTACAGGGGGCAGAGATAAAGGTGGAGGATTTTAAGTACTTAGGCTCAACAATCCAGAGCAATGGAGAGTGTGGAACAGAGGTGAAGAAGCGCGTGCAGGCAGGTTGGAATGGATGGAGAAAAGTGTCCGGTGTGATGTGTGATAGGAGAGTATCGGCAAGAATGAAGGGAAAAGTGTACAAGACGGTGATGAGGCCAGCAATGTTGTATGGTTTAGAGACAGTGGCCCTGGGGAAAAGACAGGAGTCAGAGTTGGAGGTAGCAGAGATGAAAATGTTGAGGTTCTCTCTGGGAGTAACGAGGATGGATAGGATCAGAAATGAGTACATCAGAGGGACAGCACATGTTAGATGTTTTGGAGACAAAGTCAGAGAGGCTAGATTGAGATGGTTTGGACATGTACAGAGGAGGGATACTGAGTATATTGGTCGTAGGATGCTGAGGTTGGAACTACCAGGCAAAAGGCCCAGAGGAAGACCAAAGAGAAGATTTATGGATGCGGTGAAGGCGGACATGAAGGTCGTTGGAGTAAGAGTAGAAGATACAGAGGATAGGGAGAGATGGAGGCAGATCATTTGCTGTGGCGACCCCTGAAGGGAACAGCCGAAAGGAAAAGAAGAGAAGAAGAATACTTATATATATATGTGTGTGTGTGTGTATATATATATATATATATATATATATATATATATATATATATATATATATATGTGTGTGTATATATATATATATATATATATATATATATATATATATATATATATATAAAGCAAGAGTCTTAGGACAAGGCCCCACCTTAGATGAAAGTTGAAAGTGGATCTCTTGATGCATTTTTATTATTATTTTTATTATTATACAATGGATTAAATTAGTCTGTCAATCAGACTACCAACAGCTGAATTACACTGACTGATAAATCACAGTGCAACTCTGGTATTAAGTTTCTTATATTTTATTTAAGCATCACTTAAAAGTACAAGCTTACTAAAGTAACAAGCAAAATCTGTGACTCATTTTTGTGCTTAACTTTCTAACTTCTATATCCGGTGATTATTCAAACTGTTACAAGCTCAAAAATGCAGGTTTCCATGACAACCTCGTCTCTGTGGAGGGCATCCACAATGGCTTATAATGACCATATGTCTCAGTGTTTAAATACAGATTACAAGTTCACTCAAACACTCCGTGCTACTCTTAGCCTGTTAAAAATAAACATGCAGCCACAGTTCTGAGCCCTTGACGAAGCAGTCAGAGGATTAACACAGCCAGAAATGTAAGAAAAGGGTCACCCTGCCACCAGTGAAACGGTGTCATTTGGTATACAAGACAGGAGGTCAAACTAAATTCTGTGAGCAGGTGCTTCCTTCCCAGAAATCCCTGATTGTTAAAACATGCAAGGTTTCAGAGTTTATTTTATTTGCATTGATCACAAATCAGTCTTTTTTTTTTTTTTTTTTTAATTAGAACTATGTGACTTATCTTTCCACACATGCCACATCAATTTGCCCACAAATCAGGTGGGGAAAACTGTAGGTGATACAACCCAAGTTTATTTGATAAGAAAATAAGGTACTTCTCAATGTTGTGTCCACGAAAGATAATGATGTGATGGGGACAGAAAATGAGGCTTGCTTCCTGGTATAGTCTGATGAACACAGTGATCAAGGACGGCAGGCATTTCATCTCACACAACCAAAGCCCCAAATTACTGCAGGAGGAAAATGCTCCACCCGCAATGAAATAACTACATAGTTGTAGTGAACTTCATTTTATCTTCATAGGTGTAGAGATCCAGACCATTCTATAGCTAAACCTCTTTTTGAGCCATTCCTTGTTGGATCTGCTTGTGTGCTTCCATTCATAATGCTGGTATAAAGTCCACAAGTTCAGTTCAACTTCATTTTTCAGACATATGGCTTCACGTAATCTTCAAGCACCCCTTGATATAATACAGAATTCATAATTGAATCAATGACAAGCTGCTAAAGCATAAAAAAGCAATCTCAAACCATAATGGTGCTTCACAGTTATATGAGGTTCTTATCCTGCTCACTGTAAGTACTGTGACTATGGCCAAACAACTTTATGTTGGATTCATCTCGTCAGAGCACATTATTGTTATATGCCTGTGTTAACTGGCAAACTCTAGTCCTGTAATGATCATCATCATCTTCCTCTGCTTAATCCGGGGTTGGGTCACAAGGGTAGCAGCCTAAGTAATGAGGTCCAGACGCCCCTCTCTCCAGTCAGTCCCGCCACCTCTTCCGGGGGAACACTGAGGCATTTCCAGATCAGCCAAGAGACATAATAACTTCAGTGTGTTCTAGGTCGACCCCGGTTGGACATGTCTAAAACACCACACCAGGGAGTCGTTCGGGGGGCATTCTAACCAGATGCCCAAGCCGCTTCAACTGTGCGGAGGAGCACTGGTTCTAGTCCATGCTCCTTCCGGATGTCTGAGCTTCTCACCCTATCTCTAATGGAAGAGCCCCGCAACCCAGCGAAGGAAGCCCATTTCAGCCACTTGTATCTGTGATCTTGTTCTTTCAGTCAGTACCCAAAGCTCGTGACCATAGGTGAAGGTTGGAATGTAAATCGATTGGCAAATTGCGAGCTTTGCTTTGTGGCTCAGCTCCCTCTTCACCATGATGGACTGGTACAAAGCACCACTATACAGCAGAGCAAGCTGCCTGTCGATCTCCCGCTCCATCCTTCCTTCACTCGTGAACAAGACCCCTAGATAGTTGAACTCCTACACTTGGGGCAGCACCTCATTCCAGACCCAGAAGGTGCAGAATTTCACCCTTTTTTAGGTAAGAATCATGGCCTCGAACTTGAAGGTGTTGATTCTCATCCCTGTCACTTCGCACTCAGCTGTGAATTGCTCCAATGAGACCTGAAGATCTTGGATACATGAAGCCAAAAGGAAAACATCCACAAAAAGCAGAAACGAGATCCTATTGCCACCAAAACAGAAACCCCAACTCAATGCCTTGGCTGTGCCTAGAAATTGTGTTGATAAAAATTGTGAACAGAATCAGCGACAAAAGATAGCCTTGGTGGACTCTAACCGTCAGTGGAAATGAATTTGACCTGTTGTTACCAATGTGGCCCACGCTCTGGCTCCGGTGATACAGAGACTGAATGGCCCGTAGCAATGGGTCCTGTACGCTATACTCCTGGAGTACACGCCCCATAAGGTAGCACAAGGGACACAGTTGCTAGCCTTCTCTAAATCCACAAACCACATGTTGACAGATTGGGCAACCTCCCATGCCTCTTACAATATCCTATAGAGTGTATAGAATTATCCGAGACTGCCACAGCCAGGACAAAAACCACATTGTTCCTCCTGAATCCGAGGTTCAACCATCAGCGGATCCTCCTCTCCAGCACCCCTGCATAGACCTTACCATGCAGGCTGAGGAGTGGGATTCCACAATAATTGGGACACACCCTCCGATCACCCTTTTTAAGAAGGGGGACTACCAACCCGGTTTGCCAATCCAGAGGTACGGCCCCCCCGATGACCACGCAATGTTACAGAGACATGTCAACCAATACAGTCCTACAACATCCAGAGCCCTGAGATATTTAGGGCGGATCTCATCCACCCCCGACCCGATAATGATCTTTTCAGAAAACTTCATAATTTCATAATTTTCCTGCCATGCTTTAAATGTACTTTAAAATTGTCCAGTTTATTTGTGATTGCAGAAATATGCACTTTCACATAAAGTTACAATAGTTACCTTCAGATCCTGTGATAAATCTTTTGGATTGTTTAATACTTTTTCAGATAAACTGCTCATGAGCTAAATTTGCTGAAGTAGCTAGTCCTGGACAATTTGCTAGTCATCTGAAATCTATTCTACTTGTACATAATTTTTTTGTTCAGTAGAATTATGTGTTTCTAAAAATCAAAAGCCTACCAAAATTGTCTACATAAGGATTTAAGCTTATTTGTTTGAAATTACTGCAAATGAAGACAGCTACTCACAGCTAGTTTCAATTCCTAGCTTACTTTAGAATGCCTCCTTACTTTGATACTTGTATGTAAAATGAGCTACAGACTTAAAAGGCCACTGAAGATAATAAGAGAAGACATGCCATATGACTGCAGTGCTGGTGCTGAGGGAACACAGTGAGCAGTTTGTGGTATGCAGTGGTTTGTCATGAAAGTTGGTTGTAAGCAGATGTGAAAAGCTACAGCACTGATTTGGGGCCAACCTTAGTAATACAACTTCTCCATTGCAGCAGTAAACCCTCTTTATTTCACTTAAATTTAATTAGGTTCTCTACATACATAGCATTTTCTATTTGTGGTACAAACAGCCCTTTGGATGAATTACAGCAATGGTGAGGAAAAAGTAATGTCTGTAAAAGTGGTGTAGACTGTTTTCTTGCAAGCTATCGTTCAGTACACTTTGTCAGTAATGATATTCATCAATATCATCATCACCACCCTTCACATCAGGTCAAAGATGCAGTGAAACCAGAGTCTATCCCACAAATATTGGGCACAATAAATTAGATTAATGGTTGAAGAAAATTTCTGAAATAATAATGATGCATTTCAGTCTCAGCAGGAAAGTATGAGATGAGGAGAACTGCACTAATGGCTTTATTTTTATATCTTTTATTTCTTAGAGTTCATTTATTTTCCCCATAACCCTGTTAATTAATTTTTCTAGAAAGAAAAAAAAAGTAGATTTAAGCACTGCCTAAAAGCAGATCACCCAATAGATATCGAATGATAGGTGTCAGAACCTGGGTTTGCTGCTGAATACCTTTCCCTTCATGATCTGATTTCTGCTTTCATTTGAATCAGCTGTTTTTTTAGTTTAAGTGTCTGATTAATGAGTTCAATTTCCTTTTTCTTATCCTCATTGGTTAATTTGTTTTAAACACCTTTTAGTGCATATAATCTATGCTGTCTCTTTTTAAGCCCAGCCTGATCTGGAGCTATTCACCCTAATGCTTTCTTGTTCCACACTGAAGTCGAATGGCACAGCTAGATGTGGCTTATGCATACGAGTTTCATACTTCCATTTCAGAGTTTGCTTCATAAACATTTATTTATCTGCAAGGCTGTCTGCAAACCCGATTCAAATTATGCAATTTTATTCTGTGTGAGTCACAGCAGTGGTCCATGAGCTTCCATTTACTTTGTGTGTGTGTGTGTGTGTGTGTGTGTGTGTGTGTGTGTACTTCAGTTTCCTTATTCCGAATTAACGTTTTGTAATTTTTTTGCTAAATGGGTTTCACCTGCTTTTGAGACTAAACATGCCAAAAGAGAGTGGGACCCTGTTGTACTTATAAAGTTTATAATTTAAAATAATTAACATTTCCATATTTTTAATGACAATAGACTTCAGGTGAGTTTTGCAGGCTTCATGCCTTCATGTCTTCACTGTGTAATTGGGGCTAATTTTGATTAAAATCAGAGTTTATTGCATCCCATAAAGAGGCAGTCGTAGCCTAATGATAAGAGGAGTAGCCTTGGGACTGAAAAGACGCTGGTTCGATTCTTGAACCAACAGGAAAAATGTACAACTGCACCTTCCCTTCCTCTACATTTATGGCTGAAATACCCTTGAGCAAGGCACCTAACTCTCACAACTGCTCTATGGGTAACCCCAATGTGTGTGGCAGCTCACTGCTCCCATGTGTGTGCTCACTGTTTACATGCGTGTCTGCTCACTTTGGATGGGTTAAATGCAGACTCCACAAACTTGGATTCAAAGTTAAACTACACAGAAATATAAAAACAAACAGCTACAGCTAGATGACGGGAGAAAATAAATTAAGTTTCAAAAAAACGATTTATTGTGTTCAGCATAGATGGGTTTCAGCATCCTTCAAAACTCTCATCATGCAACTTGGCGATGCATAACAGACAATCAACAACAGCTCACCAATACAATGACATGCAACAACTATGCAAAGTGAAGTCAGTATGTTATCGGGAGCCATATTTTGTGATTATGGGGCTCCATCTGTTCATGCAGGAGCTCCATTAAGAACTTAACCTGCGTTCATCATAAAATGTGGACAGTCGAACTTCCTTCGTATACTGTTATGAGTGTGTAAATATCTCTCTATGTGGGTCACCTGGTGGTAAGCTTGGAGGCTCCGCCCACTTTCTGGTACCCTCTGGCAATGATTGTTTTCTCTCATTCTGATTGGCTAAATTAAGAGTTTGGGTGCCATGTGACCTGGAAGGTACAGGAAGCTTCTCCATGTGTGTTACCTATAAATACTGCTTGAGTGAGGCCTACCGAGAGGTGGTTTGAATTTGCACAGCATTGCTGTTTATCTCCACCTCCAGTGCTTCATCACTCACTTTCATCGTTGGTCATTTCTCCATCTATACTGCACCTTAAACGCCACTGCTTGACCAATATTCTGCTGCTTTGTGGACATTATTGGTAAATATACTTTATTGCCATACTGTAAGTGCACTTGGCACCAGGACAACCTCGACCACATTCGATAATTGACTTTGTAGTAGTTCCATTAGACTTGCGTCCCTGTGTTCTGTACACTCAAATAAAGAGAGGGGCTGATTAACAGTGGAGGTGGGGAGCGGCTCACCTTGATTGGGAACACTGTAAGAATATTTCAAGGATAACCTAAATCCCATCAACACACCCTCTGTGGAACAGGAAGAGCTTAGGGGTTTGGGAGGAGAAGTCTGCAAAATCACGTAGTCATCTAGGGGTCATACCTCTGGATTGGCAAACCAGGGTGGTAGTTCCCTCTAAAAAAGGGGACTGGAGGGTGTGTTCCATCATGGAATCACACTACTCGGCCCTCCCGGGAAAGTCTATTCAGGAGTACTGGAGAAGAGGATCCAACCAATGGTTGAACTTCGGGTTCATGGTTAAATCACAAACAGCTCTATACACTCTACTGGATCCTGGAAGGGGCATGAAAGTTTGCCCAAGGAGTCCACACGCTTTGTGGACTTGGAAAGGTTTTCAACCATGTCCTTCAGGCTATCTTGTGGGATGTGCCCAGGATGTGCTACTGTACACAAGACCCATTGCTACAGTCCATTCAGTCTCCGTATTCGTCACCAGTTCTGTTCATAATATTTATGGATAGAATTTCTAGGCACAGTTGAGGAGTTCTGATTTGGTGGCCATCGGATCTTGCCTCTGATTTTTGCAGATGTTGTCCTTTTGGCTTCATCAATCCAGGCCTCTCTAAGTGATTCGTAGTGGAGTGCGAAGTGGCTGGGATGACAATCAGCATTTTTAGGTACGAGACCATGGTTTTCAGCCAGAAAAGGTCTGGGTCTGGAATGGGGTCCTGTTCCAAGTGTAGGAGTTTAAGTATCTCGGGATTTTGTTCGCGAGTGAGGGAAGGATAAAGCAGGAGATCAGCTGTAAAGTGGAGCTTGTACCAGTCTGTCATGGTAAAGAGGGCACTGAGCTGGAAGGTGATTTAGATTTCAACCGTCACCTTTGGTCATGAGGTTTGGTTAGCAACCAAAAAAAACAAGATAGCAAAAACAAGTGGCTGAAATGAGTTTTTTTCATTGCTGGGGCATCTGATTAGAAGAAAGAGGGACACCTGGACGTCACTGCTTAGGCTGCTGCCCCTGTAATTGGACCCCAAATTAAGCTGGAGAAGATGATGAAAACTGAGCATGAAATGTGCCATTTTAGATGCAAGTGTGAAATTTTTTTATTGGGTAAAATTCTTTCTATAATAGTATATATATATATATATATATATATATATATATATATATATACACACACACACACATACACACACAGACACACACACACACACACACACACAATAGTTAATACATGAACTTTGTCCTGTTAACTCTTCTTCCTGCAGTCTTTACCTAAAATAACTGAATATTTCGTCTCACGTTTCAGATATTGAGCCAAAATAGTCTTTTATGCTGCTTTTCTGAACATTTATTTTCTACTGTCAATTTTCTCTTTAGTATTTCCCATGCATAAATACTGAAGGAAAATATAAGAAAATAAAAGCCAAAGACAAAAATTCCTTCATACAGACATCTGTTCATCATTGTGATAATGACCTTGGCAGATGGAAATCATCTAAGTGCTGAAACCTAGGCCAAAAGGTCCCACACACGTTGCTCTATTGTGAAGATGCTCAGACACTCCGACAAATTCATACACATGCGGAAGATAAGAACACAGCACCCAGCAGATTGCACTATTTGCAATTTGATATCTTCTACCACAGACCACTCCTTTTTCCACAAACTACTGTGTTAATATCAAAATAAACCTCTGGAGGAGTGATCCACAAGACTGTGGTGATACATAGTTTTATATTGACATACAAAGACATCGGTGGGGCCAGTGGCGTAGTGGTTAGGGTGCTGCGCTCATGATTGGGAGGTTGTGAGTTCGAATCCCACCGAGACCCTCACTGTGCTAAGACCCCTGTGCAAGGTCTCAACCACAAGTGTGCCTCTGTTCACCCAGCAATATAAATGGGTACCAGTAAAAATATACCGGGAAGGTAACCTGTGATGGACTAGCATCCCATCTAGGGGGAGTTGAACTCCTGGTCGCTTCACGCTATGGAAACTGGGGATAAGCACCAGCCTGAAGAGTCATGAGGCTCGGATGTAAAAACTCAACAGACTTTTACCTATATTGACATAGCGAAAGTAATGTGTGTGTGCGTTGCTAAAATTTGGAGACCATATGCTAATTAAAGTACACTGTCTTAGTGTGAACAATAATGGTTGGGCACAAATATAAACATTTGATGACCTTAAAAAAAAGTTATGTTTTACTATACACAAGTTGTTATGAGCTATTATAGGAAGATGAGGGGCAGTAATGTGTGGTGGAGGGGGAGTGAGTTGCACCTTCCTCTCCATATAAATGGCTGACGTGCCCTTGAGCAAGACACCTAATCCCCTACTGCTCTCCAGGACCCCTAGTGTGTGTGCTCACATTGGATGGGCCAAATGCAGAGAAAATAATTTTCCTCCCAATTTAAGACATTAATCCGTTCCAGAGCTATTTTCGTATAGCGGGGATTTCGTAAGTAGGGGTCGCATCTTACATGTTAAACGCCTAATTCGTTCCAAGGCTCTCTCTCGGCTGCGGGCCACGCCCACAAGACATGAATTCAAAGCGCATTTCCTGCTTGACAAACTCAACTTTAATTTGATTCCTTGAGGGATTCCAGATGAGCTCAAATGCGCCCACATTTATTAAACATTTACTGAATTAAACAACTTAAAAAACTAAACTAAAAACTAAAGAGTGAAGCTTCCTTCTGTCTCTATCTGGAAGGCCAGCGGAGCGGGATGTTGAGAGACAGCCAGTGAGAGAGCAACTCGCGCGTAGTGTGAAATTTTAATTGGCGCGTTTGAATTTCTTTTCGTAAGAGGGGGTTGTTTCGTATTTTGGGGACGGAAACTCAGGAAAATGTTTTTCGTAATCAGGGGATTTCGTACAAAAGGATCTTCGTAAATTTGGCCCGATGTATATCAAAAAAAGTAAAAATGCAGATTTTTACCAGACTAAAGAACTACCAAATACAAAAGGGATTCCAAAAATGTTGGGACACTATACCAATTGTGAATAAAAACTGAATGCAATGATGTGGAAGTACGAAATTTCAATATATTATTCCAAGTTCAAAATGAGAAAATGTATCATTTTAATGGAAAAAATGCTGATTTTAAATTTCACTGTGTCAATATTTCTAAAAAAAAAACGGGACATGTAGCAATAAGAGGCTGGAAAAGACAATTGCACTTATAACGAACAGCTGGAAGATCGATTACCACTAATGAGGTCCATTGGCAACTTGACTGACTATAAAAAGAGCTTCTTAGAGTAGCAGTGTCTCTCAGAAGCGAGGATGGGTAGAAGATCCCCAATTCCCCCAATGTTGCACAAAAAGATAGTGGAGCAATATCACAAATGTGTTTCCCAGAGAAAAGTTGCAAAGAGTTTGAAGTTATCGTCATCATCTACAGTGCATAACATCATCCAAAGATTCAGAGAATCTGGAACAATCTCTGTGCGTAAGGGTCAAGGCCGAAAAACCATACTGGACGCCCATGATCTTCAGGCCCTTAAACGACACTCCACTACAAACAGGAAGGCTACTGTAAGGGAAATCACAGAATGGGCTCAGCAATACTTCCAGAAACCATTGTCCATGAACACAATCCACCGTTGTCAGCTGAAACTCTACAGCAAAAAAGAAGCCATTTCTAAACAGGACCCAGAAGCGCAGGCGTTTTCTCTGGCCAGGGGTCATTTAAAATGGAGTGTGGCAAAGTGGAAAACTGTTCTGTGGTCAAACAAATCACGATTCGAAATTCTTTATGGAAAACTGGGACGCCATGTCATCCGGACTAAAAAGGACAAGGACAACCTAAGTTGTTATCTGTGATGGTATGGGGTTGCATGAGCGTGTATGGCATGGGCAGCTTGCGCATCTGAAAAGGCACCATCAATGCAGAAAGGTATATTCAGGTTGTAGAACAACATATGCTCCCATCCAGACGTCGTCTCTTTCAGACAAGACCTTATACTAGTATTTTTCAACATGATAATGCCAGACCACATGCAGCATTAATTACAACATCATGGTTGCGTAGGAAAAGGATCCGGGTATTGAAATGGCCAGCCTGCAGTCCAGATCCTTCACCTATAGAGAACATTTGGCGCATCACAAAGAGGAAGGAGCAACAAAGAAGGCCCAAGACAGTTGAACAGTTGAAGGCCTGTATTAGACAAAGATGGGACAGCATTCCTATTTCTAAACTTGAGAAACTTGTCTCCTCGGTCCCCAGATGTTTCCAGACTGTTGTGAGAAGAAGAGGGGAAGCCTGACAGTGGTGAAAATGGCTTTGTCCCAACTTTTTTAAGATTTGTTGACCCCATGAAATTTAAAATCAATATATTTTTCCCTTAAAATGATACATTTTCTCAGTTTAAACTTTTGACTCTGTCATCTATGTTCTATTCAGAATAAAATATTGAAATTTGGCACTTACACATTGCATTCAGTTTTTATTCACAATTTGTATAGTGTCCCAACTTTTTTTGGAATCCGATTTGTACAATAAAAAACTGAAAAAAACTTGAAACAAAATTATTTTTTCAGGTATTGAACCAAATTAATCTATGCCTGCTGTTTTCAGATTGATTGGTTAATTTCTGGAACTCTGTTCAGCTAAGTGTACACATGGGTGATTTTTTTTTTTTTGGCTCTGAAAAACTTTACAATGATGCTTACTCAATTTCCTCCGGGATCACTAAAGTATTAACGTTACTGCATTTCTACATGTGAAGCACACTCTATTGATTTCTCAGACATCTGGCTAAATCAGCATGGTTAAAATTTTTCAGAAGCATTAAGAATTCATACAGTTGCTGCCATCAGCAGTCACACCATAAATAAACCTAACAAGACAGTTTCTGTGACCACTATCTTTGTCTATGCCACTCAGATAATGAGGTAGTAAGCTGCAGATAATGATCAGTTCCATGCTTTCTCCACACTTTCCTCTTTCCTGCTCTGAGGTACTGACTAGTCTTCATCTCATCAGCCAAACTGTCTATATAGCAAACCATAACATGACCTTGCTGTGATTGAGACTCACAAGGAGCATTTTATCTTGTGGCTTACATTTCTATCTTGTGGTGAACCATCTCATCATTGGGTGAACACATACATGACTATATTCCAGATACTTAGTCCACTGAACAATTTCCATTCATGAAACACAAGCATTTTTCCATCATGCTTTGTTTTGGCAACACCTGCACGCAACCAATTCTTCTATTTTACATAACAATTGTCTGATCTACCTGCATTGACTTGTCCTTTATCCTCATTCTTTGTGAGAGATGTTATGACACCAAAACCCAAGTTAAGAGGCCAAATATTCAATCAGATATGAACCTCAATCCGACTATCCACATGATGTTTCAATACACAAAGTTTCAGTAAAAAAATGGGGTCTGTTTCCATCTTGCTTGGATTCAATTCTATAGTATAGTATGACCAGTTTCAGAATACATGAATATAATACAAGGACCCAAGAGGAATGGTGAGGTTACAGGGAGCAGAGATAACGGAGGTGGAGGATTTTAAGTACTTAGGCTCAACAATCCAAAAACAATGGAGAGTGTGGAAAAGAGGTGAAAAAGCGTGTGCAGGCAGGCTGGAATGGTTGGAGAAAAGTGTCCAGTGTGACGTGTGATAGGAAGGTATCGGTAAGAATGAAGGGAAAATTGTACAAGACGGTGTTGAGGCCAGCGATGTTGTCTGGTTTAGAAACAGTGGCGCTGGGGAAAAGACAGGAGGCAGAGCTGGAGGTAGCAGAGATGAAAATGTTGAGGTTCTTTCTGGGAGTAACGAGGATGGATAGGATCAGGAATGAGCACATCAGAGGGACAGAACATTTAAAAGGTTTTGGAGACAAAGTCAGAGAGGCTAGATTGAGATGGTTTGGACATGTACCGAGGAGGGATAGTGAGTATATTGGTAGTAGGATGCTGAGGTTGGACCTACCAGGCAAAAGGCCTAGAGGAAAACCAAAGAGAAGATCTATGGATGTGGTGAAGGAGGACATGAAAGTCGTTGGAGTAAAAGTAGAAGATGCAGAGGACAGAGTGAGATGGAGGCAGATAATTTGCTTTGGCGACCCCTGAAGAGAAAAGCTGAAAGGAAAAGAAGAAGAAGAGTATGACCAGTTTCATAGTTACTTTATCTGACAGCTAGGAATATCTCTGTGGTGGACATCAATATCACTAAGCTACTAAGCTTCTAAGATTCCATAATTCAGGACTGCAATTAAAATATTGTGAGACAGAGATCAGCTAATGGTAGCCATTAACCGTTGACTGAGAGAAACAGGTCAAGATCAAACTAAAGTTTTTTGCTTGTTTGTTTTTAATTACCATGGATCAAAAAATAAATAGTTGAACTATATACTAGGCACTTTGCTGGTATTTCTCGCTACTAAATATGCATATTATTATTTTTATCTCTGGAATGTTTAAGTCTGAAATGTTAAAATGTTAAAATGAAAAAATAAAAAAGAATAATTGGTTTTAATCTAAAACTGGATAGTTCTGGTTTTCTTTGGGTGGATGTACAAATGTGCAAGTATGAGTGTAGAGTTACAACAGAGTGGAGAATAGCTACCGCTTAAAGCAGGGGTCAGGAACCTTTTTTGACTAAGAGAGCCAAAAAAAAGACATATTTTAAAATCTAATCCTCTGAGAGCCACATATACATATATATATATATATATATATATATATATATATATATATATATACACACACACACACACACACATCATATTTCTAAGAATAAGAATTTCTATTCTTCTATAATCACCTGAAGAGAGAGGATGGTTTCACCACCCCTCGAAACAGATCTGTAGTGATAAATGGAGTTTCAAAAGTCTTTGTCCTGTCCTTTTATTTTTATTGTTATTTGCTCTACCAAAAAGTATTGAGCACTCTCTTACGGAAGGATCTACTCAGAAAATTCTCTCTCTCTCTCTCTCTCTCTATATATATATATATATATATATATATATATATATATATATATATATATATATATATATACATATATATATATACATATATATATATATACACACACACACACACACACACATATACATATACATATATAAATACTGAATACAACTAAATTGAAAAAGAACACCAACAATTTTCGACTATAATAAGACTGAATTTATTTTAAATGACAAATGAATAATGAAGTTATTTATTAATAAGAAAAGTACTTCTTACTATTAATGCAACTTCTGGTGCTGCATGGTTTTGCTTATGGCTTTGTAGTCTGGTTGATACATGCTGAGGTTTAGCTTCATGCAGGTGTTTAGGCTTCCATATGTAGAGCCAAACATGGTCAATACAACAGGACTCACATACTGCAGTGTTTGGTATGTGACAAGAAGTGCGTTCCAAATTTTGGCAATCAGTTGGTCTGCAGGTTGAAGGTTTTCCACGTCTGTCCATTTGTGTTTGCTTGCCAGTTCTGCTTGGCTTCGTGCAAATTAACTGACCAAAAACGAGGGAAATTTACCTCTTTACTCAAAAACAACACGCGTAGTCTGTGGCTGTTGTTATAATCCAATAATATTACAGTTTCAAGGTATCGGACCCACCCGCATACTGGCATACAGGAAGGATTGGCTCTCCGCTGCGCGCCACAGTAACATGTGGCATTGAAAATATATGTATAAATTTAAATGCGTGAGATTTATTCATTTGTTTTTGTTTTATTTGATGGCTTTTTTTTTTTTAAATGACAGTGAAAATATGTCTCCGTTATTCTGTTTAGAAAGGCCACCTGATTTATCTGAGAACCAGATACAGTCATCAAAAGAGCCACATCTGGCTCGCGAGCCATAGGTTTCTAACCCCTGGCTTAAAAGAATAACTTGCAGTAAGATCACACTGAAACCTAGGAACACAACTGTCAGATCTGCTGCTTAGTTTCTTGAGTTATGCCTTAACTTTAGTAATAACTGCCAAAAGCTGCCCATAAAGTGGACATCAGATGTTTGAACTACTCAACCTAACTGAAATTACACTCAAGTTCTGTTATGAATCATTGCAGCCAGTGCTTTAAAGAATAACTTCATGTTAACGTGCAGTATTTCTCTCTCCACTGCTCAACACTTCATAGTTTCATTCATGATGTGCGCATAATATCACGTATTAAGTGAAATAGTAAGAATACCATCAGGATCCAGTGCTCATAACACCACTGTTGTCCAACCTGTTCGTTTTAATGACAGTCTGACCTAAGTGACTCTGGATATTAAATATAGAAAGGCTTTAAAAAAAATCTGATCACACATTTTCTAGTTCTCTCATTCAAAAAATACAAAATCCTGGTTGCATTTGATTTTTATAAAGCATGGTTACTAGCAGGGATGTTTGAATTTTGGGCATTTTTTCCCATCTGCTGGGGCTGCGATGAAAGTATAATTCAGAAGCAGGGAGTAAGCTGTGGTTTATATACTCCTGAGGAGTGGCTGTTCAAGCAGAAAGGACTTCAACACATCATTAGGATGTCAATTGACTACCAACAGTGTGAGACAGTCAGTACTCATCTATGAGAAACCCTACAGGGTATGTACAAACACAAAGAGTGCAATCTACTCAAAATATATACAGGGATCCCTCACTTTCCGTGGTTAATTGGGACCGAGATCCCCACACAACCATTGAAATCCGTGAAGTAGGATCACCCTCCCACCCTCGACTGACGTATACGTACATGTATATGTGTATATAATATCAATAAATACATATTCAATGCTATAAATGCTTAGAATAACAATTAAACATTGAAAAAAATAACATAAGAAATAAAATATAATAAAATTTTAATACAGATGCTCTCCAACTTACCAACATTCGTTTTGCAATCATCCAGAGATACCAACATGTCCAATGTCGAAAGTGAAAGTGAAATGAAATTGAAGAACAAGTAGAAACAGAAATTGAATAAAATCTACAGAAAGATAGATCATAAATATTTTTATATTTTATAAAAATATTTTTATATTTTAATAGTTTGAAATATGATTAAACATTATCCTGAGGTACACTTAGGGTACTCTGGTACTTGAGGTACTCTGCACAGCCACGCGCGCACACAGATGCAACAATATATCCAGTTTTGATGGGAGATTTTAGATCGTTTTTTTGTTGATTTAGGGGTTTTTTGTTTTGTTTTTGTGACATTTTCCTTAACTCTTCCACCTATTCTTCCTTAATTTCCTTATTTTTTAATTCGATGAATATTTATTTATTTAAAACCGCAATGCACTGAAGCCGCATTAATTGAAACGCAAAGTAGCGAGGGATTCCTGTATATACAGTATTTTGATTTACTGTTTTATTCCCTTTGCATTTAACCCATCCAAAGTGAGCACACACACACACACACACACACACACACACAAGCGTGTGTGTCCACTCTCTCCCTCTCTCTCTATCTCTCAGAGCATGGGCTGCCACACACACACACACACACACACACACACACACACACACACACACACATATTGGCGCGTCCGGTGAGCAGTTGGGGGTTAGGTGTATTGCTCAAGGGCACCGCATCCATTTATGTAGAGGAAGGGAAGGTGCTGCTCACTCCATCACCACCGCACTTTTTTCCTGCTGGTTCGGGAATCAAACCAGCAACCTTTCGGTTCCAAAGTCGCTTCTCTAACCATTAGGCTACAGCTGCCCCAATAGACCACAGCAGTATAGTAGACATACAAAGAAATGACAAACTCAAGAAAAAACAACATGCACTCGTAAGGTGTATTTTATGTATGTGTATTGTATGTATGTATGTATCTACTATAGGCTCTTAAAATTTCAAAGCTGTGCAAACTGCATGTATACAAATGCTACTGAAACTACCAAGTTAAAGGGAAATTAAAGATTTTTAATATAAAAAATTGAATAAAAGCTTGAAAACCTTGTCTGCATCTTTGCATCTCAAAACTATTGTATTACAAGGTTCTTCATGAAGGGGGAAAACTTATTAATCTGCACACCACGATTTACATCGTAATGCACAAAGTTACACATGATTCATGTCCATGTGACAGGATATACAGATACAGATATGGGGATCCCTCGCATCTTCGTGCTTCAATTCGTGTGGCTTCAGTGCATCGCGGTTTGTTTGTTTTAAATTTTCATTGAATTAAAAAATAAGGAAATTAAGGAAGAATAGGGGAAAAGGTTCAGGAAAATGTTGCAAAAACAAGTCGAATTATGCAAAAAAAAAAAAAAAAACTAAGCAAACACAAAACAATAAGCACTCCAAAACTCCCCATCAAAACTAGTTACATTTTTCAGAAGTGCACATCTCAATGCATGCACGCGCATCTTTATGTGTGTGTATTTATATTTTATTTACATCTGATGCATTATTTTTTATGTTTAATTGTTATTATCAGCATTTATAGCATTGAATATGTATTTATTGTTATTATATACACATATGCATGTACATATACGTCAGTGGGGGGTTGCGGGGTGATCCTACTTCGTGGAATCTGATGGTTGTACGGGACCCCGGTCCCAATTAACCGCAGAAGGTGAGGGATCCCTGTACAGTGGTACCTCACCTTACGAAAGTCTCACCAAACGAAAAATTCAGGTTACGAAAAGCATTTTCCTAAAATTTTTATCTCAGGATACGAAACAAGTTCACGTTACAAACGCGCCATCTTAAAAATTCAAACGTGTCATTCAAACATTCAAACAATGCACAAGCTGCTCTCCCATCAATGACGTTCAAACATCCCACCTCGCTGGCCTCCCATTGGCTAATAACTGAGCTGTCGTTCATGTCACCTTTACTCAAGCGCCATCTTGGACAGGTCCATTTGACACCATCTTGGACAGGGACGCAATCTTGACCTGACGCCATCTTGGACGCCATCTTGGACATCATTGCCTAGGAGGAATGAGGCATCTACCTCCCATTGCCCATTATAGAGTTGAATCCACCGTGATGCTTTTCGTGCAAAGGACAGAATTACTGTTGTTTTATGCTTTATTTCTTGACACAGGCTTTTAACCTTCCATAAACATTTGTAAGATTACAACTCTGCTAAGAAGACATGGTCAACGCGCGCACGCACGCACGCACGCACACAGTGAGAAGAAGAAACGGGCTCGAGTGATATCACAAAGGAATATAGCCGAAACCTGTCTACCATCAGTATGATATTGAAGCAGAAGGTCTTAAAGGTATGTTTTTATAATTTTTAAAGGTTTTAGGGGTAGTATTGGGAGCCTTGGAACGAATCAAGCGTTTTACATGTAAAATACGGTTCAACTTATGTACTTATGAACTCATGTGCATGTGTTACAGGAGAGTTTGGAAGACTTACCTTTTTATTTCACTCTAATAAAAGCTTCCGTACTCAATTTAATGTTTCCTATAGCCATTTATGAATAATGTTTTCAGAAACAAATATTGGAATTTGCTTCACATGGCCATTAACAATGAACCAATTGTCCATGTTTGTGATGTACAGGTGTAGAGTAGTAGAGGTGTGAGTGTGGAATTTGGAATGCAGGAATATTTCGACAGTGGAACAGACTAGCTCAAAAAGACTAAAGAAGAACTTTGGGCATAAGTGGACACTGAGGACAGGTCACCTGCAGTTAGTGATTTAAAGAAAGGAATGAAATAAATAGAGAGAAGCAGAAGCTCGGTGTAAGTTGTCATTGGGGTTAATGGGGGTTAATGTCCTCTGTGCCCTCCTCCACCATGCCAGAGGCATTGGTGGCTTCCCTTTAGTGCTCACTGGGCTACAGGGCTGTGATTAGACTAGGCCACTTGCACAAGGGGAATGTCATGTTTACAGTCATTCCCACACACACCCAACATAATGAGAGTCACTCTGCCTACGCTTGCCACAGCACTATGCCAAGAAAGGCGGCAGACGCTCACTGGATCAGTATGCGTACGTGTACACACACACACACACACACACACACACACACACACACACACACACACACACAAAACCACAGTCTGAACTATGCTAGGTCAGAACAGGGACAATGACTTGTTCATCACTTAAGACAAAACATACTGGAACAGCTCATAATGTCTCTGGTAAAGTTTACCAAGAAGCTCTGATCATACAGTAAGGTTTACAATAAGTTGTAAGTAAGTTGGGCCAGTGGAATAACATCATCCTGCATTGAACTTCAAGCACTGAAATTGACCAGAACTTCAGGGCCTCTTTCACATTTCCATTAATCAAACCCATGACAGGAAGTGAAAGCTGAAAAATCCTGCTACCTACATGGAGTTGGCTTGGTTCACAACACTGTCTATAAGCGGTCCGTGTGTCTGTAATTGAAGAGCCAGTACATGGTCATAACTCGCATAGTACTATGTGATCTCCATGACAAATACAGAGCGGGTGCAGCCCAAGTTCTTATGCAACTCTTTCAAGTGGGAGGGCTTACGTAGCAATGAGAGTGAAAGACTGAAAAAAATTCAAGCAATATGCATGAAGTGACTCTCTTCAAAATGCACACTCGCAAACATACTCAAACAGAAATACATCTCCGGTCCACAGCCAAGAGATCTAAATGCTAAAATGTCTTTTGGACTGAGGAGATCTTGGACAGAAATAACTCAAAACATCACATAAGGTTCTACTGACATGCTCTTCCTTCAGCATTAAAACACATCAAAACCCACCAGTTTAAAGCCCTGAGAGGAAAGGGACGCCTATGAACATGTACTATAAATCTTTCACAATGAGAAGTTTCCCTGCTTGCTTTTTATAACAAAAAAAACCTCACTATTTCAAGATGTGGTCAGTAATTTTAGGTCTGAACAATTTTAATGATATTTGGCAGCTCTCGTCATACCTGGCAGCTTCAATAAAATAGCTGCTCTGAGATCAAACCCCCGGTCCCTTTGACAGCTCAGGTCCTGTAAATCATAATAAAAAAATCTAAATGATTTGAACAGAAAACTGTCCCTATTGTCCGTTATATTGCTTGTTTAATGAATGAATGAATAAATAAATAAATAAATAAAAACCTCAACTTCCAACACAAGCACTTAATCATGCAGCTGAGGCAGGAGTTTAGAGGCATACTCACAAGACATAAGATTCACAGCGATGTGTGACCATGTAAAGTCCATGAATGTTAGTGACATGTCGGAATGGGAGGTGAAACAGTACCTAGGGATGTGAGCTGGCCAGGTACAGAGTTAAACAATTGTTGGATGATATAATCAGTGCAATTGTGAATAGAAGAAAATATATACTGGCAGTGGTGGCCTGGTGGTAAACTGCTGGATAATTGATCCCAAGTTGGAGGTTCAAGCCCCACGCTCAACAGGTTGTCACTGTCCCCCCCAGTGCAGGAAACTGAATTATCAAAGGCCCGCCATGTTTCTCACGGTCTATGGTGAGAGGCATGCGAAAGAACCACTGATGACTTTCATCAAGAGTAGGCCGCATAGCCGTCAGTGTGTTTCTGCCCTGCGATGGCCTGGCGAGCCATCCAGAGTGTACTCTGCCCTTGCCCGGAGTTGGCTGAGATGGACGCCAGTCACCCACGATCCTAATTAGGGGTTCAGAAAATGAATGAATTAGAAAAAAATATACCACTGATTGATGGATGACACCACCACAGTGCCTCAAAATGTTTGTTTCAAGAGCAGATCATCACTGCAGTCTCTAAAACTTGCACTAATTTGGCACCAGAATGTGATCATTTATGATGCCAACATTTGACATTTGTTACGTTGGTGAAAAGTGCACCCAGTCAATTTTTGAGATTTTTCTGATATTTTGATAGAAAGAATCAATGATCTAGCAGGTCATTGTGCTCACAACCTAGTTCAGTAGTTAACTACGCAGACTGCCTATCATTTAAACTTATGGAATTAGTCCTTAACCAAAGTGACTATTTTTATCTAACTTATACTGTACTATTGAACAGATTGGGGTTATGAGACTTATTCAAGTGCCCAATAGTTGCAGATTGGTGGGACTGGGGCTTGAACCCTTGGACTGTGGATCAGTAATCCAGAGTCAAAACCAATGAGTCACAACTGTCTCCATGTGCCTTAAAAAGTTAAAGAAACATGAAAATGTTACTGCTTTGATCCAGACTGTGCTATGTGCGAACTAAAAAAAAAAAAGTGATACAGCAGTCATTATAGAAGCAAAATCTCTCGTCATGTGCACACATTAGATATATATTCATGGCTCTGTACGGCTATTACTTGTTTTCCTACAAAACATTTGGGGATGGCAAACATAAATTAGGATTAGCCAGGTAGGCATCCACAGCCTTCAAGGCAACAAATGAATCACTATTTGCAATGAGACTGCAGAAAATACACTAGAAAAGAAAAAGTAAGAGAATGGATGACAGAAGAGTGAAGACTATAAAAGAAAGAAAAGATGCAAAGCGGAAGATGAACAGCTCAAAATCCAACAGAACTGCTAGCAAGTTCAAAGATTAAAATTAAAAGCTTAACAGGGACGTTAAAGAGAAGTGTGGAAGGGACAAAGGGAACACACCAAAGGATTACTTCAAGACGCAGACAAGACAACAGGGAAAGGAGAGCAAGAGACAGTCATCTTCTTTTCTTTTCAGCTTTTTCCCGTTCTCGATAGTCGCCACAGCGAATCATCTGATTCGCACATTTGATTTGGCATAGGTTTTTACGTCGGATGCCCTTCCTGTCACAACCCTTTAGCAAGGGACAGAAACACGCTGACGGCTTTGCAGCTTCTCTTTACGAAAGTCAGCAATGGTTCTTTTACATGCCTCTCCCCATAGACAGTGAGAGACATAGCCCGCCTTTGATAACCCAGTTAGCTGCACTGGGGGAACAGTGTCAACCCTGTGGGGACTCGAACCCCCAACCTTAGGATCAGCAATCCTGCACCCTATCCACTAGACCATCACTGCCCCGGAGAGCAAGAGACAGTGAATTACAAAAAAAATGGGAAATTCAAGTGCGAAAGCAGCATATTATGAAGAGACAAGGATGGGAACATTCTTACCAAAGCGAAAGATACAGAAAACGATGGAAAGAACACTTCAGAGAGGTAATCAATAAGGAACCACCAGAATTGAAAAGGGTAGACCGACTAAAGAGATTGGGAGCAAGGTAATCTGAAGAAAGTGAAGAACATCAGGCCTTCGTGAGGACAGAGTGTGGGGTGAAACAAGTCAGTGGAATGTCTGGATTCCTGCTTCTGTTGGTCTTGGATTGGGTGATGAACGACAGTGTGTATTGGAAGAACACAGGGATAAGATGGAAATTCACCAGCAAGTTGAAAGATCTTGACTTGCTGATAACATTGCACTTTTGTCCACCAAGTTCCACAACATTCAAAATAAAACAATGGGAGTAAAATAGTGGGCAGAAAACCCAATAATAAAATCAACATCAGAAAGACAAGCACCATAAGAATATTGGCCAAAACAGACAAACTGGTAAAAATCAATGGACAATGTAGAGGAATTCACATATTTGGGAACGATGGTAACTAAAGGGGGTGGGGCCAGTGAGGATAAAAAAAAATCAAGACTGCAGAAGGGCAAGGAACTAATTTTTAATCATTGATTCAAGTATGGAAGTAGCGTTAAGACCAAGATAAAACTATACAACAATAATGTGAAATTGGTTCTGATGTATAGATCAGCGTGCTGGAGGATGACAGCGGCTGACATTAAAAACCGCAAGGGTTTCCAGAACAGATACCTGACTAGGATACTCAATATTCTGGCCTATCAAGATCCTGCCACCAAGAACTGAGGGAAAGAACACAAACTCAGCCAATGTAAGAAGGCCTTTGGATAAGATGAGGGTGTTACATCGGTCTTGTGCTGAGGGAAGGAAGCGGCAAAGACCATAAAATCGCACTAAATTGGACTCCTGAGGAAAGACAGACACAGGGAAACATGGAGGAGGATGGCAGAGAAAGAGAGAAATAAGATGGGGTGGTCAAGTTAGAGAGCAGAACAGAAGGTCTCTAAGGACAGGTCAAGGTGGAGGGATCTGTGCATCACCTTATGCCCCATGAGGAGCAAGAAGGATAAGTGGTAGTAGAAGTATGGGTTGAATATGGACAAGCTGAATAAGGTGGACAAACATTCCAAATTCTGCCATAGACAGACATAAACATTCACTCATAAGCAATCAAGCCTTTATTTGCTATTTGATATGCTGTTAATTTTATAATCAGCAGCCAAGCTGCCAGCTTGCTTTCTGAACACATTTCCTGAACGGTCAAGAGCATCTTAATAGTATAATATCATACAGTCCTGAATGGTTGCTGCCAAGCTATGGAAAACGAGAAAGTAACCTTTTTTTAATAAGGGCAGTGGTGGCCTAAGTGGTAAAGGTGCTGGATCACTGCTCCTACGGTTGGGGGTTCAAGCCCCACTCTCCACAAGGTTGTCACTGCCCCCCCCGGGTTTGATAACTGGGTTATCAAAGGCCGGCCATGTCTCTCACTGTCTATGGTGTGGGGTTCTTGTAAAAGAACCATTGCTGACTTTCGACAAGAGTAGGCTGCAAAGCCGTCAGCGTGTTTCCGCCCTGTGAGGGCCTGGCGAGCTGTCCAGGGTGTACTCTGCCCCTACCCGGAGTCAGCTGGGATGGGCGCCAGCCTCCCTGCGACCATAATCAGGATTAAGCGGATACAGAAAATGAACTGAACTTTTTTTTTAATTAGTGATTTAAAGTGAACTTTTTTAAATATTATTTGTCAATAACAGTTGAAATAGCGCCTTGTACTGAGAACATACATTTAACAGTTTTGGAACATCACCCTAACTACTATCTTAGTACTTCAGTCAATTTAACACATTTACCCACTGTGGTTTATCTTGCTTCAATCAGTTGTCTTCGGGTAAATTTCTGTGGCATCTGTCACTATGAGGGCACACAGTGTAGCAGAAAAGATGGATAATTTATAGGGACTACTAAAGCATGCCATTTGCTCCAAGTGACATACAACACTCTGGGGAATACCAATCAACAACTGGATCTGCTTTATCTCTTAGGTCCAAAGGAGGGTAGTATACAAAGTATAGAACACACACACACGTACGCACAAAATGTCCAGTGCTTGCTTTGCGCACTCTTCAGATGCTACCTCCAGAGGGTTTGGATGGTGACCATGAAGGATACTTTTAGCTCTGGAGTCTGATGTATGACCTGAAGTACAGTTCAGTCAACCCATGATTACACTAGCACACGTCCAAGAGAGCACGGCCAACATAAGAAATACTCTGTTCACCATAGCTAAAATGGAACCCCTGTTCATATGTCGCCTCTCCAAAATAAGACATCCCACATGCATACTACACATTATACAACTTGGCATTAAGATTGCAGTGAAGCTCTAATGCATAATGTCACCACAAATATAATAGACTCCAGGCTATCCAGGAGAACCTTGCTATCTGCTTTAATGTTGACCTCAATGATCTCAATCTGTCCAAAGCACTGTCCAAAACTCCAACCACCATGAGCGAAAAACAGGGGGAAAAACAGCAGTTCATTTACTCAACAGCCACACAATTTAATGCCCAGATTTTGTCGGCCACTCTCATGAATGCAAGCACAAATACAAACTTGATATGAAAACTTTACAATTTAGAATGACATTGATTTATGTTGTTTTGCTCGTTAACGTTGGTAACAGCACACAGCTCAAGGAAAGAATGGCTCCCAAATAATGGTTCGATCAGTGTGTGTGTGTGTGTGTGTGTGTGTGCGTGCACGCATTTCAATGTGCACATGTTTGGGGAACTGAGAGCAATAAATCTCATAACTGAGTAACACACAATTGTGGGAACAGACTTCAGTCAGACCATGCAAAAAAATGATATCTGCAAAAATAAGTAACAAATTCTGTTTTATAAGTCTGTGTGAATCAATGGATCACTTCCAACTGGTCACACGGAGACACAGGGAAGAATTTTAGAAATCTCACGAGTGCTGAACAGAGGAATGCAAGTGCTGGCCGAAGCTACAGGAGTGAATGGAAAAACAGATCTGTTGAGAGGAATTAGGGAAGGAGAAAAGGTGCAGGAGAAAGCACAAAGCTCACGAGTTTCTTAAGAGCACAAGTGCACAGAAGACCAATACAAATAATAAATGAAAAAATATATATGTGCAAGCAAGCATATAGCAAATCTGGCACTGAAAAGCTTTTTCTGTTCAGTGAAGTGAAAGGTCAAGATCACAGTGACCTAATGTTGGAAGAAGACATACGGCCTTCCGTAGGGAGTTGCCATCAACGATTCGGAATTACATGACACAGAATGATCAATATTAATGGTTATACCATCAAGTGAATTAAGAACTGGTGGTACGCGATCCATTAATGTGGTTTGTAGGAGTATTTGACAATGAAAATTAAAAAGTGCTCTATTTTCTCGGGAAAAAAAACAAACATGGCGATCCTGTCACGGACTATTACTGTTGGCTGTGAAGACTATACAAAGTACAGAATGTTGATTTTACAAACTTACTGATAGGTTATCATTATTATTATTATTTTAAAAGTAACAATTAAGAATACTCTCAAATGCATACATGTTTTTGCACCAGGACTTCTGAATTCTGAAAAAGGCCATGTCGATTGTCACAAATACAAAATGGAACAGTGATTAGGTAGGTGCACAACACAGTTTTCCAGTTTGCTAAGCCAGTCTTAGCTGGGATACAGCATAATTTGTGTAAACCACATTGAACCTAAAACATCCACACACTTATTGCAATATTTTCAGGCCAAGTGTCAGGTTACTTTTCAAGCCAAGATGGGAGCTGATGCTCAGATTTACCATTAATAAAACAGCCATGAGTAATTTTCCACCAAGTTAACCACCAAAACAATGCCACAGTATAACATATTACAGAGTTATGACAGGCTGACCAACAGGCATGTAGTGCTAGTTCAGCACTCAGCATAGAAATCTGCTTTAAAAAGTAATTACAGTATATGCATGAGTTTGAACAGTAAAATATGAGTGTGAGGAATAAAGCTTTTTTTTTTTTTTTTTTTTTTTTTTTTGGGGGGGGGGGGTGTTCTGATGTTTTCAGTGACTTTAGAAGGTAAATCACCAAAAATTAAAACTCATGCTTCTATTGCAGATATGGATTTAAATGTTGTAACTACCCCCAGTGCAGCTAACTGGGTTATCAAAGGCCGGCCATGTCTCTCACTGTCTATGGTGTGAGGCATGTAAAAGAACCATTGCTGACTTTCAACAAGAGTAGGCTGCAAAGCCATCAGCGTGTTTCCGCCCTGCGATGGCCTGCCGAGCTGTCCAGGGTGTACTCTGCCCTCGCCCTGAGTTGGCTGGGATGGGCACCAGCCTTCCCGCGACCCTAATTAGGATGAAGTGGTTACAGAAAATGATGATGATGATGTTGTAACTAACAGTGGTTAAACTCTGTGTGTTCATTACTTAATGCATTGAAAAAGAATGTGACAGAAAATGATTACAAAGTTTTCCATTACACTTGGCGGGGGATTGGGGGAATCAGTGGTCCGATGTAAATACTTGGATTTCTGTACCACTAGTATATAATTATTAAATATTCAATATATAATTTTGAAATGTAAAAAGGAGCTTCAATGCAAAAATCCATGATCAAGCAATTATCTTTACAGCTAGATAGCAGCCAGATGCTAATACAATTCATCAAATAATCATTATAAATAAATTAGCCATTAAGGAACAATTTGAATGTGAGGTTTCATCATTGCTGCAAAAATCTTAAGTGTTCACAGAGGTAGGTACTCAACCAAGCTACAGTCCCCAAGTCATATAAAAAGCTGAACTACACAATATCACAAATAAATCAACCTTTACAATTTCTTCTGTGGAAGTGTAGACATATAAAAATTAACAAAAAAAGTCTCACTTTCAAGTTTGAAAGGTAAATATATTTTTAATGAAATAATACATGACAATTTTGAATGTATTACAGCTAGCAGTTTATCATATACAGGGTCCCTCGCTACCTAGCGTTTCAATTCATATAGCTTCGGTGCATAGCAGTTCTTCTTTTTTTTTAATATTCATTGAATTAAAAAATTAGAAATTAAGAAAGAATAGGGGAAAACGTTAAGGAAAATGCCACAAAATAAAGCCAATTATGCAAAAAAACAAAACCCTCTAAACTGACACAAAACAAAAAACAACCCAAAACCTCCCATCAAAACTAGTTACATTTTTGTGAGGTGCGCATCTGAGTGCGTGCATGTGTATCTGTATGTGTGTGTGTATTTATATTTTATTTACATCTTATGCATTATTTTTAATGTGTATCTTTAATGTTTTAATGTTTCATTGTTATTATAAGCATTTATAGCATTGAATATGTATTTATTGATATTATATACACATATACATGAATTCAGTGGTTGCGGGGGGTGATCTTGGTCCAAATAACTGTGGAAAGTGAGGGATCCCTGTGTGTACATACATACATACACCTGAACTGTACCCATACTTCCTGTATCAATACTTCCTGTTTGTCACACGAGTGAGAGAGAGAAGAGATGAACAGGAATGTTGGCTCGTGAGTTCTTTTTGAGAGATCATTGCAGTGTTATATTTCGTTATCCATCATGGACCCGGAAAATACTGAAAAGCGGAAATACAGTGACGGAGGCGATTATTTCGGGACAATATTAAAGCAGAAGGAGCATGGAACCAAATTGCTCCATTGGACAAGACCTCCGATCTCGCAAGGAAGCAAGTAAATATTGAATCAGGACCTCTGATCTTTCAAACAGGTAGTGTAATTCCGCTTTAAATACAACACCCTGTCCATTTAAACATTTAAATAAAATTTCTCTGTCCGCTCCGGGCCGCGTGTGGGCGGAGCCCGCATTCGGCAAAACACACCAGAGAGTTTTGTGTGTGTGTGTGAGTGTGAGAGAGAGAGAGAGACAGAGCGAGACAGTGTGTGTGTGTGTGTGTGTGTGTGTGTGTGTGTGTGTGTGTGTGTGAGGAGAGAGAGATAGAGAGAGACTGCGTACAGAGTCAGTCAGAGATGAAAGGAGGCGTTCTTTACTCTCTTTCAAGTTTTTTAATTTACTCTCTAAGTTGTTTAATTCAGTAAATGTTTAATAAATGTGGTGCGCTCCACCGAATGTGAGCAAAACGCGGCTCATCCGGACCTCCAATCTCTCAAGGATACAAGTTAAAGTTGAGTTTGGACCTCTGATCTAACAAGCAGAGAATGCGCTTTGAATTCCCAGTCTTAAAATGCTCCGGTGTCCTGCGTGTGGGCAGAGCCCGCACTCAGCAGAGCGCATGTGTATTGTGTGTGTGTGTGTGTGTGTGTGTGTGTGTGTGTGTGTGTGTGTGTGTGAGAGAGAGAGAGAGAGAGAGAGAGGGAGACAGAGAGAGCGAGACAGAGAGAGAGAGAGAGAGCGAGAGAGAGATAGAGAGAGAGACAGTTTTGTTTTGTGTGTGTGTGTGTGTGTGTGTGTGTGTGTGTGTGTGTGTGTGTGTGTTAATAAAAAATGTTGAATAATGGTTTAATTAATAAATGTGTTAATAAAATGGTTTAATATATTAATGAAATGTTTAAATGGTTTAATAAATGTGACTTCCAAACCGGATCGGTTGAGGCCCGGGTTAACAACGACCGCCATCAGTGGTGTTAACCAACAGGGTGCGGGTGGAAACTGGACTACTGTTGGTCGAAGAAGGAGAAGCTGGAGGCGTGTCCGTAGGCGGAGAGAGAAGAGGAAAGGCATGAGCTTAGGACTGACAGTAGGGACTTTGAATGTTGGAACTATGACAGGAAAAGATAGACAGCTGGCTGACATGATGTAGAGGAGGAAGGTGAACATACTGTGTGTTCAGGAGACCAGGTGGAAGGGTGAGTTAGATGAAGTGATGCAGAGTACCCCCAGAGGCGAAAGAGTGGTCATCGGTGCAGACTTCAATGGACATGTTGGTACAGGCAACAGAGGGGATGAGGAAGTGATGAGCAGGTTTGGTATCCAGGACAGGAACACAGAAGGACAGATGTTGGTAGATTTTGCAAAAAGGATGGAAATGGCTGTGGTGAATACTTTCTTCCAGAAAGCATAGGGTGACTTATAAAAGCGGAGGTAGGAGCACACAGGTAGACAACATCTTGTGTAGGCGATGAAATTTGAAGGAAGTCAGTGACTGCAAAGTAGCAGTGGGTGAGTGTTGCCAGACAGCATAGGATGGTGGTGTGCAGGATGATTCTGACTGTGCGGAAGGTGAAGAAGGCAAAGGCAGAGCAGAAGACAAAGTGGTGAAAGCTGAAAAAGGAAGAGTGCCGTGTTGTCTTCAAGGAGGAGTTGGAACAGGCTTTGGGTGGTCAGGAAGTGCTTCCCTGACCGGACAACCACAACTAATGTGATCAGGGAGACATGTAAGACAGTACTTGGTGTGTTCTCTGGAAGGAAAGTAGATATGGAGACTTGGTGGTGGAATGAGGAATGCAGAAATGTGTACAAAGGACAGGGATCCCAGTAAGGTTTAGAAAAATTAGAGGAAACGAGTTTAGAAATAGCGGAAACGAAATATTTCAGCTGGGAGTCAAGGGGGCCGAAGGGTTAGTTGACTTATTGTTTATACTATTTTATTATTATTTATTATTAATTATAATTAATGTTAATGCACAACTATTATTAGTACATCTATTGTCATCTATTGTCATTACATATTGTATTATGTACATCTATTATCATCTATTAAATGTGGTCGTGAGGGAGGGGCACAAGCCAGTGTCTCTCCCTCACGCCGGTCCCAAGCCCGGATAAATGCAGAGGGTTGCGACAGGAAGGGCATCCGGCGTAAAACAAATGCCAAATAAAATATGCGAGTCACAACAAAAAATTTCATACCGGATCACAGGATGGTGGTGTGCAGGATGATTCTGATTGTGCGGAAGGTGAAGACAGCAAAGGCAGAGCAGAAGACAAAGTGGTGGAAGCTGAAAAAGGAAGAGTGTCGTGTTGTCTTCAAAGAGGAGTTTAAACAGGCTTTGGGTGGTCAGGAAGTGCTTCCAGATGACTGGACAACTACATCAAATGTGATCAGAGAGACAGGTAGGAGAATACTTGGTGTGTCATCTGGAAGGAGAGGAGATAAGGAGACTTTGTGGTGGAATGAGGAAGTGCAGGAGTGTGTACAAAGGAAGAGGTTAGCTACGAAGAAGTAGGACATAGAGAGGACTGAAGAGAGTAAAGAGGAGTACAGGGAGACACAGCGAAAGGCCAAGGTAGCGGCGAAGGGCAAACAGAGGGCGTATGATGACTTGTACGCTCGGTTGGAACGCAAAGAGGGAGAAAATGATTTATACAGGTTGGCACAGCAGAGAAATAGAGATGGGAAGGACGTGCAGCAAGCTAGAGGGATTAAGGATAGAGTGGGGAATGTATTGACTGATGACAGAAGTGTGCTGGGAAGATGGAAAGAATACTTTGAAGAGCTGATGAATGAGGAAAATGAAAGAGAAAAAAGAGTAAAAGAGGTGACTGTTGAGGACCAAAGAAGTAGCAAAGATTAGGAAGGGTGAAGTGAGGAGGGCATTGAAGAGGATGAAGAATGGAAAGGCAGTTGGTCCTGATGACATACCGGTGGAGGTATGGAAGTGTCTACGAGAGGTAGCAGTAGATTTTCTGACAAGAACATTCAACAAGGTCTTAGAGAGTGAGGGGATGCCAGAAGAATGGAGGAGAAGTGTGCTGGTGCCCATTTTTAAGAACAAGGGAGACGTGCAGAGTTGTGGCAACTACAGAGGGATAAAGTTGATGAGCCATACAATGAAGTTATGGGAAAGAATAGTGGAAGCTAGACTAAGGGCACAGGTCAGCATTTGTGAACAACAGTTTGGCTTCATGCCAAGAAAGAGCACCACAGATGCAGTGTTTGCCTTGAGGATATTAATAGAGAAGTACAGAAGTCAGAGGGAGCTGCATTGTGCCTTTGTGGATCTGGAGAAAACATGACAGAGTTCCGAGAGAGGAACCGTGGTATTGCATGAGGAAGTCTGGAGTGGCAGAGAAGTATGTTAGAGTGGTGCAGGACATGTATAAGAGATGTAAGACAGTGGTGAGATGTGCTGTTGGTTTGACAGAAGAGTTCAAGGTGGAGGTGGGACTGCATTAAGGGTCAGCTCTGAGCCCCTTCTTGTTTGCTATGGTGATGGACAGGCTGACAGACAAGGTTAGACAAGATTCCCCATGGACTATGATGTTTGCAGATGACATTGTGATCTGCAGTGAGAGCAGAGAAGAAGTGCATGAAAATCTAGAGAGGTGGAGGTATGCCCTGGAAAGGAGGGGAATGAAGGTTGACCTCAGTAACACAGAATACATGTGTATGAATGACAAGGACCCAAGAGGAACAATGAGGTTACAGGGAGCAGAGATAAGGAAGGTGGAGGATTTTAATTACTTAAGCTCAACAATCCAGAGCAATGGAGAGTGTGGAAAAGAGGTGAAGAAGCATGTGCAGGTTGGTTGGAATGGTTGGAGAAAAGTGTCCGGTGTGATGTGTGATAGGAGGGGATCGGCAAGAATGAAAGGAAAAGTGTACAAGACGGTGTTGAGGCCAGCGATGTTGTATGGTTTAGAAACAGTGGCCCTGAGGAAAAGACAGTAGGCAGAGCTGGAGGTAGCAGAGATAAAAAGTGTTGAGGTTGTCTTTGGAAGTAAGGAGGATGGATAGGATCAGGAATGAGCACATCAATGGGACAGCACATGTAAGACGTTTTGGAGACCAAGTCAGAGGGGCTCGATTGAGATGGTTTGGACATGTACAGAGGAGGGATAGTGAGTATATTGTTAGTAGGATTCTGAGGTTGGAAGTACCAGGCAGAAGGCCGAGAGGAAGACCAAAGAGACGATTCATGGACGTGGTGAAGGAGGACATGAAGGCAGTTGGTGTAAGAGAAGATGCAGAGGATAGGGTGAGATGGAGGCAGATGATTCGCTGTGGCAAACCCTGAAGGAACAGCCGAAAGGAAAAGAAGAAGTACATGTATTATTAGGAAATATTTATTGTTTTTACATGTTTATCTTTAATATATTAGGTCAAATATACATGTTTGTGTCAGATTATATGAGCTTGAGAGGGAGTTGGAACGGATTTATTGGTTTTGTATTTTTCCTATGGGAATTTTTGTTTTATCTAAATAACATTTTGACTTAAGAGTTTTCCCTTGGAATGGATTAATTTCGTAAGTCAAGGAACTTTCACATCATTGCATTCAGTTTTAATTCACAATTTATAGTGTCCAACTTTTTTGGAATCCGATTTGTATGTAATATATATACAGTGGTACCTTAACTTACGAGTGTCTTTTATAACAAATTTCCCATAATACGAGCTTAAATCCCACCAAAAATCTGCCCTATCCAAAGAGCAAAGTTTTGATTAATGAGCTCTGCGAGGAAATGGTTTTTCCGAGCTGATTAGCCTTGCATTCTTCCGCATGTATTCCTCCGCGCTCTGAGAATGCCTTGTACAGTGCTTCTCAATTATTTTCTGTGATGCCCCCTACAGAAAGACCTAAAAACCTTTCATGCCCCCCCAGCACGCGGCAATAAATAGTGTTTAGTAGGGGTGTCATTGAAAACCTATTATTGGTATCGATATATTGATAAAAAAAAATTCCGAAGTATCGATACATTAGAATATTGCTGTACTGTTCTATAAATGCATTAAATAGAACAGACTAAGATATATTCCAGTAGTTTGTATAATGTATCGAATATTTTATAATAAAGTGACCAATTACTAAAGCCAAACCTGAAATAAAAGGCAGGAAATAGTTTTCCACTGACAAGATTTTAATGAACACCTTTTTGTATTTAACAAACCGATAAACACTTGTTTACTAGTTAATGTCAAGCAAGTTGTTTCTATTCTACAAACACTTGTCAATTGAAAAGTTTAAGAGATATGCATTTTTACATTTCATAATTGTGATGCAAAAAGATGCACATATCTGCATTATCTGGTAATAAGTGTCTCTTCTTGTTCAAAATGTTCCCTGCTGTTGAGAACACGCGCTCTAACGGCACACTAGAAGCAGGGATGTACCATTTACCATACACAGAGGTGGGAATTTACCATTTACCATACAGAGAGGCGGGACGTACCATTTACTAGGGGTGTCACTGAAAATGGCATTTGCTACAGACGCTGTCATGAACACAGGAAGCTATAACGTTAGAAGTATCGATATCACTTTTATAGGTCTTGATTATCGATCGACATAATTATATCGGTGATATTCCGATATTCTGATTGTCAATAATATCCCTAGTGTTTAGTGCACTTCATTACGTTTGCTCGGTGCTTTTCCCTACATCATTGGGAACACAGAGCACCACTGCAACTGCTGTAAAGGATGTGCAATTACACTTAATTCTAATACAGTATGGAAAAAAGCATGTTCCCCAGGGTCTGTTTCCTAGGGTCATACGCCTCCTGGCATCACACCGTGCCAATCCCACTATTTGAGAAGCACTGGCCTTGTGGGAGCTCGCCATGAGCCTTTCCTTGCTGGCATTCTTCGCGGCACACACACAAAATTCTCCTACTCCTCCTCTGTTACGCACCACCTCCTGCCTGCACACGTGACATTTTTGCCACAGTTGATGAACTGAAGGGTTAGTTGACTTATTGTTTATTCTTTTTTTATTATTTATTATTAATGTTAATGTACATGTATTATTATGAATTATTTATTTTTTTCCATGTTTATAATTAATGATATTATGTCAAATATACGTGTTTCTGGCAGGTTATATGAGTTTTGGACAGGGTTGGAATTGATTAATTGGTTTTCTGCTATTTCTTATGAGAATAACTGTTTCATATAAAGAGCTTTTTGGCTTATGAGCTCACCCTCAGAATGGATTAAACTTGTTTTCTGAGGTATCACTGTGTATACATATACACATTATATATATATATATATATATATATATATATATATATATATATATATATACACACACACACATGTGCATATACCAGCACACGTGTGCTGGTGCCCATTTTTAAGAACAAGGGAGACGTGCAGAGTTGCAGCAACTACAGAGGGATAAAGTTGATGAGCCATACGATGAAGTTATGGGAAAGAATAGTGGAAGCTAGACTAAGGGCACAGGTCAGCATTTGTGAACAACAGTTTGGTTCATGCCAAGAAAGAGCACCAGAGATGCAGTGTTTGCTTTGAGGATGTTAATAGAGAAGTACAGAGAAGGTCAGAGGGAGCTGCATTGTGCCTTTGTGGATCCGGAAAAAGCATATGACAGGGTGCCAAGAGAAGAACTGTGGTATTGCATGAGGAAGTCTGGAGTGGCAGAGAAGTATGTTAGAGTGGTGCAGGACATGTATGAGAGATGTAAGACAGCGGTGAGGTGTGCTGTCGGTGTGACCGACGAATTCAAGGTGGAGGTGGGACTGCATCAAGGGTCAGCTCTCAGCCCCTTCTTGTTTGCTATGGTGATGGACAGGCTGACAGACGAGGTGAGACAAGAATCTCCATGGACTATGATGTTTGCAGATGACATCGTGATCTGTAGTGAGAGCAGAGAACAAGTGCAGGAAAATCTAGAGAGGTGGAGGTATGCCCTGGAAAGGAGAGGAATGAAGGTTAGCCTCAGAAAATCAGAATACATGTGTGTGAATGAGAAGGACCCAGGAGGAACGGTGATGTTACAGGGAGCAGAGATAACGAAGGTGGAGGATTTTAAGTACTTAGGCTCAACAATCCAGAGCAATGGAGAGTGTGGAAAAGAGGTGAAGAAGCGTGTGCAGGCAGGCTGGAATGGTTGGAGAAAAGTGTCCGGAGTGATGTGCGATAGGAGAGTGTCAGCAAGAATGAAGGGAAAAGTGTACAAGACGGTGATGAGGCCAGCGATGTTGTATGGATTAGAAACAGTGGCGCTGAGGAAAAGACAGGAGGCAGAGCTGGAGGTAGCGGAGATGAAAATGTTGAGGTTCTCTCTGGGAGTAACAAGGATGGATAGGATCAGAAATGAGTATATCAGAGGGACAGCCCACGTAAGATGTTTTGGAGACAAAGTCAGAGAGGCTAGATTGAGATGGTTTGGACATGTACAGAGGAGGGATAGTGAGTATATTGGCAGTAGGATGCTGAGGTTGGAACTACCAGGCAGAAGGCCTCGAGGAAGACCAAAGAAGAGATTTATGGATGTGGTGAAGGAAGACATGAAGGTCGTTGAAGTACTGGTATCTCAGTACTCAACCATAATTCATTTCCGATGGCTGGTCGGATTCCGATTTGGTCGAATTCCGAATCCGCTTTTCTCGTTACAAATAATGTAAATAGTCTTCATACATTCCGTCGTTTTTTGAACAGAAATTAATGGTACGGTAACGCATATCGTAGGTCCACAAATTAAGTGAAAAAATATTGAATACAGTACACTATGTTATGGTCTTTGAAATCAGTCTGCATATTCTTAATACCCAATCTCCATTTGAGCATTTACTCATGCTGAAGAATTTAACCCAATACAACAAGAGACTTAAATGGGTGGGCTATAAATAAGTATTAATGGGGGGAAAAAACAACTGAAGTTGGAACAGATTTGTTTGCTTTGTTTGGAGTAAAATATATGTATCTTGACTCTGGTAACTCAACTGAAACTGATAACTCTGTCTGGACATTAAATGCTTGAATGTTCCAGCTGCAACTTTTCACTGATTTGGTGCAAACAAAAGGGAACAAATGTAACTGTTTTAATTCTGACTTGAGATGTACCAAGTAAAAAAAATAAATAAATACATTTTATATATATATATATATATATATATATATATATATATATATATATATATATATATACATACATATACATATATATACATACATATATATATATATATATATATATATATATATATATATATATATATATATATATATATATATATATATATATATATATATATATATATATATTAGTCCTTCTCAAAAAATTAGCATATTGTGATAAAGTTCATTATTTTCTGTAATGTACTGATAAAAATTAAACTTTCATATATTTTAGATTCATTGCACACCAACTGAAATATTTCAGGTCTTTTAATGTTTTAATACTGATAATTTTGGCATACAGCTCATGAAAACCCAAAATTCCTATCTCATATCATGAAAAGGTAGTCTAAACGAGCTATTATCCTAATCATCTAAATCAACGAATTAACTCTAAATACCTGCAAAAGATTCCTGAGGCTTTTAAAAACTCCCAGCCTGGTTCATTACTCAAAACCGCAATCATGGGTAAGACTGCCGACCTGACTGCTGTCCAGAAGGTCATCATTGACACCCTCAAGCAAGAGGGTAAGACACAGAAAGAAATCTCTGAGTGAATAGGCTGTTCCCAGAGTGCTGTATCAAGGCACCTCAGTGGGACGTCTGTGGGAAGGAAAAAGTGAAAGAAGGGCCGATTCCAGACCTTGGGGGACCTGTGGAAGCAGTGGACTGAGTCTGGAGTAGAACCATCCAGAGCCACCGTGCACAGGCATGTGCAGGAAATGGGCTACAGGTGCCACATTCCCCAGGTCAAGCCACTTTTGAACCAGAAACAGCGGCAGAAGCGCCTGACCTGAGCTACAGAGAAGCAGCACTGGACTGTTGCTCAGTGGTCCAAAGTACTTTTTTCAGATGAGAGCAAATTTTGCATGTCATTCGGAAATCAAGGTGCCAGAGTCTGCAGGAAGACTGGGGAGAAGGAAATGCCAAAATGCCTGAAGTCCAGTGTCATGAAGTCAGTGATGGTCTGGGGTGCCATGTCAGCTGCTGGTGTTGGTCCACTGTGTTTTATCAAGGGCAGGGTCAATGCAGCTAGCTATCAGGAGATTTTGGAGCACTTCATGCTTCCATCTGCTGAAAAGCTTTATGAAGATGAAGATTTCATTTTTTTAGCACAACCTGGCACCTGCTCACAGTGCCAAAACCACTGCTAAATGGTGTACTGACCATGCTATTACTGTGCTCAATTGGCCTGCCAACTCTCCTGACCTGAACCCCATAGAGAATCTGTGGGATATTGTGAAGAGAAAGTTGAGAGACACCAGACCCAACACTGTGGATGAGCTGAAGGCCGCTATTGAAGCATCCTGGGCCTCCATAATACGTCAAGTATAATTTTTTGAGATAAGAATTTTTGGTTTTCATGAGCTGTATGCAAAAATCATCAGTATTAAAACAATAAAAGGCCTGAAATATTTCAGTTGGTGTGCAATGAATCTAAAATACATGAAAGTTTAATTTCTATCAGTACATTACAGAAAATATCTGTCTGTCTTCCTTTCGGCTTTTTCCCTTTTACTCGGGAGTCGCCACAGCGAATCATCAATCAGACGCACGTTTGATTTGGCAGAGGTTTTTACGTCGGATGCCTTTCCTGTCACAACCCTTTTTAGCAAGGGACAGAAACACGCTGACGACTTTGCGAAAGTCAGCAATGGTTCTTTTACATACCTCTCGCCATAGACAGTGAGAGACATGGCCCGCCTTTGATAACCCAGTTAGCTGCACTGGGGGGGACAGTGACAACCTTGTGGAGAGTGGGACTCGAACCCCCAACCTTTGGATCAGTGATCCAGCGCCCTATACCACTAGACCACCACTGCCCCAGTACATTTACATTACAGAAAATAATGAACTTTATCACAATATGCGAATTTTTTTAGAAGGAATAGTATTATATATATATATATATATATATATATATATATATGTGTGTGTGTGTGTGTGTGTGTGTGTGTGTGTATGTATGTGTGTGTGTATATATATATATATATAATAAAATAAAAGGACAGGACAAAGACTTTCTATTGAAACTCCATTTATCACTACAGATTTGTTTCGATGTGATAAATGGAGTTTCAATAGAAAGTCTTTGTCCTGTCCTTTTATTTTATTGTTATTTGCTCTACCAAAAAGTATTGAGCACTCTCCTACGGAAGGATCTACTCAGAAAATCATATATATATATATATATATATATATATATATATATATATATATATATATATATATATATATGTGTGTGTGTGTGTGTATATATTGTAGTCAATCTGAAGATGACCCCGATTCTCAAATGACTCAAAATCCCTTACTCATTCACTACTCTCTAATCACTATATAGGTAATGAAATGCACAAGACTATAGAGAGCTCAACAGGCGTAAAACACTTTCAACTACTACTGTTAGGTGCCGCTGTGAGCTGGCGGTTTGTCGCGGCCTTTAATTAAATTAAATTTCAGGCTTTGAATCAATTTATTTCACTGCATTCTAAGTTTATTATGCTGCTAATAAGACATTCAGTACAAGCTATTTTTGTCTTCCTCCATTTTGGCTTGTAATTTTTTTGACTGTCTACATTTTTAACTATCTGTTAATAAAGCGTCAAACACTTTAGATATATATATTTTTTTAAATCAGGTACAAAATTACTTTCATTTATAGGACAGGCTAACTTTTCCCCACTTCTCTCTCTCTCTCTCTTTCCCCAATTATTGGGCTTTTTTTTCAAAAGCAATGCATGATGATTTATATTGCTTGGTTTAACTTTAAATGTTGCATTACGGGACACATTGCGCACTATATAGTTCTCACTATACATTCAAGCGCTAATACAAAATGGTAAAATTACTATATAATAAGTGGTGGACGATTTGGGACACATGGATTATGCATGTTGATAGGCAAGAAGCTGAAGCTAGTGGCTACCAATGCCGTCTACTGAATTCTTAATTGCATTTTTTGAAAGTATTATTGCGTCTTTTGACAGATTCAACAAAAATTCTGACGGTGTGATGTTTGTAATTTTTTAATGAATTTCCTGAATTTCCAAAACAAAGTCCTACAAATACTCTTAACTATCTGAAGGGATGAATGCATAAACTTTCTAGCACATGCGTGCTGGGTCTCTGCCACAACTCACAATACAAATACATAGCTGGATACATTGACCAAAAATAACACATTACTGATTTCAGAAAAAGCCAAAAATCAAATTTAATTTATCTTGAGTCCATGGAGACATTGTGAATGTTTTGTGTTGATACGTGATTTATTTTTTTGAGTTATCCTACTGAAACCACCAAATTGGATGCAGACAAAGGAAAAAGCACTTCAGTAAAACCAAGGAAGACCCAACCATCTGTGAATTCGTAAGGGCTGTTGATTGGGAAGAAAATAAATACATAAAAAAAAACAAAAAAAAAACCACAGATTTAAAATGAGTCACTGTGTCACATTTGTTTTGTCAAGCTCGCGTGGGAGCAGCAGAGCTGAGCAAGTGGTCAGAAACACAGTGAACAATTTTTCAAATTTTTTTTAAAAATGTAGCTTATGTGTTACTTGTAATTAAATGATCCTGTTTTCACACATTAAAATGGTTGACATGTTCTTATATTTCGATCCTATTTAAAATATTAGGATGGCAAACAAATAGAGAAGAAATAATAATTAAGAGTTTTTGTAAACCTTTGCGATGCTTTAGCAACAAGTCTCCTATCCTTACACTTAACTTACAATTTATTGCCTCTGGTTGCCACTGGCAGCTTGCACAACTCCAGGCCACTGGTGCAGCTCCGGTAGCGGCCTAAAATTCAAAGATTATCAACTACCCTTAATAATATAGACGCATCTGTCTCAAACAGTCTGAAGCAATCAGGCTCAACAATAGATCAACATCAGAATGCATTTGATGTCATTTCATATTCAGTGCAGTGAACAAAATTAATATTGACAAAGAGGACAGAACTTTCATACAAACAAGGGACATAACATTGTTTACAGTTGAGTCAACATATTCCACATAACCTTCCAGTCATCTTAAATGGAAAACACAAATGCAAACTGTTATATAAGTGACAAAAAAGGTTATGCTTCATAGTTGAATTGTTTTCTACATTTAAGGCAGGAAAACTAAGCCTGGACTGATACACCAGAAAATCCTTGTAGTTCATCTTCAGTCTCACTTAAAATTGTGTTAGTGTTGTCTGATACGAGTTTTTGTGGGGTTTTTTTAGCAAAACTCCTAAAATATGCTAAAGCTCTCATATCTATGATGTGAAGCTTCCATACAATGGTAAAATGAGGTAACTAGGATATCTGCCTTCTGTTATATAACTCCTGCAAACTAATACACTCGATTAAGAAAATAAATTGTCTTAAGTCACAAGATCCTCCTCACACATTAAGCCATACGAGTCTCTGTTTACATTTTTCCCAAATGGCTGTTTTGCCATCTTTATTACTGCACTGCACTTTGAGGTTGAAAGAAAAAAAAAAAAAAAAAAAAACACAATCATATCTGGTTAAATGATACATGCTTTGCAGATATACAGATGTTATATAAACCGTTATCACAAAAATATATAGCTTGGGACTGTGGCAGTGTGGAGTGGTCACTGTCTATCACATAAAAGAAAACCTTGGCAAACAATTGGTTTCCATTCTTTGCAGCTGGGGTCAGAGCTTAAAAAAGTTGAGAGGACATCTAATGTCAAGGGGAAAAGATGCTTCCCTTAAAATTATATGATAAATGGTTCTGTGCAAATTGTCACTACCCAAGTGAAAAAGGGACTTGTGTTTAATTTGGCTTTTCTTCCAATCCCTCATGCAAGAACTTCAAGCCTGTCATTAAAGCATATTCCAGCCTTTTAATACAGTTTTATATTACTGCCACCTGGCTTCCTGTCAAATAAACAGGTCTGAACTCGGAGCTCTTTCAAAGAAGCTGTGCATCACAGTGCATGGACATTTAGTAAATGAGGCAATGATAATTCAAGTTTTTTGTAAACGGAGCAAGGAAGTCTAAGTGGGCTTGGCACATGATCAGCTGCCTGTATTCCTAGAATAAAGACTTCAGGGGACATAAACACATAGATACATACCATACAGCCCTACCCAGAATTCCACCCAGTATTCCTTGAAGAAGAGAAGTGAGGCCACAAATCACACATCGCAGGGTCAGAGTCAAAAGCAAGCTTTTAGGCCATGTGCCTCTTCATTATCTGACAAACCCTGCCAAATGTCCCACATCAATGCAGAAAATAAGCCCCAGATTCTGGCTCACTTTCTGGTTTAGATATATTGTTGTGGATCCCTAGTATACTAAATACTGAGAACAAAAACTAAGTGTGCCAAGTGGACGTGATTCAAGTTTTTGCAACAATTTATCAGAGCTGCATTTATTCATTTTCTAAACCTCTTAATCCCAATTTGGATCGTGGGGAGGCTGGTGCTGATCACAGCTGAGTCTGGGTGAGGGCAGAATACAACCTGGACAGCTCACCAGATAGAAACAAGTGAATGGGCTACTCTTGACAAAAGTTAATAATAGTCCCCACCACAGACAATGAGAGTAATGGCCGGTCTTTGATAACCCAGCTATCTGTATGGGGTGTGGGGGGGGCAGTGACAACTTGTTGATAGTGGGACTTGAACCCAAAACCTTGGGAACAGTAATCCTGTACCCTACCACTGGGCCACTACTGCCCCAATATGAAAGTTCTGCAGTATAAATTTAAAATCATGGATAATTTGCATGATGTGATTCAAGGCCATAAGGAGGAAGAAGGAACCATTCTGGCAAACATGTATGTTATCCACTACCTCCGAGCAGCACTACAATTTTTTAAGCTGTTAAACTTAAAAATTCAAAGAAGCACAGCTTTCTTCATTTTGATCAGGTTAAACAAGCAAAGGGAATACTGGAAGAGCTCCTTTATTCTTGTGACTTTGAAAGAAGTGGAGCAGCCTAAAGATGGAAACCAGACTCTCACTGTAGCAACACCACAGCTCTTCCAAGTCTTTCTGCCAGCTGGCCTTTATATTGCAAAGGAAACGTCACCCCCAACGAAAATAATGGACAGGCGGTAATAGCTCACATAATCAAATCAAAGATTCCATCACAAAGAATTTAAAAACACTTTGGGTGTATATTTCCCCCAAACACTGGATATATGTACAATATACACACACACTATATATATATATATATATATATATATATATATATATATATATACACACACTACCTTACACACACACTATACACACACACACACACACACACATATATATCACTTTTTAAATGCCGAACAATAACGACCCTACTTGGTATAATGGCACATTTTGTCAGGAAAAAAGCGCAATTGGAAAAATCGTAAAAGATTTCTGATTTAAACTTTGCGCAGTTGAGCTCTAGTGGGAGCCAAACAAACAACAAGACTGGCATTTGTTTACGTTTGTATGACTGCTGGTTGCGCTCTAGTAGCAGCCAGTCAAAACAAAACAACAACACAGGCGAATGTTTACATTTGTATGACCAGCATTCTTGCAGCTGAAGCTGACCTGCGAGAGTTCTGCAGCTTCCTCAGCCGTGAGTCCTGTTTCTGCTTCAGCATCAGATGATGATGATGCAGACAAACCTCTGCCCATGAAAGACAACCCCTTGGCCTTCAAAGATGCCGACAAGACTCCAAGTCCCAAGGTCTTCCTGCACCTTGGACTATGAGTAGTACGGTAAGCTCGTGTATAGTGTTGTACGTGTGTATATTACATACAAACATATAGTCGGCCCCCTTCTTACGAAAACCCCTAAATACAAAAAATCCAGTATACGAAAAACATTTTCCTAAAGTTTTGTCCTCTGTATACAAAACAACTTCTTACAAAAAGCGCCAAACGCGCCATTCAAACATTCAAGCGTGCCATTCAAACATTCATACAATGAGCGAGTTGCTCTCTCATTGGCTGTCTCCCAACATCCCGCCCTACTGGCCTCCCATTGGCTAGGAGGGATGACGCGGTCGTTCCAACTTTGTTCAAGTTTGTGTGAACCGTGTTCATATTTGTGTGTCATTCCAAGTGTATTTTATGGTTCAGGCTTTTAACCTTTCATAAACATTTGTAAGATTATAACTTGCACGAGTTGTTCTCTCATTGGCTGTCTCCCAACATCCCGCCCCGGTGGCCTCCCATTGGCCAGGAGGGAGCTGAACTTTACCCATACTTCCTGTACCCATACTTCCTGCTTGTCACACAAGGGGGAACAGGAATGTTGGCTCGTGAGTTGTTTTTTTTAGAGTGTTCATGGAGTGATATTTCTTTATCCATTGTGGCCCTCAAGAAAGTGATTCCCGGTGACACCGAAAAAAAGAAGCGGGCCCCATTATCAATCAAAGTGAAACAGGAGATAAAAAAAATACGAAAGTGGGATGCGGTTGAGCGAAATCGCAAATGAGTATGGCCGAAACCCCTCTACAATTGGGACGATATTGAAGCAGAAGGAGACCTTAAAAGTGGAGATACAGTGGCGGAGGCAATTATTTCAAAACAATATTTAAGCAGAAGTAGGCATGAAAAGCAGAATGCTATGAGGATATACAGACGCTCCCCGACTTACGTTCATTCGTTTTACGTATTTTTCGATTTTACATTTTTTTTTTTTTTAATTGTCAAATTTTGAGTTTAGTGTGCTCTCTGTAGTACGAGACGTACCTACTCAGTACGCTGACGTAATGATGCAATGACGCTGCGTACATTGTTTACAAACGACAGACTGAACGTGCCCCTCCTTCTTCAAAGTTCACTGCGTGTTACCCTTGTGTTATGACGTCGTCTCTGTGATCTTTGTGTTTACAATATTTTGCGGACTTTTGTAACCCTAAGCAAACATGGTTGGTCAGAAGCGTAAGCCTACTAGTGATAGTGGTAATCAGAAAAAGCGGCAAGCCATCTCGTTAGAAATGAAGATGGCTATTGTCAAGAAAATGGATGCTGGTGAAAAACACGTGAATGTTGCACGTTTCTTCCAAATGGATCTGTCGACCATCGGAACCATTTACAAGCAAAAAGATCGCATCACAGAGCATGTTAAAAGTTATTTGATACTGTATTTTATATTTGATGAGTGAATTTGATTAAAATGTATCTATTTGAAATTATTTTGCTTGAATTTAATTTATTTGAAATTAATGTTGATATTATTTTACAACGTTATGTTTATTATAATTGATTTAGGGGTGTTTTATGAGACATGGTAATGGTATTAATGGATGTATAGTACAGTATGAACATCATACGTCACTGTAACATACAGTAGCAACTTACATTTTTTTTCACCTTACGTTTGGCCGTAAGGAACCTAACTTAAGTTGGGGAGCATCTGAACATATATATATATATATATATATATATATATATATATATATATATATATATATATATATTCATAATTATATATCTTCTTTCTTCTTTTTCTTTCGGCTGTTCCCTTCAGGGGTCGCCACAGCAAATGATCTGCCTCCATCTCTCCCTATCCTCTGCATCTTCTACTCTTACTCCAACGACCTTCATGTCCGCCTTCACCACATCCATAAATCTTCTCTTTGGTCTTCCTCTGGGCCTTCTGCCTGGTAGTTCCAACCTCAGAATCCTACTACCAATATACTCACTATCCCTCCTCTGTACATGTTCAAACCATCTCAATCTAGCCTCTCTGACTTTGTCTCCAAAACATCTAACATCTGCTATCCCTCTGATGTACTCGTTTCTGATCCTATCCATCCTCGTTACTCCCAAAGAGAACCTCAACATTTTCATCTCTGCTACCTCCAACTCTGACTCCTATCTTTTCCCCAGTGCCACTGTCTCTAAACCATACAACATCGCTGGCCTCATCACCGTCTTGTACACTTTTCCCTTCATTCTTGCCGATACTCTCCTATCACACATCACACCGGACACTTTTCTCCATCCATTCCAACCTGCCTGCACACGCTTCTTCACCTCTTTTCCACACTCTCCATTGCTCTGGATTGTTGAGCCTAAGTACTTAAAATCCTCCACCTTCTTTATCTCTGCCCCCTGTAACCTCACCGTTCCTCTTGGGTCATTGTCGTTCATACACATGTATTCTGTCTTACTGAGACTAATCTTCATTCCCCTCCTTTCCAGGGCATACCTCCACCTCTCTAGATTTTCCTCCACTTGTTCTCTGCTCTCACTACAGATCACAATGTCATCTGCAAACATCATAGTCAATGGAGATTCTTGTCTAACCTCGTCTGTCAGCCTGTCCATCACCATAGCAAACAAGAAGGGGCTGAGAGCTGACCCTTGATGTAGTCCCACCTCCACCTTGAACTCTTCTGTCACACCGACAGCACACCTCACCACTGTTTTACATCTCTCATACATGTCCTGCACCACTCTAACATACTTCTCTGCCACTCCAGATTTCCTCATACAATACCACAGTTCTTCTCTCGGCACCCTGTCATATGCTTTTTCCAGATCCACAAAGGCACAATGCAGCTCCTTCTGACCTTCTCTGTACTTCTCTATTAACATCCTCAAAGCAAACACTGCATCTATATATATATATATATATATATATATATATATATATATATATATATATATATATATATATATATATATATACACACACACACAAAAATAAAAGGACAGGACAAAGACTTTCTATTGAAACTCCATTTATCACTACAGATCTGTTTCGAGGGGTGGTGAAACCATCCTCTCTCTTCAGGTGATTATAGAAGAATCTTCTTATATAATATATGAAATGTATATACTTTATATATATATATATATATATATATATAGATAGATAGATAGATAGATAGATAGATAGATAGATATGAAATGTATATACTTAAATATATATATATATTAAATGTGTTCATTGTAGAAGTTTCAAGCACAAATTAAAACTAATATTATTATGGAACGTTAATGTCAAAGTTATTACACTTCGCGAGTCTAAACTTCAACGTAACTGCAGAGTTCTATGGAAAATTTAATTAAACCTGTCTCAATGCATTTTATGTACAAGATCATCTTGAAATAAAAGAAGCATTATATTTTTAATACCACTGTCTGATTCCTTGTAAGACCCCCCCCCCCCAAAAAAAAGACATTTTGGGCCATTGATTATAGCGTATACAGACGCTCTCCAACTTACGTTTTTGTTTGGTTCCGGACGGCCGAACGTAAGTTGTTACTGTATGTTCCAGTGACGTATGACGTTCATACTGTACTATACATCCATAAATGCCATTACCGTATCTTATAAAACACCCCTAAATCAATTATTATAAACATAGCACTGTAAATAATATCAAATATATCAAATAATATCAACATTAATCTCAAATAAATTAAAACAAAATAATTTCAGATAGATCAATTTTAATCAAATTCACTCATTAAATATCAAATATAGTATCAAATATAACCTTTAACATTCTCTATGATGTGATCTTTCTGTTTGTAAATGGTACCGATGGTTGACAGATGGTCACTTTACATGAAGCTGAGCCGAGTCACTTTACATTAAGCTTAAAACAGCCAATCAACGCTTACAACATATGAGATATAGTTCACTTGCTTGTGCTTGAGACAAAGCATGGGTTATACGGACTTCTGGTCTTTCAAGTGAGCAAGGGCGCCGTTGAAAGTACTTCAGTACTCAGCCTGCACTGATGTGAATCACCAGCTGAGTGGAGAGTTCTCTTTCTTTCCTGTATTCGGATTTTCATTCATTTTACAACTCTCTTTGCTTAACTGAGTATGCATGGTAGATTGCGCCAATCCGAGCAGATAGTTAATTCAGTCTTGGGAAAACCGGAAATTCCAATGCAGCCATGAGACGGGGGGGGGGCACTAACCAGTGTCTCTCCCCCTTATGCCGGTCCCAAGCCCGGATAAATGCAGAGGGTTGCGACAGGAAGGGCATCCGGCGTAAAACTTCTGCCACATTTAAAAATACAAATGATCAATACAGAATTCATACCGGATCGGTCGAGGCCCGGGTTAACAATGACCGCCATCAGTGCTGTCAACCAACAGGGTGCTGATGGAAATTGGACTACTGTTGGTCGAAGACGTCGAAGAAGGAGAGGCGGGAGGCGTGTCCGTAGGCAGAGAGAGAAGAGGAAATGCGTGAGCCTAGGAAGAGTAGAAGATGCAGAGGATAGGGAGAGATGGAGGCAGATCATTTGCTGTGGCGACCCCTGAAGGGAACAGCTGAAAGGAAAAGAAGAAGAAGAAGGGAAAACCAGAAATTCCGGCATATGCCGGAAAACTTGCACCCATGCAAGTAGGCTTACGCTTCTGATCAACCGTATTTTCTTAGAGTTACAAAAGTCTACAAAACAGTGTAAACACAAAGATCACAGAGACGACGTCTTAACACAAGGTTAACACTCAGTGAACTGGGAAGCAGCAGGGCATGTTCAGTCTGTCGTTTTTTAAACAATGGACGCAGCGTCATTACGTCAGCATACTACATAGGTATGTCTCGTACTCAAAATTTGACAATTTTTTTTTATAAAAAAAAGTAAAATCGAAAAAAAACGTAAAACGGATGAACATAAGTCGGGAAGCATCTGTACAAATCTATATGATTAGTGTAACACTCGTTCACCTCAAGTACTATGGGGAAATAAAGGGTCTTCCACATTAAATGCCTACGAACTAAAGATTAAAATGTATCACTAACCATATAAAAGCAAATAAACAACACACTTCATGGTGTGGCATAGATTCAGTACAGCCTAAGAAAAAAATAAATAAAGTCTACTTGTCCTTTGCTGGCTACTGCCTAACTGGTGGTTTACTCAAATCATCATCTTTAAAAACCACATTATACTGGTCAGATACAGATGGATTCAAATTCAATTCCATCAGCACTGGAGGCAAGACAGGAATATGTACCCATGCCATTACAAAACACAGTGCACACATGCATTCACACCTAGGGACAATTTATCATTGCTTAACCATTTATTAACAGATTTTTAGACAATTATAGGAAACCCAGAGGAAGCCAATTCCATACATCTGGCTCCCTCTTTCAGACTTGAAGTTATGATCATAGAGAAGCAAAACGGCAATGCTACCTACAGAATCACAACGCTGCCTGCACTCAGTAGTGAGTGATTGACTTATTGAATGAATAAATAAGAAAAAAATGTAAAGTTTAAATGGGGGGGGATCCGCATCATGTCATTTAGGCTGCTGGTCAGGCGGGAAAGAAACTGGCTATTCTACTTATCCCTTAAATGAATCACTATTATATTTACAGAGCAGTTCCAGACACCAGAAAGGGGAAAAAGTTTTACTCAGTTTGACTGCTGGCCCCTTCTGTCAACAAATGGCATACATACAAAGATCAAGGTTGTTGAATACTAGTCCTGTAAATCAGCCGGGGAATGCAACAGTTAACTAGAAACATGTTCTTGTTGACCCATGCTTTGATGTGCAGAATGCTTCTGCATAGACAAAACCCATGTCTCCATACATACAGAGGACACCAAACAGAACATGAGCAGCCTCTGACTCATTCTGATCTTGCAGTCAGTTGGATCCATTTCTGTTCAAACATCTGCAACTAGTTCTTAATGCTACAACTAATAAACTAGCCAAGTCATTAGATTTAGTTCACCATCTGCATGGAATTGTAAGTTGGCCATCCAGCATATTCAAATGTGACGATCAATTTTGATGCTTGACTTTGCCCAGATTTCAGGGTTGAGAGTGAAAATAAAAAGACTCAAAAACAGCAGGTCCACACAGAATTGCTCCTATCAAAAAAAAAAAACATTACTGAGCAAATAAATGATCAGCCATCCCTCTTTAAGAGAGTACTGTTTAGTTCAGTCGGACCCCATCAGGTGGGTCATAACATTTATGAATATAAAGTCTTGATTTAATAAAAAGTCAGCATTTTATGCAAGCTTCATAAATGTTTTATGGTTGATTCTGCCCCCCCCCCCATTATTAACACATCTGGCTAAAAATGCATGTGTGTGTGTGTGTGTGTGCTAAGAACAAATATTTCACTTACTTTCTCCTCATTTAATTAACTATTTTATCAGATAATTATAGGATTAAATCTGCATCCTTTTAACTAATACTACAAAAAAAAATTGCCTAATTCAATTTCAGAAAAACTTCATGACGGTCTTAATTGATTTGTGACTCTGTATTCATAGGCGCACACAAGATGCAAAAAATAAATAAATGGAATGCTACGTGCTGCTTTCAGTTTCAAAAAATTAAACATTGTTGAATTGGATACTCCAAATCTTTCAAATGGACTTTAGTTAGCCTCAAGGAAGTTCTAATTGTTCGGCAGCTCATAAAAGGAAAGTAGGGTCCATCCCTAGCTGTGATTTGTCTGGGTGTTTATGAGTGACAGTAAATGTAGTAGTAGATGAATGCATATATATTGTCACTGCTTCATCAGGAATGACAGCACTGAAGTGGTACTTTGGGATGAAAAGGGAGATGAGCTGAAAGACAAATACAGTATTTCAATTTACTGGTCCTTGTTTCAACCCTCAGCTATGGTCATGAGATTTGGGTAATGACTGAAGGAACAAGATCACGAATACAAGCAACTGAAAAGGAATCGGAGGGTGTCTGGGCTCAGCCTTAGCAACAGGGGGAGGAGTGTCATTTTAGTGCCACTGCACTTACACAAAGCAAGAATTTAGTAGAGGTGGTTCAGGCATCTGAGTAGACTGCCTCCTGGTCATTCCGCCTTGGGGCAGACCCAGAACTTGCTAGAGGAAAGCTGGAGAGCATTTCCAGGAAGGGTATGCCAGGACTACCCTATTACACCCATTGTCTCAGCAACCCAGACTCAGATATGTAGAAGGAAATGAATGATTAAACTGGATGAATGGACAGACGGATGGATGGATTAATATCATTTATTAAGTGTGGTTAAGTAAGGTATCATCATTATCATAGCAGAAAATGAAGTTTGGAAAAAATCAACTAAAAACTGTTTGACATCTTATATAAAATGTTTTTAAGATATATTCTTGATGACCGATACATTATACACTAAAAGGTTATCAAACCGAACCTAATAAAAACTTGTATGTACAGTTTGTGTTCAAATTCATCAAAATGTGCTATTCTTATTTTAAAATCTTAAAAAATAAATAAATAAAACAGTCATCCCTTGCCACTTCACGATTCGTACTTCGCGGTCTTGGTGCATCACGGTATTTTCCATAAGTATCCAAAAGAAAAAAAATATTCATAAAAATTTCAAAATTCATGCTGAAACTTGCAGGGACCGCCCACTCAACTCAATCTCGCAAGCTGATTGGCTTAGACGCATGACACTGTAGCCTCGCACATTCCCGCGGGGAGGAAGAAGACGCCAATTTCATTCAAGCTTTGTTTGGATTTAGTATCGCGCTACAGTATTTCTCTCATTGTGTTCCTTATTTTATTTTATTTCCCTCGAAAATGCCTCCTAAACATCCTGCACCATCTACGACATCCAATGAGCCCAAGAAAAAGCAGAATATGATGACAGTGAACGAAAAGGTGAAATTGCTAGATATGCTGACGGCAGGTAATACGCAATTACGGCATTGATGAATCTACCGTGCGTTATATCAAAAAAGTTACCGCTACTACTGCACCTTCTACTCCCTTTGATTAAGATCAAGCGGAAAAGAGTTATTGTCAGAGGTGAGTTCAGTATTTAAAGTATTTATACTGTATATAAATTCTATTTAAATATTACTGTAATACATTACAGTATTTACATATGCATATAACTGTGTAACATTTAATATACGTTAATATACACTTCTTGATATTGTATAGACGCTAAAACATATGCATGTGGTAGAAATGAGAGGGTTGGTCCTACTTTGCGGTTTTTCGAATATCGTGGCCAGGTTAAGTCTACATTATCCGCGATATTCAAGGGATGACTGTAAACAAGTAATAAATTATCATACAGGTCAGTGCTATTGTACTATGAAAAATTGGGAAACAGTGATGTTGAATAAATAGTTCCGCAGAAGTGGGTGCATTACCTGTATGTTGAATATACATATACATATACATACAGGACAGTGCATTCATAAATGAGCAGATGCCTGTCTGATGTATGTAAATTTAATGAAATATTATGTGCAGATGTGCTGTGCCTTACTTTATTCAGATGTTCACTAGTTTATATCTGGTTTGTTAGTTTAAAACCTGTGTATGCTATTATTGCTGGTTGCCCCCTTTCTTGCAACTGCATTCAGATTTGATTCTCGCGGCGCGAAACCGACTACAAAGGTAATCTTTTCAAACAGGCTTATGCAAACTATCTAACTCATTTTAGCAGACTGCAACTTTGTAGATATAAATAAAAACTACATGGTGAAAATATGCATTAAAAAATATTTTGAGTCTCGCAGGAACATTTGGATGGCTTTCCATTCATTGTATTTATAGCAAAATTACAGAACTCTCAAAATACGAATTTGTTACGAGGCCTTATCAAGTTGGAGGACCCACAAAAAAACTATGGGCAATATGGAAAAGGAAACATAAAATATTCTAAAAAAAAACCCATAATATTTTCTTAATATTATTACTATTTGTTATGGCAAGTACATTAATTGTATTCTTAATATTTTTTCAATAATAGAGGGCTTCAAGTCCATGTTTCAAAGCGAAAGTCAAGTCTTGAAATGCTCACGATAAAATGTCAATATTGAAATAAAAACAGGATTTTACAGAAACTTTCCATTGTGCTTGAATTGAAATGAAAACAACGAAAGGAGCAATAAAGACAACCTCATCCTTACAGCCCTTTAGAATATAGTTGGACATTGCTGTAACTGTGTCACGCTTCTGAATATATAAACAATAATACAGAACAAGAAATTGTAAATTGGTGTGTGACAGCAAATTATATGCATATAATGCACTGGGGTATAAAAGCCTACTCGTCATAAACTTTCAAAGTTTATGAAATTTTTATTTTGTGGAATACATTCAAAGCATGAGGAAAACAGAATGGTTTTGTCTCGGAACATTCAAGAAGCAGCAAGTTAAATTTGAATCTAAACAAAGTTGTGCCTTATATATCGTTTTTATTATATCCACACCCAGTGGGTTTGGGCAATTGTGAGTTCTGACTGCATATTCTACTATTTCGGTACATTTCTTCTCAGAGTAGAGGTTTAATTCATATTAGGTATACATATTATCAATATGTCTTCTTTTATCCTTTCGGCTTTTTCCCTTTCTCAGGGGTCGCCACAGTGAATCATCTGATTCGCACATTTGATTTGGCATAGGTTTTTACGCCGGATGCCCTTCCTGACACAACCCTTTTAACAAGGGACAGAAACATGCTGACGGCTTTGCAGCTACTCTTTACGAAAGTCAGCAGTGGTTCTTTTACATGCCTCTCACCATAGACAGTGAGAGACATGGCCGGCCTTTGATTACCCAGTTAGCTGCACTGGGGGGACAGTGGCAACCTTGTGGAGACTTGAACCCCCAACCTTAGGGTCAGCGATCCTGCACCCTAACCACTAGACCACCACTGGCCCATACATATTATCAATATGTATTCAGTTAAATTGCAAATAGATTTCTGATTTGAGTCTCTCCACACTAAAGTGGGACAATTGTGTTACACGGTAAATTCCAAACTTTTTCCTACAAGTAATAAAGTGTCATCTACAAGCACCCCTTCCACGAGAAAGAACATATAAATCAAGCACTTGCTAGTTGGTGGTCACAGCACGAAGAACATAATTTGGGCCACATTTTTGATTTAATGAAGTTCATCATGCAGGATGCAAAATGTCCAGAAGACAACATGGCACCATTGCTCCCTGGAAGTGGTCGAGGCATGCCAAACAAACAATGCTTTTTAAAGAGTTAAGGGTGATAATGCAGAACAGTCATCAGAATACAGTACTTGAAAGGCTGCACTTCCCGGGAGATGTTCGATGACAAGAGACTTATGGGGAGTATGTCTCATTGATGGACAAAGTCAAGCACTGGCATCATCAGTCCTGGCATCATTGGGAGAAACAGCTCCAATTCCCAGGTAACCTAAACCCTTTGTTTTGTTTTGTTTAAATCCGTTAATACTGCAAAAGGCTTGAATACAAGTGGAAACATAGGGCAGCCAGTTTGTGGCTCCGAAAGCGCAGTAGGTTAGGTGCCTTGCCCAAAGGTACTTCAGCCATGATGATAGACAAATGGGAGGTACTGCTTACTTCCCCTACCATCACACACATTTTTCTAAACAGCAACCTTTCGATCTCACACCCCTCCTCTCTCCAAGTGGAAATGACTGTTTTGGACAATCACCACATAACCATTCAGTAAGCAGCCCAAGAATCAAGGTCAATGTGGGGACGATTGAAAAAAATCAGCTATGACCATTTAACATATGTGGAAATTGTATGCACAATGAATTTCCCAGTTACTTGAGTTTACTGAACCAGGAAAAAATCACCTGCCTCAGGCTCTTTTTGCTATGTGCCAATAAAACCAGGAAGAAACATGAGTCCACCACTATAATCCAGAGACTAAAGTCCTGTCGAAGCAATAGAAGCATTACAACCTCCCACCTTTAAAACAGGCAGGTGGCCAACCCTCAACGGGTAAGGTCATGCTCATGGTCTATTGGGACCAGCAGTAGTGATGATGGATTTACTGGCAAAGGGTAATATGATTACCGGAACATACTACGCTTCACTGCCGCAGAAATTGCAGAAGACCATTAAATCAGAGAGGCTTGGCATGCTGACAAAAGTATCAGCTTGCTGCAAGACAACATCTTGGTGCACAACTCACATGTTGTCATGACTTGGTGCACAAGTCACACTTCCAATCTTGTACCATCTGACTTCCACCTCTTTCCAATCATGAAGTCATTTTTGAGCACAAGCACTTCCCAGATGATGAAATGTAGAATTCCGAGGTCAAGTGATAGCTCTAAACACAAGCTGCAGACTGATTTATGTGAGGTCTCCAGAGCTGCATAAAGCAACGAGAGAAGGATGTTACCCTTGGTGGTACCTATGCAAACCATGCCAAGTTTTCATCCTCTCAGTACATGGGAAATGATCCAAGGGAAATTTGTAATGAGCAGCCATTGTAATTTTATCTTATGAGTATCCTGAATTGACTATTAAAGGATAGAAAACAGGAAGAAATTGTGGCTTTATTCGTTTGGTTACATTTTGAAGATTTAATTTTACCACATTCAATCGTCCCACTTATGTGCCGTGACCCATATACTTCACAGTGTCAAAACACAACAAATTTGTCTTAATGTGTAAACTTGTCATGCTTCAACTTATTCATGCATAGCATCAGACACCTCTAACTTTGAAAAATGCTAAAGTATCATCATTGTTATTGTAGCCACATGCCCAGAATAACCGTTTTGTATATCGTCAACAGCTGGCATCAAAGAAATGTTATCATCTTCCATCGGGAATATATTGATCAATAATTGATTGGACTCATGTCAGATTTATTGTTTATAATGTTCACAATGACAACCGCATGTCCTGAGTTACTTTCCTGTATAGTGTCACCATCTGGCCACAGAAAGAAAAGCTTCCTCATGAATTTTTGGTATAAACGTCCTTGATGGGTCATTTGATTTATATAAAAAGGATAATGGATGTTAAGATACTGCTGATGTTAAATTGCAAATGATTTTTTTTAAATCCTGCATGGTATTGGCTCACCTTATCTTTTTTGTACTGCACTAATAATAACCTCATTAACCCAATAGTATTGCACCACACTCTGGAAATACAAACTAGATTCCAAAAAAGTTGGGACACTACAAATTGAGAATAAAAACTAACTGCAATGATGTGGAAGTGCCAAATTTCAATATTTTATTCTGAATAGAACATAGATGATAGGGTCAAAAGTTTAAATTGAGAAAATGTATCAATTTAAGGGGAAAATGTGTTGATTTTAAATTTCATGGTGTCAACAAATCTCAAAAAACTTGGGACAAGTCACAATAAGAGGCTGGAAAAGTCAATTGCACTTATAACAAACAGCTGAAAGGCCAATTACCACTAATGAGGTCCATTAGCAACATGACCAAGTATAAAAAGAGCTTCTCAGAGTGGCAGTGTCTCTCAGAAGCGAATATGGGTAGAGGATCACCAATTACAACAATGTTACATAGAAAGATAGCGGACCAATATCAGAAAGGTGTTTCCCAGTGAAAAATTGCAAAGAGTTTGAAGTTATCATCATCTACAGTGCATAACATCATCCAAAGATTCCAAGAATCTGGAACAATCTCTGTGCGTAAGGGTCAAGAATGAAAAACCATACCGGAGGCTCATGATTTTTGGACCCTTAAACGGCACTGCTCCACAAACATGAATGCTACTGTAAGGGAAATCACAGAATGGGCTCATCAATTCTTCCAGAAACCATTGTCGGTGAACACAATCCACCGTGCCATCTGCCGTTGCCAGATGAAACTCTACAGTACAAAAAAGAAGCCATTTCTAAACAGGACCCAGAAGCGCAGGCGTTTTCTCTGTGCCAGGGGTCATTTAAAATGGAGTGTGGTAAAGTGGAAAACTGTTCTGTGGTCAGACGAATCACAATTCGGAGTTCTTTATGGAAAACTGGGACGCCATGTCATCCGGACTAAAGAGGACAAGGACAACCCAAGTTGTTATCAGCGCTCAGTTCAGAAGCCTACATCTCTGATGGTATGGGGTTGCATGAGCGTGTGTGGCATGGGCAGCTTGTACATCTGGAAAGGCACAGTCAGTGCAGAAAGGTGTATTCAGGTTCGAGAACATCATATGCCCCCATCCAGACGTCGTCTCTTTCAAAGAAGACCTTGCATTTTTCAACATGATAATGCCAGACCACATGAAACATTAATTACAACATCATGGCTGCATAGGAAGAGGATCCAGGTATTGAAATGGCCAGAATGCAGTCCAGATCTTTCACCTATAGAGAATATTTGGCGCATCATAAAGAGGAAGGGGCAACAAAGAAGGCCCAAGACAGTTGAACAGTTAGAGGCCTGCATTTGAAAAGAATGGGACAGCATTCCTATTTCTAAACTTGAGGAACTCGTCTCCTCGGTCCCCAGACGTTTGCAGACTGTTGTAAGAAGAAGAGGGGATGCCTCACAGTGGTGAAAATGGCCTTGGCCCAACTTTTCTGAGATTTGTTGACGCAATGAAATTCAAAATCAACATATTTTCCCCTTAAAATGATACACGTTCTCCGTTTAAACTTTTGATCTGTCATCTGTGTTGTACTCTTAATAAAATATTGAAATTTGGCACTTCCACATCATTGCATTCAGTCTTTATTCACAATTTGTATAGTGTCACAACTTTTTTTGGAATCTAGTTCGTAAATAAAATAGCTTTTTTAAAAAACTAATTTTGGATGCATCAATTGTTGACAAGTCATTGTTCCAGATCAGATTTTCTGTCGTCACTGGTTATGGTGGTAATGCTTTTGAATAGTGCCACCATCTGGCAACAAATACACTACATTTTCTTTACCCATTTTGGGTGTATTGATTGCTGCCAATTCATGTCACATTTGCTATACTTATTGGTTATAACAGTTAAATAATATCCACATGCCATGTGAAACCACCTGAAAAAAAATTAATTAGTACTGTACATTGAACATTTAATAATTCATTACATTCAATACACACATCAGCTGTGAGTGCACCGTTTGTTGACATGTGACGGGTTGCTGCATCAAAGGTGTGAGGGGCCTTCATGACCACTTAAGGCTATATTGCATCTCATTGTGTTTAGTATATGCGTGTCTGTGCATGTCTGTACACACAGGCATGTGAGAGTCCATCCCTGTGACCTACCTTGCATACTGTTTCTATATCCCACGGTAAAATTGTCTGCAGGTCAATGACCTCGCACGATACACCAAGCTTATCTTGTGCCATGTTAGCAACTTCCATCATCACATGAACCTGTAAAACCAAAAAATTGTATTGATGTGTCATTATAGGTTAGACCTACATATCTTAAAGTTCTACAGAACATTTGTTTCGATAAATAAAACTCTGCCAAAACAACAAATAATAGTTACCATGGGGACCTGCAAGCTACTTAACTCGGACAGCAAAGTAATCAAGGTTCTACTACAAACTCTGATCTCCACAACGGAAAATGCATGTTTAACATCAAATTATTAGACTGAAGCAAGACATTTTCCCCATTGCAACTGTGGCCCCAAGGTAAATTGTCTGACACCAAAGATAAACCCACTGAACCAAATTTCTGGACGCCTAGAGAGGTTTAGAAGTCATAATCCTATTCTAGCCATAGAAGAGATAGGAGGGAGAACAAACATTCACCAGCAAACATGCTATACTGTGATCACACAGAAGCAAGATGCAGGAGGTTCACACACCTTTTAAGCCAGCTAAGCTTTATTATAGAAGTCGTTCTAATCCATGGTTCTGCTTTTTGTCTGCAAATGTCACAACACTCACTGGATAAATTAGAGTCTATTCAGAGCCATGCACCTCACCACATGTGTCAGTTGTGGCCAATTCTACTAACATGGATACATTTTCCTTTATCTGACCTACCTGTGTTCCCCAGGCAACCATAGTGAGGTCACTTCCCTCCTGCACAATATCTGCCTGAGAGAGAGGGAGGTTGTATGCTTCAGTTGGTACTTGCTCCACTGGAAATGAAAAACAAGAAGCCCTTACTTAGCCCACAGAAAGAAAAAGCCAGCTCCGTTTACTTTCCCCAATATCAGAATTATCTTGTTAAAAATGATAGTTTTCCTGAGATGAAGGTCAGCAAATTAAAAAGGTTTAAATTTATTCTAAATGATTGGTTACAGGACAGCTGGAAACCATGTGTGAGGCTAGTACACCAGCCCTCCAAATTGTGTGGACAATTAATAACAGTTTGTCTGGAGTCTTCATCGACCACTGAGAATTAAAGGAACTCCTCTATGCTGTTAATCAGCACTGCCTCGATGTCTCTAACCGGAGATGGCAGGAAATATATTAAATAACTGAAGTTCTTAAAAAAGGAACATGCAAGAGAAGGAATTAATTATTTGTCTGGGCTCAAATGAAAGCCTTCACTTTGTAGAAGGTTCAAAAAACAAAACAAAAAAAAAACAAAAAAAACAAATTCCCCCCACCTCCAGTCATGATGCTGGAGATATATTATATATTTAAAACTCACTAATGTTTGTTTGACATAATACTGACAAATACACACACAATACAGAAACCATTCCAGGAAAGTTTTGAACCTAATATAACTCACACTTAACCTAATATAAAATTACATTTTTATATCACTCTGAAATGCAGATCCACAGGAATCATTTAGCATATCAATAACATTGGTTGCTGGCTACCGTGGTGATACTGTAGGCTTATGATCTCTATTGTCCATGTTCAGCCAACTGTTTGGTTGGCTGCCATTTTTGAAAATTTATTTATTTAGTGAGGCAGGAAATACAATGCCATATGCAAGTTTCGGTATTTCCAATGACGCCTGACAACACATATTGTATTTTCAAATATCTTCAAAGGGGATTAGAACTTTGGCTGCTGTGATATGAAACTAACTTATGAGCTTACAAACCTGGCATGATAAATCTGTTTCTCACCACCAGATGTTGAAGTTATGCTCTGTGACAGTCAAAGCAATAACCCCAAGTGAGGTCACAAGCTGAGAATTAAGAACGTTTGACTTTGTATATAGAAATGACAGCTGCCCAAAATCTTTACACAGTGAAGTTCCTAGTTTTTAATTAATACTTGGAGCGTGGAATTAAGTCCTTCAGAAAGAGATAATTCAACACTTGGGATTTAACTGTGCAATAAATTTAAAATTCCTACTCAAAAGCAAACTGATGAATTAATGTTGACACAGTCACTGCTTGAAGACTAAATATAACACGTAGCACCCGTTTGTAAAGATGTAAGCCTTTGCACAGAATGTGCCGTTTCCATCCATTTGTGAACCGTGTCATTTGTTGAAATCTGTATTGCCACAGCAGCCTGAGACACAGTGAAGTAAAAACAGATCAAATGAGCCAATAAGTTAAAATGACGCCTTAACAAAAGGAATAGAAAATGGTCTGTAATTACATATCATTTAACTGTGAAGATAATTCATCATCAGAGATCAAGTACAAAACCCTTAATGATGCATGATAGCTGTGATTAAGAAAATTGACGGTGGAAAGGTACGAGTTGTCGTGTACAGTTGACTTGGCACATGATGAGGTCTACTTTTTGACGTGTGATTCACTCGTACAAAAGAAACAGCGTCTTGTGACCGAAATGTCTACTCTAAATCAGAACAAAGGCACTTTTCTACTCTCTTGGTATGTTACATACTGCAGTCATTATGGCTCTAAATAACTGCAGGCAAATCTTTTAAAAGCAGTTATTAAGGAATTGTATTTATCACCATGAAATTAAATGTGTTAATAGAGCAAAAATTGACCACCTTTTGATTTTTTTTTTAATGGTACCTCAAGCATTTAACCATCAAGACAGAGTATCATTTCTAATTAGTCGTACTTAACTGTATTCAAAGACCATTCACTTGGACATAGTAATGGGGATAGCAGTTCAAACCATGAGTAAAGGATGCCAAACCACTCTTGCATCAACAACAATTTATGTCAGAGATTCTCAAAGTGGGATTCGGGGGTTCCCCAGAGGTCTGGAACACAAATTGTTAGTGCTGTAGGGTTTTTTGAAATCACAATTTTATACACTGTTCAATTTATTATTGTGCTCCAACAGACATTAGTGAATTTTATAGGTCACGTAAATTAAATGACTTAAATCCAAGCAACACTAAATTTAAAACTAGCAGGTTCAGCTTGAATCTATTGGACTTTGTTATTAGAAAGCCAAAGCATAGAACAAGCTCAAATGGTTCTAATAAATATAAATAGCCAAATTATGTAGATTTAGGTTAAGAAAAAAAAAAAAAAAAAAAGGTAAAGTCTGTTGGGGCTTTTTACACCCAAGCCATAGTGGCTCATCAGGCCGATGCTTATCCCCAGTTTCTGTAGCGTGAAGCGACTAGGAGTTCAACTCCTCCTGGATTGGACGCAAATCCATCACAGGTTACCTTCCCAGTATATCTTTACTGGTACCCATTTATATTGCTGGGCGACCAGAGGCACACTTGTGGTGAAGACTTTGCCCAGGGGTCTTAGCACAGTGGGGGTCTAACTGGGATTTGAACTCACAACCTCCTGATCATTAGCCCAACACTCTAACCACGACACCACCGGCCCCACATGTAGATTTAGGCAGTGCCTAAAAGTGGCACAACCCATGTGTTTTTTTGTTTGTTTTAGTTGTGATTTTTGTTGTTATGTCAATGCTTTAGAAGTTTCAGCCATGATCTCCAGAAAAATGGTGGGAAAATATACATTCATCTTTTCAAATTTGTAGTTTTAATTTGTTTAAGTTTTCTTTTTAACTGTTTTGGAACAGATTCCCTGATGTTGGCGCACCATAAGTTCTAGCCAAAAGAAGAACAGGCCAATCAGCATCATAGTTCATTTAAACATGAGCCAAATGGACAAGCCATGCAAATTCAAGTCGATGGTTTCTTACAGGGAAATTAAACCCAAACTTAATAAAAGCATACATGCACTACACAAAAAAAGTTAAGGACATTTGGAAATTTTCTAGATATTTTTTTCAGTTTTGTGAATTGGCCTTAATTTCAGTTTTTTCAAGAACCTTCCTTGTTTGTCTTGAATATTTTTTTGTTTGACTCAGTTTCACTTGATTGACCCCAGCCAGTTTGAGCAATAATGTCACAATACTCACATGTTCGTATTGAAAGAGCGTGTTCTCTGGGCTGACTTGTTCATTTTGTTTGTCAGAAGAAACCAAAATGAAAATGTTCGTGGCTACTGTTGTTTTGTTGATGTTGTGTGGAGGTTGTGCAGCTGTACAACGACATCTGGATGCTACGGACGGAAGTGGCTCAAGTAATCCAGCTCCTTGAAGATGGTGGAAGGCAGGTTGAAGTGGCCAGGAGGTTTGTTGTAAGCTAGAGTGTTCCGGGAGACCGGCCTGTATCATGACAGACCAAGTTCAGGGTGTCCCCGTGCCTTAACTGACCGTCAGGATCGTTATGTGAGGACAAACGCTCAGCAAAACCGATTGGACTCGTCAAGAACTCTGAGAAACAATCTTCAAAATGCCACCGGTGTTCATGTAAATATCCAGACAGTAAGAAACCGACTGCATGCTGATGGCCTGAAGGCCAGACGTCTGGCTGTGACCCCAAGATTGACCCCTAGACACTGTCAGGCGAGGTTGGCCTTTTCTCATGCACAAGTGGACTGGAATATTGAGGCCTGGTCGTGTGTACTCTTCTCTGATGAGACCAGATTTTGTGTTTCCACGAATGATAGATGCCAGAGCGTGTGGAGGGCCCATGGGCAACGTTTTGCAGAGTGTGCCATTGTTGAACATGACCGTTTTGATGGTCCCTCTGTTATGGTGTGGGCAGGGATCAGTATCGGGGGTCGCACGGACCTTCATGTGTTCCAGCAAGGGGGGATTAATGCCAGGATGTACCGGAATTACATTATCCTTCCCATTGTTCGTGTCAATGCTGGCACTGTGGGTCCAGATTTTCTGCTAATGGATGACAACGCACCAATCCATTGAGCAAGACTGGTACAGGACTGCTTGGATATCGAGGGAATCCGTCGTATGGACTGGCCAGCATGTTCACCAGATCTTAATCCCATTGAGCACCTTTGGGATCAGCTCGGGAGAGCCATGCGATATCGTCAACACCCTCCAAAGCAACGTTCAGCAGCTCAGAGGTGCTAACTGAAGAATGGGACCGACTAGACCAGGCAACCATTGACCGATTGATCCAGCGCATGCCAAGGCGGTGTCAGGCTTGTATTCAAGACAGAGGAGGCCACACGAGATTAAGATAGACTGGATTAGCGTGTGATAACTTTGAAGTGAACTGCTGAAATTTTGTTGTTTGAGACAATTTGCTATTGTCTTTGTTTGTTGTGGTTAAGACTGCAAATAAAACTCTATCTGGTCTTTAAAATAGGGTCCTCATTTCAAAATGCAATAAAAAAATTACAAATATTACTGCACAAAAATCAAACTGACAAAAATAGCAAGATGTTGACAAATATCCCTAACTTTTTTTGTGTGGTGTACATAGCGTATGTCTATGAACATCAAAAACACATTATTGTTACTACAATGTGATTTGTCGGGTTAAAAAAGAAAGACTAAATCCTCACACAGGTGCACCATTATATAGTAAAAAGTAAAGCGGAATAAACAATAAACACTGTATAGACATTCCTCATGAGGACGTCTTTTTAAAGAGACTAATGCAAACTATAGAATGCATTTTTTGCAGACTGCAACGTCGGCAATATAAGTAAAAACTACCTGATGATGACAAACATATTTTAGTGTAACATGAGAGTTCAAAAAGCTTTTCTTTCATTTTCCTTCACGTAAGGTGTTCCACTTGCCCATGCCAAAGGTTCCACAATAACTTAAAGTTAGTTGTGGCTGAAATCAGTTTGAGAAACACTGATGCCAACAGCTATTAGCTCACATTACACAAGTCCTTTTGAAGATTTGATCTGAGAAAAGTAAAAATCCTCTATTTCTATTAACACATGGGGCACATATTATTGTTTTGTATTGAAACAGCTAAGACATCAATTCCAAATATACATCTTATAATATTTTGTATCCCTCACACATGTATGGCCAGTTTTTAATCAGGAAACAAAAAGGGGAGCAAAAATGTCCTTTATGGGAGAACATCCTGATTTGTTCTTTGGCGTGAAGGGACTTTTTACATGGTGTATTTTTGGATTACTTGGTATAAAAATCATTCTTCAGGCAACTAATCACTTATTGCAGACATACATAATCATTCCAATCTATTTCTTACTAGCCTTAGAGTAGCTCAAGGAATTTAACGGCTAAAATGTGCATAGCTTCAAGATCAAAGGATAATTTTTTTTTTTTATGTTCTAAACATATGTGAGCACTTTCACCATTCCACAAACACAGCTCTTGAACACACAAATATGACAAGATTAAACCTCAATAGATTTAACATGTGAATGAAATAGCTAACGTCCATCATTAAGTTTATCCTTTTCCTACCACACGAACAGATTATTATAATGAGGCGTCATGTTGTACTTTATGTACTAATAATCATGCCAGGTTCTACCATCGGTTCAGCCTGCCAACAGTGGAAAACAAATTGAAAGCCACATCAGGATATACCACAATCGCAAAATGTGCCACTTTAAATATTGTGTTCTCCAAAAACCATAGCATATCTGTTCAGATTTTTAAAAAGTGATATAGGTCCGCCATGCTCCTAGTAATAATTTATAGTCCAACTATAACCAAGGGTCTTGGTTTTTAAAAAATAATTCTGATTAAAGCACTTTAAATCATCATGATATACTAATGTAAGTGCTGGCTTTGTGGCTTTCCATATACATCACATTTTAGAGTGGTTTACTGCATATCCACTTCCCCCTGAAATCTGGTCATATAAATACACGCTTCACAGTGCTCATTAGCAACTTTCCATACTAAACTTAAAGACATCAGTTTGCAGCAAGGGCAATAAATCAAAGAGTTTAGTTACTGAAAATTCATTCATGGGTTGTGAAAGTGGTGACATTCAGTTTACTTCTCCTTCCACTGCATTCATTTGCATTGCTCCAATTGGTAATTAAAGGGAAGATCCTCTCTGTTTTGGAACACAAGTGTCCCTTTCAGGGCATGCTGTTGAACCCTACTTACATTGCTGCGGAACAAAAATATATTGTACATAAACTATGATGAGAACACAAAACTTTACAGAACGTACTGTCGTATGAAAACAATGCATGTCCCGCAAGTGCATTATTTATGTAAAATGGCATGCTTTATTCTGCTCTGACCACAGAGACTTGCCAACAATTACAATTTCTGATTGATTAATATCATGGAATGTCACATATTTTACTGGTTTACAGTTACTTTTAATGTTATGGAACACCTGAGGGACAATTTGGTTCCTGTTCTCTCCTACATTATAAGCGCAATAATCATAAACCTATCTCTAAAAACAACAGCCTGTGACATTGTGAAAAGGGAAAACATAACGAAGACTGAATGTGCTGAAAATCAAGCCCCCTCCACGTGTTTTACTCTCTTAATAGCACATTTTAAAATGTTATATGGAGATTGGGATTAGATTACGCGGTGCATCTGCCTCACAGGTCCCTGTGCATGAGCTGTTGCTATAGAAACAAGAGCTTATTAGTCTGAGCGCAATAAAGTTAACATATTGTACATGTTACAGTTGCCTTCATTTTACGAACACAGTGGACAACATTTAACCAATCAAATCCAAGCATTCAAGCACACTGTGGTATAAATTCTAATGATACCTCTTAGAAGAGTAACTAACCTGCTGCTCTGTAAAGAATCTTGGGCTCAAAGAAGATACAGGGATTCTTATCAGCAATGCAGGACAGAAGCAGTCCTTTAGCCTGGACTGGACCTCTTGGCACCACCACCTATTAAAAACCGATCACATTTTATAACACTTTTCCATAAAATATGTACTGAGCTAAAAAACTATTCGACTTCAAGATATCTGCTTTCTGCTTTTTAATTTCGGTTAAGACACATCTGAAAACTTTGCACCTTGCATTAATCACCTATACAGCAAAAGTACATTAAAAGATCCCTCACTTCCCGCGGTTAATGGGGACCGAGAGCCCCCACCCCCAACCGCCGATTTCCGCAAAGTAGGATCGACCCCCCAATTGACGTATACATACATGTATGTGTATATAATATCAATAAATACATATTAAACACTATAAGTGCTCATAATAACAATTAAACAGTCAAAAATAATTCAGAAGGTGTAAATAAAATATAAATACACACACTTATGGTCACGAGCTTTGGGTAGTGACTGAAAGAACAAGATCACGGATATAAGCGGCTGAAATGAACTTCCTTAGCTGGGTGGCGGGGTTCTCCCTTAGAGATAAGGTAAGAAGCTCTACCATCCATGGAGAGCTCGGAGTAGATCCACTGCTCTTCCGCATTGAGAGGGGACAGTTGAGGTGGCTCGGGCATCTGGTCAGAATGCCTCCCGGACACCTCCCTGGTGTGGTGTTTCGGCATGTCCAACCGGGAAGAGACCCTGGGGTCGGCCTACAACAGGCTGGAGGGACTATGTCTCTTGGCTTGTCTGGGACCGCCTCGGTGTCCCCCCAGAAGAGTTGGAGGAAATGGCTCGGGAGAGGGACATCTGGACCTCTTTGCTTAGGTTGCTGCCCCCGCGACCCGACCCTGGACTTAGCGAAAGAAAATGAGGATGAGGAATTGGCCTTGTTTTTGTGGCATTTTCCTTAACTTTTTTCCCCTTTTCTTCCTTAATTTCCTTATTTTTTAATTCGATGAATATTAAAAAAAAAAAAAAAAAAAAAAAAAAACGCGATGCACTGAAGCCGCATGAATTGAAGCACGAAGTAGCGAGGGATCCCTGTATATTTATTATTTTTAATACTCAGAGATCGCAAGTTAGAATCTGGTTGACACCACACCATCCGTGACCAGGAGCTAACTGGCCAAACTCTCACGGGAGGCAGGGATGGCATATGTTCACTTCTCTGTCATTCACAGTGATCACCACAATCATGGGTTGTCTGTGAGCTCATTTGTATGAGGGGGGCAAATAGCACTTCCCTTCTGAGTATTTTAGGCCGCTCTAAAAACCGCATGAGCAGCAGTTTGAAAAGAGGCAGGTGGCTAGCATTGCATGTCACTGAGGGGGCATGTGCATGCTTACACTTCTCACTGGTTGGTGGTGGTCATGTGATACAAAAGCTAAAATGTGGTAGGTGGTAAAGCATACGACAGGGTGCCAAGAGAGGAACTGTGGTATTGCATGAGGAAGTCTGGAGTGGCAGAGAAGTATGTTAGAGTGGTGCAGGACATGTATGAGAGATGTAAGACAGTGGTGAGGTGTGCTGTCGGTGTGACACAAGAGTTCAAGGTGGAGGTAGGACTGCATCAAGGGTCAGCTCTGAGCCCCTTCTTGTTTGCTATGGTGATGGACAGGCTGACAGACGAGGTTAAACAAGATTCCCCATGGACTATGATGTTTGCAGATGACATTGTGATCTGTAGTAAGAGCAGAGAACAAGTGCAGGAAAATCTAGAGAGGTGGAGGTATGCCCTGGAAAGGAGGGGAATGAAGGTTAGCCTCAGTAAAACAGAATACGTGTGTGTGAATGACAAGGACCCAAGAGGAACGGTGAGGTTAGAGGGAGCAGAGATAAGGAAGGTGGAGGATTTTGAGTACTTATGGTCAACAATCCAGAGCAGTGGAGAGTGTGGAAAAGAGGTGAAGAAGCGCGTGCAGGCAGGTTGGAATGCTTGGAGAAAAGTGTCTGGAATGATGAGTGATAGGAGGGTATCGGCAAGAATGAAAGGAAAAGTGTACAAGACGGTGACGAGGCCAGTGATTTTGTATGGTTTAGAAACAGTGGCCCTGGGGAAAAGACAGGAGGCAGAGCTGGAGGTAGCAGAGATGAAAATCTTGAGGTTCTCTTTGGGAGTAACGAGGATGGAGCACATCAGAGGGACAGCACATGTAAGACGTTTTGGAGACAAAGTCAGAGAGGCTAGATTGAGATGGTTTGGACATGTACAGAGGAGGGATGGTGAGTATATTGGTAGTAGGATGCTGAGGTTGGAACTACCAGGCAGAAGGCCTACAGAAAGACCAAAGAGACGATCCATGGATGTGGTGAAGGCGGACATGAAGGTAGCTGGTATAAAAGAAGAAGATGCAAAGGATAGGGTGAGATGGAGACAGATGATTCGCGGTGGCGACCCCTGAAGGGAAGAGCCGAAAGGAAAAGAATAAGAAGAAGGTAATTGGACACAAATAAATTAGGGAGAAAAATGTGGAAAAAATAATTTTAAGGGTGTGACACTTGACAGGTGGGAATTAGAAACGACTAAACTTGGAGGAGGAAACAGGGGAAAATATTAAGAAAAAAATAACAATACCTTTTATATTCATATTAATAATTCACCTTAATGCCAGGGCAATGAGCAAAGAAGGCCTCGGGACTCTGTGAATGGTAAAGGGAGCCGTGGCCCACACAGCCCCATGGCGCTCGGATCGTCAGGTTCCCACAGTCAAATTGATTTCCTGAACGGTACCGGTACTTGGCAGCTTCATTGACAATCTTAAAAGAGTACACAATATATACAAAGTTATAACTACGAGGATATCAACCTTTTCAGATCACTCTCCTGCAATTTTTAAGTGACAACACCACCAGTACTAAGCCTAAAAGCCATTTCTCTTCACTGTCATTAAATGCATTGCATTTGAAGTTTGCTGGAAAAAATGCCTCTCAAACCACTTGAAATGATGTATTTGTAGAAAGCATTTTTGAAACGTAAATGAATCTAAATCAATAACACGCTAATGCTGAGGCAATGAAAAGTACTCTGTAAAAAAATAGATAGAGTGCACAGAGGAGAGATGACTCAGAGGGCTGGCTCCATTTTCACTGTGGCAGCAGGTCCCACTGTATTAAACACACCCCCACCACCACATTAGATATTCGGTTGCCTTGACAAGGGAGCTAAACTCATCTATCTTTGACAAGGTGAGGACACACAGGGCCTGCCATTAAATCATCAAATTTGCATAATTTCCCTCAGACAGCTTATGCTTCATTCATAGCCGCAAGGTGAGTCACTATTGCTATGTACGAGGCTTTCCAAAAATGACATCAACAACACAACAGAGTTGCATACTATATAGAACATCCATAATTTCCATGCTTCTGGGACCTCCACAGTCTTCCAACTCTATCAGCAATCATGAGAAAACCGGTCTGGAGTGTTCCTGAATACATCATGTTCACAATATACAGAACATTAAAGAACAAAAAAAATCAGTCTGCATTTTTATTCATAGAAAATGTAAAAAGCTTCATGTTAAATGACTTTCAGGATCATAAAGAGGTTTTTTTTAAAGTAGGTGAGTGTTTCCCCCTTTGGCATAGGCTTTTAAAGTGAGAATAAATGAATCTGGTCTTTGGAAGAACATTTGTGGTTTTTGCAAACATCTCAACTGTAACCGTTTCAGGTTTTTGTGTTGATAGCATGAAGGGAACCCAAGTTACAACATCTGGAACCATGATGTCCATTTCTGAAGTGTCCAAAACCTTCTTCAAACAGGTAATTTATGTTTATTTCTGCTTTATTGTGCAGAAGGACCTTGCTTATTCATTCCAAGTCTAGAGTAAAAACAGAAATATTAAAATGGTCAAAGACAGTATTGTGATTTTCCAAACCATTACTGCTCTCACAGTGCTGTCCTGCCTGCACAGCTGTCTCACTGCAGGGAGATGAGTCATTAATTGGTGTAAAGGTATGTCACTTGACACTAACCCAGCCATTGAGATGACTGGTGATGTGGTGCTTTAGGGCACTTGTATTTGCGAGCTTAAGAGGTCAGACTGCACTGCGTAAGCTTTTATAAAACATTAAAAAAAAATTACAATTAAAAATAATGTTTTAACATTTCTTTTAGCAGGACATTTGTATTATCTTCTGCTTGTTAAGTATAATTTGGGACGGCACGATGGCATAGTTGTAAACATGTCCGCCTCACAGCAAGAAGGTCCTGCGTTCGATTCCCAGCTCGGGCATTTGTGTGTGGAGTTTGCATGGTCGCCCCATGCTTGCGTGGGTTTCCTCTGGTTTCCTCCCACAGTCCAAAAACATGCACAGTAGGTTAACTTTCTGCTCCAAATCACCAGTAGATGTGTATGGTGAGTATGAATGGTTGTGTGAATCTTGACCCTGCGATGGCCCAGCAAGCTGTCCAGGGTGTACCCCACCCTCACCCAGAGTCAGCCAAAATGGGTGCCAGCCTCTCCGTGACCCTAATTAGGTTTAATCGGTTAAGAAAATGAATGAAAATGAAGTATAATTTGGTTAGATTAACCTCTTCTTCTTCTTCTTTTCCTTTCGTTTTTTTCCCTTTTTCAGGAATCGCCACAACGAATCACCTGATTCGCATGTTTGATTTGCCATAGATTTTTACGTTGGATGACCTTCCTGACACAAACCTTTTTAGCAAGGGTCAGAAAAACGCTGACAGCTATGCAGCAACACTTGTTGGTTAGCTGTACTGGGGGACAGTGACATCCCTGTGGAGAGTGGGACTCGAACCCCCAACCTTAGGATCTGAAATCCAGCACCTTTTACCACCAGGCCACGACTACCCTGGGATTTGGTAGATTAACCATTCACAAAAAAAAAAAAAAAAAATTTGGAACCTCTGAATATTCAAATAGACTGAAGCAATTACATGAGCGTTCCTAAGATCGTCTGCTGACCCTTAAAGTCAAACCTAAACCTAAACAAAACATAAATGTATTTTTAAATAATAATACGATTTAGAGCCCACCTGATCAAAAGCAGGAAAAATATAATCAGCAAACTGAATTTCTGCAATAGCTGTGGCTCCTGCAACAGCCACTCCTATGCCAAATCCCACAATGCCCTGCTCACAGAGTGGAGTGTTAAAAACACGGTCCTGGCCTGGTGAAGAGAAACAAGAAAAAAAGAAAAAGAAATACATATGCTGAGCAGTGTAACTTTATATAGACCTTTTGGGAATCAATTTTAATAAACTGTAAGACACAGGAGAAAGGGAACAGACACAAATTAAACCCATATTAAATAAAACAAGATCCAGTATAGACCCGTTAATTTTTCCGACTGGGTTTTAAAACAAAACAGGGTCAGCGTAATCCTAAATGGGAGACTCATCTATGACCGCAAAAACATGGTGTGCTTTCCTCGTCTATTCTATAATCCAATGAAAAACCATAAGAATTACAATGGCGATATGGTCAGGGATTTCTATTTTTACTCACTGCAAATGGTCAGCTGCTCTTCTAGTCTATTCGATTGTTAGTGTTGGCCCACATACCCACTGATCACATACTGATTTGAGGGGGCCTTACATAATACTGCCCATATATTACGTGGTCATCCAAAACCACAAAGAAAAGCAGTTTAAAAGCACCAGTACATGAGGGCATTTCTGAAAAAGCTGATGACTGAGAGAATTTGATGAATGTCTCCACACTTAATCAGAAAAACACTGCATTTACATCTATAAAAATAATAAATCTCTGTCGTGTGTACCAAGGAAAAGGTAGATTTTATTTTAGAAGATGTTGCTTGATCAGATACGACATTTCCTGGCTGATATGTCAAATCGATTTCACAGAGAGGGAATTCAAAGCGAAATGGCGGGAGGACAAATCACAGTTCAGAATGTGGGACACACATTGACAGATATAACACTGAGGGATGCTCAGAAGTGTGTGTGTGAGAGAGGCTGTGTACTTGTGTGTGTGTGTGTGTGTGTGTGTGTGTGTGTGTGTGTGTGTGTGTGTGCGCACAAACGTGTGTGTGCATCCCATCTAAAAAGCTGACATGGAAAATAATGATCCCTCTCAATAGGTCAACACCTCTGACGTCAATGAAAACAATAGAGAGTGAGCGAGAGAGGATGAGAGTAGAGACTGAGCGAGGGTACGCAACTTGTGTTTATTTTAAATACAAGTTGCTTAGCAATCCATGAACCACCTCATGTTTGTCTGGCAACCTGAATAATCATGATCATGCAGGAAATATCAAATTGCCATTAATATCTAAACTGATATGGTCACGGAATAAAGGTTAAAAATACAACTTTCTGTAAACATAGATTAGATTATCAATTATTAAAATAATCACTACTGGCCGTTGCATTAAAAAAAAAGTGTGGACAGGTGCGCACAGGTGTAAACAGGTCTGGTCATTTCAAAACAATTTCAGAAACAAAAAACACTTTTTATGGGTTTTCTTTAAAGAATAATCACACATCACTGTAAACAAAGTGTGTACTACAATTTGTGTTTTCATTCATGTAAAAATTGGCAAATTACACAACATAATTAGTGTTATGTGAGGTACAGTGCTGGCCTCTTGGAAGCTAAAACTCTTAAAAATTTGCTCATGCATTTAGACATGTGACGTCAGGTGCTGTGCTACTTTACTGTTCGAATGAAGTAATTGTTGCATTTAATAAACACTTAAATTAATGGGACTCGAACCCTCAACCTTTGGATCAGCAATCCAGCGCCCTATACCACTAGACCACCACTGCCCTTTAATAAATAAACAAATGGTTAATAACAAAATATATAGAACATGACCAAATGATATAGAGTGTAATACAGTACCAGGTTTAAAAAAAAATTATTATACTCACAGCATACGGGTTCAACACATGTGAAATGCATGAGATTGGATATCTCGCACACACACATGTACACACACACACAGAGTATATGAGAATAGGAAAAATTCACAATTCTGCCTGGAATTAGCTGGATTAGATATTAGAAATGCATTACAGTATCTGAGACGGCTTTTCCAAAGCCTGTTCAGATTTCTCAGAGCATTGAATTATGAATTGTGTCCGAGAGTCAATTATCTATATGAATGCGTCCCCCCCACACAACACACACATGCATTTCAGAGCATCCATGATTTTCACATGAAAACAGAACACTTTATTGATCCTGAAGGAAACTGTTAAAATATTGAAAAATAATCAGAAATGCATTTTTTTTTTTAAAAGACAATTGATGGGTCAGATTGACCAACACCGATATTATATAATTCATTATCAATAAATACAGTAATCAGATGCCCGCTTTTAAGCCATTTGGGGTGATTTTACAGTATGGTGCCACATCTCAAGAGCAATACTGTGCTGCCATCTAGTGTTAAAGGAATGATACAGTCAAAGCAAACACATAAATCACATTTTATTCAAATACTCACCTCAAATAAAAAGTACTCACCATATTTGTCTCTCAGACCAACTGTGCATCGAAACACACCACCAAAGGCTACATCTTCCCCAAAAATAACTTTGGAACACAAAGAAAAATCACTTTTACTTTACTCCTGGCAGTATGTCACCAATAAAACAAACAAGCATCAATATAAGTACTGTACTGTACTGTATTACCAATAGGGGTGCAATCCCACCTCAGTCATTTTTAATGATCAGCTCCAACTATGAACTGTGAGTAGCGTGAAAATTCATCTCATCACTTCACACAGCAGACTAGAAAAAGTGAAGAGGACATGATCAAGGTGTTAATACCTGCTGTCGGGTCACTAGCCAAAGTGTTGTCCAAGGCACTGGTTATGGACTGGAACAGGTTCATCTTCGAGGTAGGGCCTGGTGTGCACATGGAAACACATGACAAATCATGAAAAAAATGAAACATAGTCTCTGGTAATGGCAGTGATATGGAAACCCTGAACAGAAATTCCTGACATTCCTGAATAAACAAAATGAATAGAAAACCAGTAAAATACTGTACCAGGTGCAACTTAAACACTTACTCTTACACCTAGGGGCACTTCAGCATTATTAACCTGCTTTCTCGAGCTTTAAGAAAATTAAATAAGAGAGCCCAGAGGAAAGCCACATACTGTAGACATGGCCATATCATGGCTATAATAATGACTATAGTGCTCTCTCTTCCTTTTGGCTTTTTCCCTTTTACTCGGGAGTCGCCACAGCGAATCATCTGATTCGCACGTTTGATTTGGCAGAGGTTTTTACGTCGGATGCCCTTCCTGTCACAACCCTTTTAGCAAGGGACAGAAACACGCCGACGGCTTTGCAGCTACTCTTTACGAAAGTCAGCAATGGTTCTTTTACATGCCTCTCACCATTGACAGTGACAGACATGGCCCGCCTTTGATAACCCAGTTAGCTGCACTGGAGGGGACAGTGACAACCTTGTGGAGAGTGGGACTCGAACCCCCAACCTTTGGATCAGCGATCAAGCGCCCTATACCACTAGACCACCACTGCCCCATTATAATAATGACTATAGTGACTTGTGATAATGGGTTATTACACAAAACTCATGAAATATCTTCATAACGTGTATTATTTTTGCTGGAAAACCTCATAGGGGGCATTCCCCATATTGAGCACTCTCAAAACAGAAGGGGGCTATTTTATTCCTTCATGTTTCACAACCCAAAATCTGCCCCATTCAAGCCTTGTTGAAACACCACAATATCAGCATTCTGAGAAGCTGTGGCTTGTAGACCTCTCCAGACTAATCACTCAGATCAGGTAATGGGAAAAGCTGAAAATTGGACTCAACAAAGGTTCCAATACCTTTGGGTATTGGAGTCCAAAGTCTTATGGTTTACACTGGGGCCAAAATCTCCAAAATTTAAAAAAAAAAAAAAAAAAAAAAAAAAAAAAAGGCATGGCGCTCCAAAAATTTATGACCACGCTGGGAGTAATGATTAGAGTGTAAGAAGAATGCAAACTGCATCCAAGAGATTCCACTTGAAAGAATCTGCAGTCATAAATTTGGTCACAATCATCACGATCCCACCAAGTTCCCCCACACCCATCACGATTCTCTCAAATCGGGGACATTGTGGGCCCAGTGTAAACCCAAGTCGAGCAGATTTCAGTCTGGCACATCCTTGCTTCTCATTATTGAAGGACTTTTTTTCCTCCTCTCATGGCTCTGCATGACTTTAACTGACCCAATTTTCATGCCATGCTTGCAGTCCGGTGCACTCCCTAATTCTTTCTTTAAATAACCTAGTCAGTCAAATAATAATACTGTATAATTAAAAAAGCACTTCATTCCCCAACAACTTTCAGTTCAGGGCTTTAGTGCAGTTGGGTCACACAGGAGAAAACCCCTTTCACTCCATCATAGGTGTTTAGATGAAAGTTAATACACAGTAATCAACTTGGTAGAAGAATATTAGAAAAATAAAGAAAAGGTAAACACAGAGGGATTAGATCACCAGGTGTAGTGAGCGTCACATATAAAAACCAATAAGCTGCGTTATTGCCCAAGCTGAGAGTGCAGATGTGTATAATGACATGAAATATACAGCAGTCACATATTACACAGATGCAGGGCAGCTACTAAACTTAACCAGTTGTTATTATACAAGGTATCCCATGTTGCTGACGAACAAACTGCTGTCTATCTCCATTATGTAAATACTGTAAACACAACTGGAATTAATAATGACATCTTGACCATAAGGGGGCGCTGTTTGTTGTTGCTCCTGACACCAGCACTGTTTACTCCGTACCGTATTTCGTTGGCACAGGGTCAGAGTGGAAGGTGAAGTGCGCCGCATGTCGTCTTTGTGTCTTCAGCCGGACAGAGCAGCTCGGGGACAGTCTGAGAAGTGAAACTCTCGCATTGTGAAACCGACACACATCAGCAACAGAGGCTTTAAAAGCCGCACTCTTGAGCAGTAAAGCCGCCATTGCAGAACACTCAAACCAGGAAGAGGAATTATGAGCTCAGACAATAATACTGCGCTGATTGGCTGAAAATGTAGGCGGTGTTTAAACTACGACCGGTGATAGGTTATGGCGGTACATTATTGACTCGGAAAGGAAAGGGTGCCTTCGGGTACTACCGTCTGTCTCGTGTCTTCACTTGGGTTCAAAATGCCAAGAAATGAGTCATGTTAATGTCTAAACTTATAATCCTGGACATACACGGAGTATGCATGTATGACTTTTTTTGTGCTATTCATGTGCGGTATCTTTGTTTTGTGTGAGGTATAAAGGACGTCACAAATACGTGTCATCAATAGAACTCTTCAGAGTCGTTGAAAATAGGGTCGTTTAAGCGGACGTCCGGCTGCGGAACGGGCTCGAAGCCACCAGCCGCCATATTGGTACTCCCTACTTCATGCAGGAGATGCTGAGCGAGTCTACGGCAAAAAAAAACAACAACAGATTTTATAATTTAGAATAATATAGAATTAATAAATGAATGAATTAATTAAATATATATATATATTTTTAATTAATTAATTTATTTATTTATTGGCCATTTTGAAGTAATAACGTAACTCGACTCATGTTATCTTCATCCGGGTTCAGGTCACTTGCGCAGCAGCCGAAGCAGTGAGGCCCAAATGTTCCTCTCACCAACAACTTCCTCCAGCTCTTCCAGGGGGACACCTAGGTGTTCCCAGACCAGCTGAGAGACATCATCCCTCTAGTGTCTTCTGGGTCAACACCTGGGCCACTTCCCAGTTGGACATGCTCATAACGCTACACCAGGTAGGCATTCAGGAGGCATTCTCACCAGATGCCTGAGCCACATCAACGAGCTCCTCTCAACGTATGGGAACAGCAGTTATTCTCCGAGCACCTCCTGGATGGCTAAGCTTCTCACCCTGTCTCTGAGGGGGAGCCACACCACCCTGCAAAGGAAGCTCATTTATTCGTCTTGTTCTTTTTTGGTCAATACCCAAAGATCGTGGCTATAGATGAGGGTTGGAACACAGATTGACTGGAAATTTGAGAGCTTTGCGGACGGGTACAAACTCCACTTTACAGCAGAGGCTGCTTTGATCTAACCGTTGATCTCCTGCTCCATTCTTCTCTCACTCATGTGGCCACCATACTGTACCAGAACCCCTCAACTGCGTTTAGAAACTCTATCCATAAAAATTATGAGCAGAACTGGTGAGAAAGAACAGCCATGGGAGTCCAACTCTCACTGACAATACAGAGACTGGATGGCCTGTGGCAACAGTTCTGGTATACCATATTCCCTGAGCACACCTCACAAGATAGCCTGAGGGACACAGTCAAAAGTCCTCTCCAAGTTCACAAAGCACATATATGGACTGGTAGGACAAATTCCTATACCCCCTCCAGGATCCTCTAGAGTGTGTAGAGATGTTGGAGAGTGCTGTGGCTGGGGCAAAAAACACATTGTTTCTGAATCCTAGGTTTCACCAGTCAGTCAGGTCCTCTTCTCCTGTACTCCTGAATAGACTTTCCCTGAGTAGGCAGAGAAAGTGGCTGGGGAGAAAGATGTCTGGACTTCACTGCTTAGTGTGCTGTCCCTACGACCTCAGAACAAGTGAACGAGGATGAGGAGATGATGATATTGTCAAATGGTCTGGTCTGGTCTGGTACTTTCCGAGTCGTAGGACAACTCTTGACGACCTGCCATGAAGGATAACGCCTTGATTATCATCTTCATGGAGGTTAGCAAGGATAGTGCAGTGGTTTGCCATTGCTTTCTGCATGATGTGAACCTATGGGAAATTTAGAACAGCCAATTAGCCTACTGTGCATGTTTTTGGACCATTGGAGGAAACTGAGTACCCAGAGGAAGCCCACGCAAGCACGGGGAGAACATGAAAACTCTGCACAGAAACGCTCAGGCCGGGAATCGAACCCAGGTCTTCTTGCTGTGAGGCAGACGTGCTAACCACTACGCCACCGTGCGCCCCATTGTCAACTATATGTACAAATACAAATATTATGCCTCAGTATGGTACATGTTCGTAACCATGTTTGTAACCTATTGTACACGACTCCAGTTATTTATGGACTCAGTGGGCGGTTCAAAATCTAATTGTCATGTTATTCCCGGCCGATTTGAAACCAACAGATGAAATCACAATTTTGGTAGTTAGCATTCAGTAAACACTTGATAACTTAACTTAGTCCTGCAGTCCAGATCTTTCACCTGTAGAGAACATTTGGCGCACCATAAAGAGGAAGGTGCAACAAAGAAGGCCTAAGACAGTTGAACAGTTAGAGGCCTGCATTAGACAAGAATGGGTCAGCATTCCTATTTCTAAACTTGAGTAATTTGTCTCCTTGGTCCCTAGACGTTTGCAGACTGTCGTAAGAAGAAGAGGCGGGGTGCCTCACAGTGGTGACAATGGCCCTGTCCCAACTTTTTTGAGATTTGTTGAGACCATTAAATTTAAAATCAACATATTTTCCCCTTAAAATGATACATTTTCTCAATTTAAAGTTTTGACTTGTCATCTATGTTCTATTCAAAATAAAATACTGAAATTTGGCACTTCCACATCATTGCATTCAGTTTTTTTTTTTCACAATTTGTATTGTGTTACAACTTTTTTGGAATCCGGTTTGTATGTTTAACATCGTTTTGTTTTGTCTTTTTTTTTAAAGACCAGATTGACAAGTTTACTGTTTGGTTTATTAAAAAGGTAAACTAATCTTTTTCAGAAGTACTTGGATTAACACTGCTATACACACACAAAAAAAATGAATGACTGGTGGAGCAGATATGCATATATTCACTGACCTTTCTCATGTTTTGTGTACTCGGTTAACTTAAAAACACAGTTGAACTTGTAATTATCTACAGTAATTATATCCTGGCATTTAGACCAACTGGAAAGTTTCTGTCTATGAAAGTGTAATGACTATCATTAGAAGGAACTTTGCAATAGGTCAAATGCCAGGATCCAATTAGACAATTAAAAGTTCAACTTCATCTTCAAGTGAGAGAGGGCATTCATGTGTCCGAGTACCTGTAAGATAAGATAAGATACAGCTTTATTAATCTCACAATGGAGAAATTCATTGTTACAGGCTCTTGAGGTACCATCTGTAGGGGGTGCAATATAGATACATTTATACAATAATACATATACATACATACATACATACACACATATTATATAAATAAATAAATAAATAGATACATAAATAGTATAAAGTAATATACAATAAAAAAAAGAAAAAGAAAAGAACAACTTTGTGGACTGGCCTATATTCAAGTGTATATGTATCTGAGGGCAGAGTAGATGGGTTGATATGGTTCACAGTCAGTGGGGTAGATGTGGTTGATTAAAGTGCATGGGGTTTTTATTGCACATAACCGGTATTTTCACAGACAGTTACAAAGTGGTGTTGTCCAGTCTGACAGCGGTGGGAATGAACGACCTGCGGTAGCGCTCCTTCCTGAACTGAGGATGTCTCAGTCGTCCACTGAAGGAGCTGCTCAGCTCCTCTACAGTCTGGTGCAGTGGGTGAGAGCTGTTGTCCATGTTGGATGTGAGCTTTGCTGCCATCCTCCGCTCAATCACCTCCTCTACAGAGTCCAGTGGGTAGCCTAGGACAGCGCTGGCCCTCCTGAGCAGCTTGTTCAGTCTCTTTCTGTCCTGCTCTGTGCTGCCCGGGGCCCAGCAGATGGCAGCATAGAGGATTGCAGAGGCTACCACAGAGTCATAAAAAGTCCTGAGCAGAGGTCTGCATACTCCGAAGGACCTAAGTCTCCTCAGAAGGTGGAGGCGACTCTGGCCCTTCTTGTACAGGGCGTTGGTGTTGTGGGACCAGTCCAGTTTATAGTTAAGGTGAACGCCCAGGTACTTGAAACTGTCCACTGTCTCAATGTCCTGTTCCTGGATGTTCACCATTGAGTGTGTGAGTGTGTGTTAGAGTGCTTCTCCTGAAGTCGACCACCATCTCTTTCGTCTTCCTAGTGTTCAAGCACAGGTGGTTGCGCTCACACCAGTCCACGAAGTCAACGATGACCGACCGGTACTCCAGCTCGTTCCCCTCTGACACACGACCCACGATGGCGGAGTCGTCCAAAAACTTCGGGAGGTGGCAGCTGTCTGTGCTATAGGTGAAGTCCGAGGTGTAAATGGTGAAAAGGAAGGGTGAGAGGACGGTGCCCTGGGGTGGCCCCGTGCTGCAGACTGCCACCTTTGACTTACAGCCGCGCAGCCAAGAGAACAATAAGAGAAAGGTAAGTGAACACGTGTTCGCTCCACCTGTTGCACTTTAGGGCAATTTCCATCAGCTTTCATGGAAAAATCCTGTCTATGTAAATGTAATGACTATCAATAATATTACTTTACTAGAATTTATATAAGCTCATGGCCCAAGTGCACACTCTTGGACTGTTTGACAGACAAACATAATTTTGTGAGAAACAGAAATTGGCACATCACAGTACCTTCCATGTAGCTCTTGCGAACGGTAAAAAACCATGCAGCAAAGCCCCTTGGCCTTCCTTTGGTTCTTGTTCTGAAAGAGACTATTAGAGACTAAGAAAGCATGGGAAATGTTAATAGCTATATTAAAATAATTATTTTTGACCGTGAACAGACAAGTGTCATCAGTTACCCATGTGATATGACTTCATATAAAAGTTATGTCATGTTCTTGGTAGTTTTGTAAATGTGTTAATTGCATACATTTTATGCCTCAGAATACATGTTAAGAGTTATGTCTTGTGTATACTATAGTAATAAATTCATTCATTCGCCAAACTGATCGATTCTGCTAGGGTCATAGGTAGGTGGGAGCCTATCTCAGCTGACTCCAGGTGAAGGCAGTGTACACTCTGAACAGCTCGACAGATTGCACTCCATTGCAGAGCAACACACAACCATTCATACTCACACATAGGGGCAATTTGAAAGATCAGATTAGTGTAATGTGCACATCTTTGGACTGCAGAAGGAAACCAGGATAACCCATGCAATCATGGGGCGAACATACCAACTTTATACAGAAATGCCCTCACTGAGGATGGGATTTGAACCCAGGACCTTCTTAGTGTGAAGTGGACTTGTCAACTACAGGAACCTCAAAGTCAAGAAGACCATATGAGTGAACTGTGGTTTGAGAGTTATCAAAGAAAACCTCTTGAACAAGAACATCCAAGGGTGCAGTCTCTGGCCTCAGAATATTACATCAATATCAAAGAGGAGTTATCTGTAATCGTAGACAACTCAGAGCAGCTGAGATAAAGTGGAAGAGATCTCAATTTGAATCAGATCGGGCTTCCTACCATGTTTTCCTATCCACATCTGATCTGACTTCTGCTAAGACAGCCTTCTACAAGAAAAAGTTGGACACTGTTGCACAAGACCCATGCAAACTCCACAACATCTTTTCATCATTACTCAGTCCAGCTGTTCCACCTGCCCCATCCTCCATGACTTCTTTGATGGGAAGATTAAACAAATCTGTGAGACATTTACTCCAACCCCATACACTACACAGCATAGATTCCACTTCCCCTTCCCTTGCAGTTTTCCAATCTCACAAATGAAGACTTTCAGAAAGTCATCTGTTTGTACAATCCTACCACCTGCTCACTGGATTCAATTTCTTTCACAATATTCCAGACTCTCTCAAGACCTTCTTCCCTTTACATCCAGTATCATAAATAACTCCATATCATCTGGTCAGGTACCAACAGAGTTTGAAAAAGCCAAGGTTTTAGCCAGCTTCAAGAAACCTTCTCTTTATTCATTGGGTATCAGCAACTACAGACTGGTATCACTTCTTTCTTTCCTTTCTAAAATTCTTAAACATATTATCGATTGCAGAATAACCTCCTTGACCCTAATCAATCTGGCTTCAAAGCAGCGCATTCCATAGAGACTGCACTCTTGGATGTTACAGAGAAGCTACATGCTGCAAGATCAGCCAAAATATCATCAGTCCTCATCCTGCTTGACCTTTTAGCAGCATTTGACATGGTCAACCACAAGAATCTCTTGTCCAGCCTCAGGAGTCTAAGAATTTCCTCCCTCCCTAGGTTTGCTTCCTACCCATGTAAGGATTCTCATGCCACTGCTATTTCATCCATCCAGGAAAGCAACTCAGATACTTGTGTAGTCCCTTGTCATCTCAAGAGTAGATTACTGCAACTCACTCCAGGTCTACCTTTGAGCACTGTTCCACCTCTGCAAATGTTCAGAATGCAGCTGGATCGCTTGTTTTCCATCTTCCCAAATTTTACCGCAGCATACCACTGCTACTGTCTCTTCGGTGGCTTCCTGAAGCTGTTTGTATTCGATTTAAAACTATACCGCTTGCCTACAAAGCCAAAAAAGGACACGCACCTTCCTAAATAAAACACTTATTACACCTTGCACTGCACAGTATTCTCTCAGATCCTCTTAGCACTGCTAGACTGATCCTTCCCTCTACCAAGGGACAGGGGACAAATGTGTATAAACTCCTCTGTTCTGCCTTCAAAGTCATGGAATGAACTTCCTCTGGACATCCAGACAGCTGAGTCACTGGGCATCTTCAAACACTTACATTTTCCAGCAGTACTATAGTACTATTCTATATACAAACACACATACAAAAAAAACTCACATCACACCTACTACATGAGTTTGACTGACAGTATACTTCAGGGGTCGGCAACCTTTGCCATTCAAAAAGCCATTTGGACCCGTTTTCCACAGTGAAGAAAACACTGGGAGCCACAAATCCTTTGTTGACATTTAAAATCAAATAGCACTGCATATAATGTTTTTCCCCCTTTTCCTTCATGTTAATATAAAAAAACAATGTGCTGCATTGATTTAAATAACTGCAGAGACAATTAAATTACAATTCTGCTTGCAACAAAAACATTTTGATTTAAAACAAAAATCACAACCCTCCCTGCGACCCTAATTAGAATTAAGCATGTGTTCGAGTGAAATTAATGTGTTTGAATCCTTCTTGTATTTTTATAAAGAAAAAGAATATCTATCCCACGATGCGAGGGACGGGGTGCAGCCAGATGTGTTAACGGGTTGAGTAGCCGACCTCACCATCACTCCCTTTGTGGCATCTTCTTTTTCTTTATTCGTTATAGTAATGTTGTTGTGTCATAGTTTTAATGTACAAAAACGACAGAAAAGTATATGTAGATTTATTTTGTAAGGAGGAACCTGCTAAACATTCTTTTAAATCATATTAATGCTTAATCCAGCACTGACGGACCCATTCTCAGAGTGGAGACTGAACCACACCCAGTCTTTTATTTTGTCACTGGGAGAAGAGATTTAATTCAGAGATTGCGGTGTATAAACAAATCTCATCCACCGCCTCTTACTTCAGCTGCGATCTCCATTCCTGGATTACAAACCCTGGCAGGGGAAAAATCTCTCTCTCTCACTGAACTGGTGTTGGAATGAAGAGAACACTCCTTGCCATGAGCACAAGGGTTTGGTGGCATGTTCGCTCCACCAACACAGCAGATCAAAAACACTGAGTCCCACAATGTAGCTGATTAATATAATGATAGCCATGTCCACAAGAACACACACACACAAAATCACCCCGCCCATACCAAATAAATATCTGCCCGCGTCTGTGACTGTTAATTTCATGTAATTTTCAACCCTAAAAGAGCAAGGTTATCATCAGGGTACCTGTGAGTGCCCAACGATTGCAGGACTCTGCCTTAGGCAGGTTCTCCCATCATTCAGGTGAAAGCTGGTTTAATTCTCTACTGCTGGGAGCCCGGAGTGGATCTGATGTGAGTAAATCAGCGGCATTTTCTTATGCATTTTCTTATTTCCTGCACTTGTTCTCTGCTCTCACTACAGATCACAATGTCATCTGCAAACATCATTGTCCATGGGAAATCTTTTCTAACCTTGTCTGTCAGCCTGTCCATAACCATAGCAAACAAGAAGGGGCTCAGAGCTGACTCTTGATGCAGTCCCACCTCCATCTTGAACTCGTCTGTCACACCTACAGCACACCTCACCACTGTCTTACATCTCTTATACATGTCCTGCACCACTCTAACATACTTCTCTGCCACTCCAGACTTCTTCATGCAATACTAAAGTTCCTCTCTCGGCACCCTGTCATGTGCTTCCTCCAGATCCACAAAGGCACAATGCCCTCTGACCCTCTGTATCCCTCTGTAACTGTAATCCCTCTGACCCTCCTGTACTTCGCTATTAACATCCTCAAAGCAAACATTGCATCTGTGGTGCTCTTTCTTGGCATGAAACCAAACTGTTGTTCACAAATGCTGACCTCTGCCCCTAGTCTAGCCTCCACTATTTATTCCCATAATTTCATCGTATGGCTCATCAACTTTATCACTCTGTAGTTGATACAACTCTGTACGTCTCTTGTTCTTAAAAATGGGCACCAGCACACTCCTCCATTCCTCCGGCATTCTCTCACTCGCCAAGACCTTGTTGAATGTTCTTGTCAGAAAATCTACTGCTACCTCTCCTAGATAATTTCATACCTCCACCGGTATGTCATCAAGACCAACTGCCTTTCCACTCTTCATCCTCTTCAATTCCCTCCTCACTTCACCCTAACTAATCTTTGCTGCTTAATGCTCCTCAAGGGTCACCTCTTCTACTCTTTTTCTCTCTCATTTTCCTCATTCATCAGCTCTTCAAAGTACTCTTTCCATCTTACCAGCACGCTTCTGTCATCAGTCAATACATTTCCCTCTCTGTCCTTCATCCCTCTAACTTGCTGCACGTCCTTCCCATCTCTATTTCTCTGCTGTGCCAACCTGTATAAATCATTTTCTCCCTCATTACTGTCCAACCTAGCATAAGTCATCATACGTCTTCTGTTTGGCCTTTGACACCACTACCTTTGCCTTACGCTGTGTCTCCTTGTACTCCTGTTTACTCTCTTCGGTCCTCTCAATGTCCCACTTCTTCTTAGCTAAACTCTTCCTTTGTACACACTCCTACACTTCCTCATTCCACCAAGTCTCCTTATCTCCTCTCCTTCCAGATGACACACCAAGAGCATCTGCTGAATGCTGTAAATGTAAATTTCTGTGATATATACAAAAATGAGGAGATAAAAGACACTACTTCCTGTTGCAGGATCATATCATAATAGTTCAAATACTGCCAACAATCCTACATTCTCAATGTGGCTACTTAAACAAAACAAAGCAAAAAAAAAAACCTAACTTGTATGTACTGCATTATATATATATATATATATATATATATATATATATATATATATGAAAGACAACTACTGTATTACATTACACTGTATTGTAGAATTTTATCACTTTACTATTACATGTTGACACTTTTTGATCCAGCAGATGAATAAATATTTTAAAAAGAGCATTGAAATTGACATTGACCTGCTATGCAGCTTAAATTGTCCACAACAATGAAACCCAGAGGGGGTAAGAAAATGATATCCTGTGATGAGACAGAATATTCAGGATTAAATGAAACAAGTAAAGCCACCAAAATTAAATTACCCAGCTAAACTCTAGTATTGTACCTTATTTTCAATAAAATCATTAAAATTTAATAAAAAATTAAGTAATGTACTAAAAGGATATAAAAGAATGTACTTTATCTACTGTTACGCTCACATTGATGGCAGCAGTAAACTACTGAGCCAGTTAGGATAAAACTATTGTTTCTGTGCTGTGAAACAAACTATTGTTGAACATAGACCCTGGCTAGGCTGTTCCCTCTTTTAACTTTGCTACCCACCCACCCCTCCACATTCTCACATTATCTTAAAGTGAAATTTTCTAGATAGCACACACAACAAATTACTACCAGTTTACTCCACCTGAAGGGTAAATTTATTTTTCAGAAGTTCAAACATACAAAGATCAGGAGAACAGTGGCAATAAAAAGAAAAAAAGGAACTGGTGAATGTAATAGAATGGGTTCTATAGAGGATAGAAATTTGGAAAACAAAAATTCAAGATAATTCAAATGCAGTGAATATATGCCACTAAAGTCACTGTAATTTTTCCTCAAGTCAACAAATGACCCAAATCTGCTGAGGAAAATGATGTAAGTTTCAACATATTCAACTAATCATGCACCGCTTTGACAAACTATCATCATTATGAATCATCAGCATGTTCACTTCGATGAAGACTGCGTGGAGCGCCGTACACACTCTGAAACATCCAGCTTCATCCCGCTGTTGCACATTTTTGCTAGGTTCTGTGAATATTGGACAGAAATATGCAGTTGTGAAATAAGGCATAGGGGGAAATAAAACTACAATAGTTCATAGTACCAGGTGATTTTTAACTGCAGATATACTCACACTAGCAGCTCTTGCAATGCTGTTTGGGGACTGTAAAGCTGCCAGCTCATTCAAAATTTTCTTCAAGTCATTGTTGCATGGTTCCACTACAAACAAGAAAAATTCAAAAATGGAAAGAGCATATTGATCTCATTTAGTATAGTACCACATACAATTCTTTGCTGTGTCCCACCCACATCTGGAAGCTTTATGTATCTAATGTTGGGTAAAGTGAAGCAGAATAAGCACCTGGCGCAGGTGGTTGCTGAGGCTGCAGCTGTAAATATGGATGATCGAGCAGCTGCACAATAGAGATTCGATCTTTGGGATTCCGCACCAAGCATTGCTATTTAAAGAAAGATTCATTTTACATGATTGTCCTTAATTAATTATTCTCTCTCTCTCACACTCACACTCTCACACACACACCTTCAGTACATCTAGGAGATCCTTCTCAGGAATGTCAGGAAAGTCAATTTCATGGGACGGATCAATAATAGCATGAAGCTTAGTAATCTGGTTAGTGATGTTTTGGAAGGGGGTTTTCCCATATGTCATACAGTACAGAATACATCCAAGTGACCACACATCTCCCTTTGGGCTAATCTGTGAACAGAAGCAACTCGTTAGACTTTGCAGATAAAAACTTAAAGCATAATTTGAGTCCATCAACAAAACAAATATTGCTGTTATACATCAATCAGCCATAACACCAAGTTCCAATTTGTGATGTTCAACTAGCCTGAGGTGAATCACTGTTTTAGTATGTACTACACAAAGATTTAAAAAAATATATAATTTAGTCTTTTACAGTTTTATCCACAACAGAGGCAGGTGAGGTGATAACCCAAATTATGCTGGAGTGGGTCACACATTAAGTAGAAAGTTTGACACACTCAGATATTCCTATATTTGGAAAGATAATTTGATATGCTTCAAATGAGGCATGCATAATTACAGCATAACATTTCACTGAGTTACATCACTTTATATGTCACTAATCAGGAAATGCATCTGTTGAGAAAATAATTGCAGTTATGGAACCAGTTTCTGACTGTCCATGTTTGAAGTAAGAACAGTGTTCTGGTACCTAATATGGATCATAAGGAAATAGCCTGAGCAAAGCTGTTTGAAAAATCAACATCATGGGTGAATATTTCTAATGTTTTAAAACAATTTGGACATAAATCTTAAACAAGCCTTGTAATGTGGATATACAGCAATCCCTCACTTTCCACGGTTAATTGGGATCGAGAGCCCCACGCGACCATCGAAATCCGGAAAGTAGGACGCCCCCGACTGACGTATACGTGCATGTATATATTATAATATCAATAAATACATATTCAATGCTCTAAATGCTTATAATAACAATTAAACATTAAAAAAATAATAAGTCTGTCTTCCTATTGGCTTTTTCCCTTTTACTCAGGAGTCGCCACAGCGAATCATTTGATTCGCATGTTTGATTTGGCAGAGGTTTTTACGTTGGATGCCCCTCCTGTCACAACCCTTTTAGCAAGGGACAGAAACACACTGACGACTTTGCAGATACTCTTTACGAAAGTCAGCAATGGTTGTTTTACATGAACCTCTCACCATAGACAGTGAGAGACATGGCCCGCCTTTGATAACCCAGTTAGCTGCACTGGGGGGGACAGTGACAACCTTGTGGAGAGTGGGACTTGAACCCCCAACCTTTGGATCAGCGATCCAGCACTCTATACCACTAGACCACCACTGCCCTTTAATTAAAAAATAAAATAAAAAAATAAATTAAAAAAATAAGATTTAAATAAAATATAAATACACTCATATACAGATGGTATTGCATGAGAAGAAGACAGCTCTTATACATACGTGTGCGCAGATGCAACAATGTAACTTTTTTTGATGGGAGGTTTAGGGTTGTTTTTTGTTGGTTTTGAAAGGTTTTTTGTTATTTTGGATAATTGGCCTTGTTTTTGTGGCATTTTCCTTAACTTTTCCCCCTCAATTTTCTTATTTTTTAATTTGATGAATGTTTATTTAAAAAAAAAAGAAAAAAAAAAAAAAAAACGCAATGCACTAAAGCCGCACTAATTGAAGAGCGAAGTAGTGAGGGGTCCCTGTATTGTGTTTACGGACATTTGAACATAGTCATGTGGAAAATAATGCTTTGAAGTACAGGGATCCCTCACTATTTCGTGCTTCAATTCATGCGGCTTCAGTGCCTTGTCTTTTTGTTTTTTTGATATTCATCGAATATTAACCGTCAGCGTATTTCTGTCCCTTGTTAAAAGGGTTGTATCAGGAAGGACATCTGACGTAAAAACCGATGCCAAATCAAATGTGCGAATCAGATAATTCGCTGTGGCGACCCCTGAGAAAGGGGAAAAAGCCGAAAGGATAGAAGAAGACATATGTACATATACACCAGTCGGGCGGTGGGGGGTGTTGATCCTTCTTCACAGAATTTGGTGGTTGCGGGGCATCTCTGTATTTATTTTTGTGATATCACATTTTCAACCAGGTATTTAACTTAATGACAGCCATGAGGTGGGGGGGCGTTAACCAGTATCTCTCCCCCTTATGCCAGTCCCAAGCCCGGAGAAATGCAGAGGGATGCGACAGGAAGGGCATCCGGAGTAAAACTTTTGTTAAAATACAAAATGCAAACCGAAAAGACCAACTCATACCGGATCGGTCGAGGCCTGGGTTAACAACGACCGCCATCAGTGCTGTCAACCAACAGGGTGCTGATGGAAATTGGACTACTGTTGGTCGAAGACGTCGAAGAAGGAGAGGTGGGAGGCGTGTCCGTAGGCAGAGAGAGAAGAGGAAAAGCATGAGCGTAGGACTGAGAGTAGGGACTTTGAATGTTGGAACTATACAAGGAAAAGATAGAGCTGGCTGACATGATGCAGAGGAGGAAGGTGGACATGCTGTGTGTTCAGGAGACCAGGTGGAAAGGGAGCAAAGCTAAAAGCTTGGGAGCAGGGTTTAAGGTGTTTTATCATGTTGTGGATGGGAAGAGAAATGGAGTAGGAGTCATCTTGAAGGAGGGGTTTGTCAAGAATGTTCTAGAAGTGAAAAGAGTGTCAGACAGAGTGATGAGTCTCAAGTTAGAAATTGAAGGTGTGATGGTCAATGTTGTTAATGCTTATGCCCCACAGACAGGATGTGAGCTAAAAGAGAAGGAGAGATTCTGGAGTGACTAGGATGAAGTGATGCAGAGTACCCCCGAGGTGAAAGAGTGGTCATTGGTGCAGACTTCAATGGACATGTTGGTGCAGGCAACAGAGGGGACAAGGAAGTGATGGGCAGCTTTGGTATCCAGGACAGGAACACAGAAGGACAGATGTTGATCGATTTTGCAAAAAGGATGGAAATGGCTGTGGTGAATACTTTCTTCCAGAAGAGAGAGGAGCATAGGGTGACTTATGAAAGCGGAGGTAGGAGCACACAGGTAGACTACATCTTGTGTAGGCGATGTAATTTGAAGGAAGTCAGTGACTGCAAAGTAGTAGTGGGTGAAAGTGTTACCAAACAGCATAGGATGGTGGTATGCAGGATGACGCTGATGGTGAGGAAGGTGAAGAAGGCAAAGGCAGAGCAGAAGACAAAGTTGTGGAAGTTGAAAAAGGAAGAGGGTCGTGTTGTTTTCAAGGAGGAGTTGAAACAGGATTTGGGTGGTCAGGAAGTGCTTCCAGATGACTGGACAACCACAGCAAATGTGGTCAGGGTGACAGGTAGCAGAGTACTTGGTGTGTCCTCTGGAAGGAAAGTAGATAAGGAGACTTGGTGGTGGAATGAGGAAGTGCAGGAGTGTGTACAAAGGAAGAGGTTAGCTAAGAAGTGGGACATTGAGAGGACCAAAGAGAGTAAACAGGAGTATAGGGAGACACAACGTAAGGCGAAAGTAGCAGTGGCTAAGGCCAAAGTATGATGACTTGTATGATAGGTTGGACAGTAAGGAGGGAGAAAATGATCTATACAGGTTGGCACAGCAGAGAGAAAGAGATGGGAAGGACGTGCAGCAAGTTAGATTGATAAAGAACAGAGAGGGAAATGTATTGACTGATGACAGAGGTGTGCTGGGAAGATGGAAAGAGTACTTTGAAGAGTTGATGAATGAGGAAAATGAGAGAGAAAAAAAAAAAAAAAGAGTAGAAGAGGTGACCATTGAGGAGCAGGAAATAGCAAAGATTAGTAAGGGTGAAGTGAGGAGGGCACTGAAGAGGATGAAGAGTGGAAAGACAGTTGGTCCTGATTATATACCTGTGGAGGTATGGAAGTGTCTAGGAGAGGTAGTAGATTTTCTGACAAGAATGTTCAACAAGGTCTTAGAGAGTGAGCAGATGCCGGAGGAATGGAGGAGAAGTGTGCTGATGCCCATTTTTAAGAACAAGGGAGACGTGCAGAGTTGCGGAAACTACAGAGGGATAAAGTTGATGAGCCATACGATGAAGTTATGGGAAAGAATAGTGGAAGCTAGATTAAGGGCAGGTGGACTAGTGTCCCATCCAGGGGGAGTTGAACTCCTGGTCGCTTAACGCTACGGAAACCAGGGATAAGCACCGGCCTGATGAGCCACGAGGCTAAGCCACTAGGCTCGGGTGTAAAAACCCAACAGACTTACCTTACCTTACCTAGATTAAGGGCAGAGGTCAGCATTTGTGAGCAACAGTTTGGTTTCATGCAAAGAAAGAGCACCACTGATGCAATGTTTGCTTTGAGGATGTTAATAGAGAAGTACAGAGAGGGTCAGAGGTGACTGCATTGTGCCTTTGTGGATCTGAAAAAAGCATATCACAGGGTGACGAGAGAAGAACTGTGGTATTGCATGAGGAAGTCTGGAGTGGCAGAGAGGTATGTCAGAGTGGTGCAGGACATGTATGAGAGATGTAAGACAGTGGTGAGGCGTGCTGTTGGCGTGACCGACGAATTCAAGGTGGAGGTGGAACTGCATCAACGATCAGCTCTGAGCCCCTTCTTGTTTGCGATGGTGATGGACAGGCTGACAGACGAGGTTAGGCAAGAATCTCCATGGACTATGATGTTTGCAGATGACATTGTGATCTGTAGTGAGAGCAGTGTGTGTGAATGAGAAGAACCCAGGAGGAACGGTGATGTTCCAGGGAGCAGAGAGAACGAAGGTGGAGGATTTTAAGTACTTAGGCTCAACAATCCAGAGCAATGGAGAGTGTGGAAAAGAGGTGAAGAAGCATGTGCAGGCAGGCTGGAATGGTTGGAGAAAAGTGTCCGGTGTGATGTGCGATAGGGGAGTGTCAGCAAGAATGAAAGGAAAAGTGTACAAGACGGTGGTGAGGCCAGCGATGTTGTATGGCCTAGAAACAGTGGTGCTGAGGAAAAGGCAGGCGGCAGAGCTGGAGGTAGCAGAGATGAAAATGTTGAGGTTCTCTCTGGGAGTAACGAGGATGGATAGGATCAGGAATGAGTACATCAGAGGAACAGCACATGTAAGATGTTTTGGAGACAAAGTCAGAGAGGCTAAACTGAGATGGTTTGGACATGTACAGAGGAGGAATAGTGAGCATATTGGTAGTAGGATGCTGAGGTTGGAACTACCAGGGAGAAGGCCTAGAGGAAGACCAAAGAGATTTATGGATGTGGTGAAGGAAGACATGAAGGTCGTTGGAGTAAGAGAAGAAGATGCAGAGGACAGGGTGAGATGGAGGCGGATGGTTTGCTGTGGCGACCCCTGAAGGGAACAGCCGAAAGATGTCATTTTTAACTTACTTTTGCTCTTACTCAAAACACTTGCTTGTGACTTAATCAGTATTAAACTGGAGCAGACCATACATGCCCTTTGTGTGTGTGTGTGTATCATTCAGTGCGGTAGTAAACACTTCAGAAACATAAAAGTGTACTCTATAAAGACATGTTTTACAACTCATTAGTATATAGAATTAACTTTTTTCATATATTGCATAGAAACACCCCAAAACAAAAAAGGAATGAAATTTTTGTTAATGATTCAAGCATTGTCAACACAGGATGTTTTTTAATCCAATAATGTTTTAGGTGTTATGGCTGATCATTATATGGCACCATTTTCTAGCTTTGATGAAAGAGAATAGTTTAATTTTTGATATACAAGACATTACCTTTGACCTAGCTTTTCCACCTTTAGATGATGTGTCTTTAATAGCCTCTGGTGGCATGTAATTTAGTGTCCCCACCTGAAGCACAACAGAATTATCAAAACACCAATCCTGTAGCACACATGCAACTCTATTTAGCAGTCAGACTTCTTGACTAACCTGTGAGTCCTTCATCACACTCGTCATGTCTGGCTGAATGTGGTTTGCTATCCCAAAGTCAATGAGCTTCAATGAGGCATTGACAATGACAAAATTAGCAGGCTTTAGGTCACTGTGTACAATTCCTGGGGGGGTGGAATTTATAAAAAAGCTTTAGGATTACTGAGAAATTCGCACATCTGTAGTTTTAATCTTGAAAGATGTGTGTAGTTACCATGCTTGTGGATAGTCTGCACTGCCTCCAACATGTTCCTCCAATAAAACTTCCTTTCCAGTGAGTTGACAGTCTTGCGGTTACGAAGCCATGTGTTGAGGTCCAGGTTGCCACACTCCATCAACATATAGATGTAGCTGTCTGTGATCTCACTGAAATTGATTATTAGAGTTATTGGATGTACCGTGCACTTATGCAGTAAAAATGAGTGGAAACATTTATGGCTATTCTACGTTCAAGTTGTTTACATTTGTGATGTTCTGAATCTGAAAGCAGAGAAAACACTCACTAGTCATACAGTTTGATAATCTGGTCACTGTACTGCTGAAGATGGTTCAGGTGCTCAATCTCATTCTTGTAACTTTCAACTGTCTGGACATCTGCTTCCTCTAGGTTCACATATTTTACAGCATATAGTTGTTTCTTCTGGTCCAGAACCTGGTACACCTAACGTTAAGGACAATCAACATAATTCCATCACTTCAATGCAAAGTGCAACAAGCATATATAAATACAAATAAGGCCTATCATGCTATTCACACATTACCTTACTGGAACCACCTCTCCCTATCATCTTCAAAATGAAGAACTGTCTGCCTTTAATAGTGATGGATTCATTGGAGATGGTACTGACAGAGCTCTGAAAGTAAAGTTGTCATTAAATGGCAAGTAGTTACAGCCTAATTCCATTAGCATTTTATTTCCAAACATTATTTACCATAAGAGCAACATATCCCTTAAACAGGCACAAATGGAAAACAAAATAAAAAATAATAATTTTTGTTCCACTACTTAATAATTTTTTTTTAAATATCTTGCATACAGTCATACATCGACTAACGAAATTAATCTGTTCCAAGGGCAAGCTCGTAAGTGGAAACATTCGTTAGATGAAACAAAAATTCCCAGAGGAAACAATAGAAAACCAATTAATTAGTTCCAACCCCCTCCCAAACCACATAACCTGACACAAACATGTTTATCTTGAATATATTATGTCAAAAATACATGTAACAATAAACATTATCACAATAATAACACCTGTACAGTAACATTAATAATACTGGAAATTAACAATAATAATAATAAAACAAGAATAAACAATAAGTCAATAAACTGGTTGAAAAGCTTTATAAGTGTGATTGTGCATCCACTACACTAGATGGCAGTGGCGCTCTTACTGCCATCTAGTTGAGATAATGGCAGTGAGAGCGCCACTGCCATCTAGTGTACAGGATGCGATTGAGAAGAAACAGGCTTGAGTGAGATCACAAAGGAATATGGCCAAACCCGTCTACCATCAGTACAATATTGAAGCAGAAGGAGGTCTTAAAAGGTATGCTTTTATAATTTTTAAAGGGTTTATGGGGTAGTATTGGGAGCCTTGGAACGAATCATGCGTTTTACATGTAAAATGCGGTTCAACTTACGAAAGGCAAATCAACCCGGAAAAGCCATTTCCCCAGCAGAGCTTGTAAGCAGAAAATTTTCTCGTTGATTTGGAGCAGATTTTTGGTAAGATCAAAGCTCATATCATGAAAAATGCGTTATTGGGGACACTCGTAAGTCGAGGTACCACTGTATTTTGGATTTTATGAGTTGTATTTTCCAGTCTATGTGCCTTATTAAGGTAATAAGTTAAGTCCATATCTGGCTCATCGCTCTATTCATTCATAGCATCCCATAGTTTTGCTGTAGCAGTTTCTAATGGTTCATCTTGTCGGGCATTTACCAAGAGAACACAGCAAAATATTTTCCTGTTTTTTTAAAGCACGGCAGAACGATCAAATGTGTTGTTACTGATGACCATTATAGACATTCCCCAGTGGTAGGCGGTCTTGAAATACCATGTAAACTCACTTTTACAGGCGGTGAATGCCTCATTTTACCGGTACAGAGACTGATCGATTAAAATTGCGAAGTTTGATCTACCATTTTGCTCCCAGGACACATGGGCAGTTATTAGACGCAGGATCAAAAACACTGGCTGGAGGGAGGCCTCATTGGCGCTTATTATGTCGAATACGGCATGTACAATTTTTTTGTGCTTTCCCCCAATTTTCTCCCTGTAGTCGTATCCAATTTTCATCCATCAGGTATGACCTTCCCCATCACAGGACCACTGCTGACCAAGGAGAAGTGAAAATATGCAAACACCCTCTCCATGAGATACAACGCTAGCCACCCACCTCTTTTTGAAGTGCAGCTTATGCGCACTTGGGGGTGGTCGAAAACACACGGGGGGGGCATGCCCCCTTGTACAAATTAGTTTTGAGGCCCATAATTCGCTGGCAATCACTGAGTGACAGGGAAGTGAGTGTAGGTCATCCCTCCTTCCCATGAGAGCTCTGCAAATTAGTTCCCAGCAATGTACAGCAGTGGTATTATACCAGATTCGAATTTGCAATCATAGATTTGATTCTTTTAAAATACTTGCATCTTAACTAAATCGGTATTAAAAACTGAAACCAAATCAAAAAAAAGGGTTAAATTGTTGTTTTAGACATATATAATATTATATATATATATATATATATATATATATATATATATATATATATATATATATATATATATATATATATATACACACATATACACACACACACACACACACACACACACACCATGGATCCCAGTGAGGTTTGGAAAAAATAGAGGAAACTGGTTTACAAATACAGTCAACCCTCTACTTACGAAAGCTTCTGAATACGAAAAATCCAGGTTATGAAAAACATTTTCCTAAATTTTCGTCCTCTTTTTACAAAAACAACCTCTTTTTACGAAAAGCACCAAACACACCATTCAAAAATTCAAACATGCCATTCACAAATTCAAAGAATGCGCGAGTTGCTCTCTCATTGGCCATCACCCAACATCCCGCCCCGCTGGCCTCCCATTAGCCATGAGGCAGCTGAACTCTACCCATACTTCCTGTACCCCATACTTCCTGTTTGTCTCACGCGTGAGAGAGGAGCGTTGAACAGGAATGTTGGCTCGAGAGTTTATTTTGAGATTGACCATTGCGGTGTTCTATTTCGTTATCCATCATGGACCCAGAAAATACAGAAAAGCGGAAATACAGTGACGGAAGCGATTATTTCGGAACGATATTGAAGCAGAAGGAGCATGAAAACAGTGCTCTATGGGACAAGACCTCCAATCTCACAAGGAAGCAAGTTAATATTGAATCAGGACCTCTGGTTGGTGTAAGAGAAGAAGATGCAGAGGATAGGGTGAGATGGAGGCAGATAATTCGCTGTGGCGACCCCTGAAGGGAAAAGTCGAAAGGAAAAGAAGAAAGAAGAAGACCTCTGATCTTTCAAACAGGTACTGTAATGCCGCTTTAAATACAACATCCCGTCCATTTAAACATTTAAATACAATTTCCCGTCAGCTTCGGGCTGCGTGTGGGCAGAGCCTGCATTCAGCAAAACACGACAGAGAGAGTTTTGTGTGTGTGAGAGACAGAGAGAGAGAGAGAGACAAAGTTGTGTGTGCGCGCGCGTTAATAAAAAAAGTTTAATTAATAAATATGTTAATAAAATTGTTTAATGTTAATAAAATGTTTAAATGGTTTAATAAATAATTTTTTTTTGCTTTTAACACATATTTCATACAAAATTGGTGTACTTATCATTTTTAAAGGGTTTATGGGGTAATCTTGGGAGCCTTGGAATGAATCACGCGTTTTACATGTAAAATGCACCTCTACTTACGAAAACTCCAAGCTACGAAAAATGCTCTGGAACGGATTAATTTCGTAAGTAGAGGGCCGACTGTAGAGGAAATGAAATACAGGGATCCCTCACTTTCCGCGGTTAATTGGGACAGAGATTCCCCCCGCGACCATCCAATTTCACGAAGTAGGATCAATCCCCCCCTGACTGACGTATACGTACATGTATATGTGTATATAATATCAATATAAATACATATTTCAATGCTATAAATGCTTATAAAAACAAACATTAAAAAATAATGAATAAAATGTAAATAAAATATAAATGCACAGACAGATGCACACACGCAGATGTGCGTGCACGCAATCAAATGCGCACTTCACAAACAAGTACTTTGGGTTGTTTTTTGTTTGTTTAGGGTTTTTATGCATAATTGGCCTTGTTTTTGCCACATTTTCCTTAACTTTTTCCCGTATTCTTCATTATTTTTTAATTCAATGAATATTTTTTTAAAAATCGCGATGCACTGAAGCCACATGAATTGAAGCACCGAGTAGCGAGGGATCCCAGTATTTCAGCTGGTGGTCAAGGGGGCCGCAGGGCCCCTTGTGGGGTACAGGAGCAGAGAATGTCATGTAAAAAAAAAATCATGCAAACAAGTTAATCATTGTTTTGTAACATGCATAAACACTAAACAAAACAGCTTAAATAATGTAAAAAATATAAACACAAGTCAAGAGGCAAAGCCCTATGGCTTGTCATTCAAGTGTAACATAATTATCAAATAATTATGAATTAATTTGTAGAATGATCACATAAGACATGGTATATATTATCACAACAAACATTTGTGTTCAACTAGTGAGCATACCTGCTACAAGTTAGTATGTTAATAGTATAACATTATCATTCAAAATGTCACCTCATTTACTCTGCACTAGTAAAGTCTTACACTGTACTTATTGCACAAATTTATTAAAAAAAATAGCGGAATTCTGCTAAATAGGCAAGTAAAAATAGTGGAATTCAGCTAAATAGTGGAGATCTGGGATCCCTGATACACACACACACAATTTCTTGTTTAAAAAAAAAAATTCAAACAAAAATACATGGATCACTGTTCCTTACCTGTGGTGTCTGTTGGACAAATGATGATAGATTCTGTGGAGTGCAAGGTAAGGAAGGATGGATGCCCCTCTGAGATGCACCAGGCACAATAGCTGATCCCTGTTTGACCACAGGGGTAATAAAACTAAAAAGCAAAAGGTTACTCAGCTTAAAAGCTCAAGTTCACCAAATAACTATTTGTATAAATAAGATAATATTGTGTTCTGACCTGTTTGCACAAGTATCTTTGTAGTTAGGTGTTTGGTAGATAATTGGTGGGTTAGTCCTGGATGGAACAACGACAGCTGATGCAGAGGGAGTTCTGGGCATCTGAAGAGGACGTGGCATGGGAACAGGATCTACAGCGAGCTTATATTCCTATAATAGCCATACAAAAGATGTTTAGTGGGGGGGGCTTCATTACACAAACATACATAAAGCACACCGATGCAGGAAGTGACGATGACACAAGGAATTCAAGCAACCTGCAAAATCACCAAGCAACACAATCTTGCTCGTGGCAAGCTTTGGTTGCCTATGTTCCAAGTAAAACCCTGAGTAGTAAACAGCTACTAGTTCCCTACAGGAAGTGGAAATCTGCATGTAGTATCCAGATAGTTTACTAATAAATAACTTGTGATGATAAACAGCTTATTATTATTTCATTATTGTTATTGTTATTATTGCTCAGCCAGTATACAAACAGGTTGGCACAGTGGTATAGTGGCGAGCAAGTATCCACCTGGTCCTGGGTTCAATTCCCAGATTTGGGCATTTCTATAGATGTAAATTTCATAAAAAATGTATCCAAATCTAATATATACACATATAGCCAAAAGGTAATGGACACTTGACAGTCATACAGGTATGTGTTTTTGTGTTTAGAGGCATTAAATTCGGGGCTCTGTGCAAGTCACTGTTCAGTACTTCCACACCAACTATGTTGACAGCAGCATCACCATAACCATCATCATGGAACATGCTTGGGCGACTTATCTCCAGCAAAAACATATTGTAATTCTATTGCATACCCAGAGATTCTATACAACTGTGATACAGCAGTATGTGAAAGAACAACATGTATTAGTCCTTCTCAAAAAATTAGCATATTGTGATAAAGCTCATTATTTTCTGTAATGTACTGATAAAAATTAAACTTTCATTTATTTGAGATTCATTGCACACAAACTGAAATATTTCAGGTCTTTTATTGTTTTAATATTGATGATTTTGGCATACAGCTCATGAAAACCCAAAATTCCTATCTCAAAAAATTAGCATATCATGAAAAGGTACTCTAAACGAGCTATTAACCTAATCATCTGAATCAACCAATTAACTCTAAACACCTGCAAAAGATTCCTGAGGCTTTTAAAAACTCCCAGCCTGGTTCATTACTCAAAACCACAATCATGGGTAAGACTGCCGACCTGACTGCTGTCCAGAAGGCCATCATTGACACCCTCAAGCAAGAGGGTAAGACACAGAAAGAAATCTCTGAGCGAATAGGCTGTTCCCAGAGTGCTGTATCAAGGCACCTCAGTGGGACGTCTATGGGAAGGAAAAAGTGTGGCAGAAAACGCTGCACAACCAGAAGAGGTGACCGGACCCTGAAGAAGATTGTGGAGAAGGGCCGATTCCAGACCTTGGGGGACCTGTGGAAGCAGTGGACTGGGCTAAAGGTGCCGCATTCCCCAGGCCATGCCACCTTTGAACCAGAAACAGCCGCAGAAGCACCTGACCTGGGCTACAGAAAAGCAACACTGGACTGTTGCTCAGTGGTCCAAAGTACTTTTTTCAGATGAAAGCAAATTTTGCATGTCATTCAGAAATCAAGGTGCCAGAGTCTGGAGGAAAACTGGGGAGAAGGATATGCCAAAATGCCTCAAGTACAGTGTCAAGTACCCACAGTCAGTGATGGTCTGGGGTGCCATGTCAGCTGCTGGTGTTGGTCCACTGTGTTTTATCAAGGGCAGGGTCAATGCAGCTAGCTATCAGGAGATTTTGGAGCACGTCATTCTTCCATCTGCTGAAAAGCTTTATGGAGATGAAGATTTCATTTTTCAGCACGACCTGGCACCTGCTCACAGTGCCAAAACCACTGGTAGATGGTTTATTGACCATGGTATTACTGTGCTCAATTGGCCTACCAACTCTCCTGACCTGAACCCCATAGAGAATCTGTGGGATATTGTGAAGAGAAAGTTGAGAGACACCAGACCCAACACTGTGGATGAGCTTAAGGTCGCTATCGAAGCATCCTGGGCCTCCATAATACTTCAGCAGTGCCACAGGCTGATTTCCTCCATGCCACGCCGCATTGAAGCAGTCATTTCTGCAAAAGGATTCCCGACCAAGTATTGAGTGCATAACTGAACATAATTATTTGAAGGTTGACTTTTTTTATATTAAAAACACTTTTTTTTTTTAATTGGTCGGATGAAATATGCTAATTTTTTTAGATAGGAATTTGGGGTTTTCATGAGCTGTATGCCAAAATCATCAGTATTAAAACAATAAAAGACCTGAGATATTTCAGTTTGTGTGCATTGAATCTCATAATATGCTAATTTTTTTAGAAGGACTAGTATATGATGGTCTATTATCCACAAACCATTGATCATGTAGTAAATTCTAATCCAGAGTACAATTTAGAACACTGGTAAAACTTTGAGGGCTTCCATTATACAGATGTTTTTGACAGCATGATATTCTGTTCTTGGGTGTTATATTCAATACATTAATTTTTGAAGGGTGTCACAATGGTAGTGGTAGTGGTTAATGCAGCCGTGAGGGGGGGAGCACAAACCAGTGTCTCTCCCTCACGCCGGTCCCAAGCCCGGATAAATGCAGAGGGTTGCGTCAGGAAGGGCATCCGGCGTAAAACAAATGCCAAATAAACTATGCGAATCACAAGAAAGAACCACATACCGGATCGGTCGAGGCCCGGATTAACAACGACCGCCATCAGTGCCGTCAAATAACAGGGTGCTGATGGGAATTGGACTACTGTTGGTCAAAGACGTCGAAGAAGGAGAGGCGGGAGGCGTGTCCATTGCCAGAGAGAGAAGAGGAAAGGCATGAGTCTAGGACTGAAAGTAGGGACTTTGAATGTTGGAATTATGACAGGAAAAGGTAGAGAGCTGGCTGACATGATGCAGAGGAGGAAGGTGGACATACTGTGTGTTCAGGAGACCAGGTGGAAAGGTCGCAAGGCTAGAAGCATAGGAGCAGGGTTTAAGCTGTTTTATCACAGTGTGGATGGGAAGAGAAATGGAGTCGGAGTCATCTTGAAGGAGGAGTTTGACAGGAATGTTCTAGAAGTGAAAAGAGTGTCAGACAGAGTGATGAGTCTCAAGTTAGAACTTGACGGTGTGATGGTCAATGATGTTAGTGCTTATGCCCCACAGACAGGATGTGAGCGAGAAGAGAAGAAGAGATTCTGGAGGGAGTTAGCTGAAGTGATGCAGAGTACCCCCAGAGGTGAAAGAGTGGTCATTGGGGCAGACTTCAATGGACATGTTGGTGCAGGAAACAGAGGGGACGAGGAAGTGATGGGTAGGTTTGGTATCCAGGACAGGAACGCAGAAGGACAGATGTTGGTAGATTTTGCAAAAAGGATGGAAATGGCTGTGGTGAATACTTTCTTCCAGAAGAGAGAGGAGCATAGGGTGACTTATAAAAGTGGAGGTAGGAGCACACAGGTAGACTACATCTTGTGCAGGCGATGTAATTTAAAGGAAGTCAGTGACTGCAAAGTAGTAGCGGGTGAGAGTGTTACCAAACAGCATAGGATGGTGGTGTGCAGGATGATGCTGATGGTGAGGAAGGTGAAGAAGACAAAGGCAGAGCAGAAGACAAAGTGGTGGAAGTTGAAAAAGGAAGAGTGTCGGGTTGTCTTCAAGGAGGAGTTGAAACAGGCTTTGGGTGGTCAGGAAGTGCTTCCAGATGACTGGACAACTACAGCTAATGTGATCAGGGAGACAGGTAGGAGAATACTTGGTGTGTCATCTGGAAGGAAAGTAGATAAGGAGACTTGGTGGTGGAATGAGGAAGTGCAGGAGTGTGTACAAAGGAAGAGATTAGCGAAGAAGAAGTGGGACATTGAGAAAACCGAAGAGAGTAAACAGGAGTACAGGGAGACACAGCGTAAGGCAAAGGTAGCAGTGTCAAAGGCCAAACAGAGCGCGTTTGATGACTTGTATGCTCGGTTGGAAAGTAAGGAGGGAGAAAATTATTTATATAGGTTGGCACAGCAGAGAAATAGAGATGGGAAGGACGTGCAGCAAGTTAGATTGATAAAGGACAAAGAGGGAAATGTATTGACTGATGACAGAAGTGTGCTGGGAAGATGGAAAGAGTACTTTGAAGAGCTGATGAATAAGGAAAATGAGAGAGAAAAAAAAGAGTAGAAGAGGTGACTGTTGAGGACCAGGAAGTAGCAAAGATTAGTAAGGGTGAAGTGAGGATGGCATTGAAGAGGATGAAGAATGGAAAGGCAGTTGGTCCTGATGACATACCGGTGGAGGTATGGAAGTGTCTAGGAGAGGTAGCAGTAGATTTTCTGACAAGAACATTTAACAAGGTCTTAGAGAGTGAGAGGATGCCAGAGGAATGGAGGAGAAGTGTGCTGGTGCCCATTTTTAAGAACAAGGGAGATGTGCAGAGTTGTGGCAACTACAGAGGGATAAAGTTGATGAGCCATACGATGAAGTTATGGGAAAGAATAGTGGAAGCTAGACTAAGGGCAGAAGTCAGCATTTGTGAACAACAGTTTGGTTTCATGCCAAGAAAGAGCACCACAGATGCAGTGTTTGCCTTGAGGATGTTAATGGAGAAGTACAGAGAAGGTCAGAGGGAGCTGCATTGTGCCTTTGTGGATCTGGAGAAAGCATATGACAGGGTGCCGAGAGAAGAACTGTGGTATTGCATGAGGAAGTCTGGAGTGGCAGAGAAGTATGTTAGAGTGGTGCAGGACATGTATGAGAGATGTAAGACAGTGGTGAGGTGTGCTGTCGGTGTGACAGAAGAGTTCAAGGTGGAGGTGGGACTGCATCAAGGGTCAGCTCTCAGCCCCTTCTTGTTTGCTATGGTGATGGACAGGCTGACAGATGAGGTTAGACAAGATTCCCCATGGACTATGATGTTTGCAGATGACATTGTGATCTGTAGTGAGAGCAGAGAACAAGTGCAGGAAAATCTAGAGAGGTGGAGGTATGCCCTGGAAAGGAGAGGAATGAAGATTAGCCTCAGTAAGACAGAATACATGTGCATGAATGACAAGGACCAAAGAGGAACGGTGAGATTACAGGGAGCAGAGATAAGAAAGGTGGAGGATTTTAAGTACTTAGGCTCAACAATCCAGAGCAATGGAGAGTGTGGAAAAGAGGTCAAGAAGCGTGTGCAGGCAGGTTGGAATGGTTGGAGAAAAGTGTCCGGTGTGATGTGTGATAGGAGGGTATCGGCAAGAATGAAAGGAAAAGTGTACAAGACGGTGTTGAGGCCAACGATGTTGTATGGGTTAGAAACAGTGGCCCTGGGGAAAAGACAGGAGGCAGAGTTGGAGGTAGCAGAGATGAAAATGTTGAGGTTCTCTTTGGGAGTAACGAGGATGGATAGGATTAGGAATGAGCACATCAGAGGGACAGCACATGTAAGACGCTTTGGAGACAAAGTCAGAGAGGCTAGATTGAGATGGTTTGGACATGTACAGAGGAGGGATAGTGAGTATATTGGTAATAGGATGCTGAGGCTGGAACTACCAGGCAAAAGGCCTAGAGGAAGACCAAAGAGACGATTCATGGATGTGGTGAAGGAGGACATGAAGGTCGTTGGTGTAAGAGAAGAAGATGCAAAGGAAAGGGTGAGATGGAGGCAGATGATTCGCTGTGGCGACCCCTGAAGGGAAAAGCCGAAAGGAAAAGAAGAAGAAGAAGAGTCACAATGATAGTGGTTAACATGTCCACCCTACAGCAAGAAGGTTTTGGGCTTGGCAAGGATGTTATTGTGGAAGTTTGCATGTTCTCCCTGTGTTTGTATAGGTTTGCTCTGGGTACTCTGTTTTCCTCCCACCATCCAAAGATATGTTTCAAGCCTAATGGGCATATGTGAAAAGCATGGCACCATGCACCGCACCATACTAAAACAACCTAGCTGGAACACTGGGCCAACTGTCTCCTCCAAATTGGCTCTAGGTGGGACTGCAAATAGTTCTGTATGGTCCACTGGCTTGGCGAGCTGTTCAGGGTGTACCCTGCCTTCAGCCTATGCCAGCTGAGAACAATCCTAAGAAGTTTAAGTGATACAGTAAATTGATGGAATGGAGCCTCCTGGGCATCAGGCACAATTAAAGAGTTAAACATGTGCTGTATACTCATGAGAAATGACAACCATTTCAGGAGCTTGCCTTGTTCCTATTGACATTATGAACATCTGTACCAAAAATTGAGCTAACAGGATGCCAGTAAAGGGCTGCCCACATTTTCACAATTTATATTTCTCTACCTAAAAATGCATAACTTTCACAGGAAACAAAAACTTGAACAATACAAAGAGGAGTTTTCTCATTAATAATCTCTCTCAGTCGCCTGTACTAATGCTGCAGAGAACATCAGAACATTTCAAGCACTAGTTTCCATGTTTGACAACTTTGTTCTCTCCGAAACTTTATCTCTATGTTCTTATAAAACGATGGGTAAAAATTGCTTTCATTCTTTGTTTTGCACAGATTATTGACAGCATTTACTACGGGCAATGCGCTCTCTGTGCTGTCGATGATGACCTTCAAGGAATTAATTTTTTGTCGCAGCTTATCATCAGTGAGAATGGACCTTACATTATCTGGGTTACTTCTGTCATTAATTTGGACTTTGGTAAAAACTTCAAAAGAAGTGGCTTGAGGTATGATTAGAGAGACTAAAATATGGTAGTCATACTGTTCTCGAGAAAGAAGGACTTGGCATCAACTTTTCTAAGCATCTTCCCATGGAGTCTTTAAAGATTCCTCACCATTGCCTCGTTTTCTTCGGCATCAATGCGAACATCAAAAAAAAAAAAAATTTTCAGGGCGACGCGTTCTTCTGAAAGATAACTCGCACGTCATGTAAAGCTCTTCAATGTGGCATCCGCGATGGTTTTATCTGGCTATAGATGCAAACCCTGGATCAAGTCCCAATCATTTTGGGAGCATGTGTTGCCAAGGGAATCCTCATGCTAATACGTTATGTAAATGAAACACAGGAAGTTGGTAACTATCCTCACTGAGTACTTCTGCTTCAATGTCAGACTTATTTGGATCTCGACTAAAGTTACAGCATTTTGAGGACTGTAAATAGCCTCAGCCATCCACCATGCTTGAAGAGAAGCTCCTGGCATTTGAAAATGGAATTTTGTTAACAATATACACTAGTGTGAAAACTCAGTTTTCAGTGTGAAGGCTGAAAGGCTGCGAAGAAAGCAGAACAAGAAGAAAAAGCACAGGAAAGCATTCTTCAGTAACCCATACAAGTTTACACCAGATCTTCTGGGAAAACCCAAGAGTGGCAAACTGGAGTGCACGCAAGCAGAAGTGGAAGAAAGTATAAAGCTGGCCCACAGTGACCCAAGCCGCAATACACCACTTGGAGAACCCCCATACATGATGCCAGAACCAGAACCGGGAACCCCTTTCAATCTCTCTGACCTATGTTTTGAAGTCGTCAAGAAAGTTGTCAGAAGTACACGATCAAGTTCACCACCAGGGCCATTGAGGATTACCTACAAGATATACAAGAACTGCCCAAAGCTGCTTAACCGCCTATGCAAGCTACTAAGAGAAGTTTGGAAGAAAAAGCAGTTACCATCTTCGTGGATATTGGCAGAAGGCTGTTTAGTACCAAAGGAACTAAACTCCAGAGGCCGAGACTAGTTCCGCGAGATCTCACTGCTGGACGTTGAGGAAAAGATTTTCTGGTCATTGGGTGCAAGGAGACTCACCACCATTCTTTTACTCAACAACTATGTGAACACTAGTGTACAGAAAGGAGGTGTTTCAGGCCATTCAGGATGTCTAAAGCACACCGCCGCAATAAGCCAACTGATTAAGGAAGCCAGAAAAGACCAAAAGAACCTATCACTTGTTTGGCTAGACATCGTAAATGCTTACCCCAGCGTCCCTCATCTACAGATTCAAGAAGCACTGCAGCAATATCGCGTTCCACCAGTAGTTACAAAGTTAGTGATAGACTACCTCCGCAATATCAAGATGAGATGCACCACAAGATGGCAGCAACTGGAGAAAGGCATCATGGCAGGGTGTACAATGTCAGTAGTGCTGTTTGTAGCTGCCATGAACATGACACTTAAAGCAGGAGAAAGCCAGTGCAAGGGTCCTACCACAGCAGATGGTATTAATCATCCTTCCTGCAAAGCCTACATGGACGAAGTAACCGTGATGACGCACTCAGTACCAGGAACTAGGTGGATTCTCACTGCTCTGGACAAGATGGAAAATTGGGCCAGGATGCACATCAAACCAACCAAGTCAAGAACCCTCACCATCTTGAAAGGGAAGCTACGCAAGCACATTTTCGTTATTCAGGGGGAGAAGATCCTTAGTGCTTGGGAAAATGGTTCGACCAGTCTCTGGGAGACATCAGTAAAAGCAGAGATGTAACTACAGCACTGAAAAGATGACTCCAGACAATTAACGCTAGCCACCTCCAGGGCCGATTCAAAGCTTGGTGTTTCCAGTATGGCATCATCACCAGATTGCAGTGGCCTTTAATCATATACATCACGTTTAGCACAATTGAAGCCATGGAGAAACAATGCAGCAAATTCCTTTGCAAGTGGCTGGGCGTGCCTCCAAGCTTCAAGCACAGTAAACCTCTACAGCAAATCGTCCAAGTTCAGCCTACCACTGTCGTGGCTAGTAGAGGAGTACCAGACTGCAAAAGTAAGAGCCATTTCTACCTTCCGCCTATCTAAGGACAAGCCAGTGCAGCAAGCAGGGGAAACAGTCAAGACAGGAAGAAAATGGAACCCTCACTCAGCAATAGAAGATTTGCGACATAAAGAACTGGTTGGAACGGTTTGTAGAGGTTGACTGGGCCTAGGCAATTATGGAAAGACTAGGTGAAGTAAGACAGACAGTAAGACCAAGTGGGACATGATCGTCAGCGAGTCAGACAGGACGCAGAACACTCCAGATTTGTCAAGGCAGTAGGAATGGGAAAGCAAGGTACCTGGACCCGATGGGAGACTGCTCTACAAAGTCCACTCACTTTGAAAGGTATATGGACCAGGGAAAACTCAGTTTCCTGCTTTGCACTTGACAAATCTCCTACTAACACTCTCCAACTTAAGAATCTGAGGTAAAGAAGATCCATTATGCCCCCTTTGCAAATCAACAGACTGTACACTCAACCACATTCTCTCAGCATGCCCAAAAGCACTTGGCGACGGAAGGTACTGTTGGCAGCAAGACAATGTACTGAAGTAGATCGCAACACGGGTAGACCAGCATACGATGGGTGTCAATTGCCAATTAACACAAAGAGGTCCAAAACACGTACAGTTCTGCAAGGAAGGTGACAAGTCAAAGATTGCCAAGTCTACTCAGACCAGCTCACTACTGTCACAAGCATCCGACTGGAAGTTACATGTTGATGTACAAAAGAAACTTAGGTTTCCGGAAAAAGTAGCCAGCACTTCTCTACGGCTAGACATGTACTGCTGTCAAGAAGCGCTCACACTATTCTTATCATAGAACTCACAGTTCTCACATGTAGGACAGACTTGAAATATTGCATGAGCTCAAGGCCACCAAGACCCAGTAGATGAAGCTGATACAAAAGGCTGAAAAGCGATCCTGATGCCTATAGAAGTTGGTTGTAGAGGCTTTGTCGCATTAACAACAAGAAGTTGCCTTAGACAGGACTGCCACCCTCCACGTCAAAGAAAGCCATTAAAGCAATAGGATCGTCGGCAGAGTCAAGCTCACGTTGGCTTTGGATTAAGAGAGACGAAGGCTGCAGACGGGAAGAAGACCTATATTACAGAAAAGCTCGTAGAGCTCTTTGTAGCAGCATCAATCAATGTTTACAGAACTAAAAAGTGTGCCACTCTTAAATGTGCAGCAATTGACTCCATTTTTGGTACAGATGCTTACAATACCAATTGGAACAAGGTGAAAATACAGCTGTCAAATTTGGTAAAAGTTAATTCTGTGGACCACCTTAAGGAACATGTTCTCCATGTTGACACAGTTCAATTCATGTTCATTGTTTACTTACTCTTTTGGGGAACTTAAATGTTTGGTGGTATCTGTCAATCATTAAGCTGTTTGGTTAACACATCATGTGAAACTACAGCCATCTGAACTTCATACTCACCCGCTTCGTGTCACTTGAGAAAATTTCACCTCTCATTCATTTCACAAGCATTCATTGAATTTGCATGAACACCTGACAGTCATCACTTTGTGAATACACAGCTTAACAAAAAGTAAGACGTTTCCTAAAGTTAGCAGTCATCACCTCTGGAAAAGACTGTCTTTTGACATTTGCAGGGATCTTCCATTCAGACAAACTCTCCACACTGTATGGTTTAGGCTGTGCTTTATTTGTGGAAGTCCTTTGTGGATTTTCTTCCTCCTTATTTCTTACATCAATAGAAGCAGCCGGTGTATCTGACCAAGAAAAAAAAAAAAAAAAAAAAAAAAAAAGATATGAGCCTATGAGAACAAAAAAACTACCAATCAACAACATTATCCTTCTGTTCAATGGATGCTCAGTAACTACTGTTTCACTTCACTTCACTTATCCCTTAACATCCGGGAATGTCGTTGGGGCGCCTTCATGGCGAGACTTGGGCTGATTTGGCCAGGCGGCGCCCATCCCTCTCCGGGTCGTAGAAACACGCTGACGGCAGCCTACTCTTTACAAAAGTCAGTAATGGTTCTTTTACATGCCTCTCACCATAGACAGTGAGAGACATGGCCTGCCTTTGATAACCCAGTCAGCTCCACTGGGGGGGGGGGGGGGGCCAGTGACAACCTTGTGGGGACTTGAACCCCCAACCTTAGGCTCGGCGATCCTGCGCCTTAACCACTAGACCACCACTGCCCAACTACTGTTTACAGATTACATTATCTACACAATATGGACATATGGTTTGTGGATTCCTGACCATCATACTGATATACAGACGCTTCCCGACTTACGTTTTTAATTGGTTCCAGACGGCCAAATGCAAGTTGAAAGTGAAAATAAGTTGTTACAGTAATGTATGACGTGATGTATGACGCTCATACTGTACTATACATCCATAAATACCATTACCGTATCTCATAAAACACCCCTAAATCAATTATTATAAACATAACATTGAACATTCTCCATGATGCAGTCTTTCTGCTTGTAAACCGAAACTAAAAACCGAAAACAGTTTACTTGCTGTGCTTGACACAAAGCGTGGTTTATACGGACTTCTGGTCTTTCAAGTGAGCAAGGGCACCGTTGAACTCGTTTAGTACTCAACCTGCACTGATGTGAATCACCAGCAGAGCGGAGAGTTCTCTTTCTTTTCTGGCTTCGGGTTTTCATTCATTTTATAACTCTCTTTGCTTAACTGAGTATGCATGTTAGATTGTGCCGATCCGAGCAGATAGTTAATTCTTCTCCGTGTATGAGACTTGCACCCATGCTAGTAGCCTTACACTTCTGACCAACTATATTTGCTTAGGGTCACAAAAGTCCACAGAGACGACATCTTAACACAAGGGTAACACTCTATATAACTGATATATATATATATATATATATATATATATATATATATATATATAAAACTTAACTGGGAAGAAGGAGGGGCACGTTCAGTCTGTCGTTTGTAAACAATGGACGCAGCGTCATTAAGCATTGCGTCATTACGTCAGCGTACTACGTAGGTACATCTAAACTCAAAATTTGGCTTTTTTTTTTTAACACACACACACACCCCCAATCGAAAAAACATAAAACGGATGAACTTAAGTCGGGGAGCATCTGTATATGGGTCTTCCCCAAACATAAATAAATGAAATTTACACTGGATCCTGCAATATTGGCATCAAGAGAGCATTTTAATATGCTGGTCAAGGCTATTCACACTGAGCCAAACAAACTCAGCATATATCCATGTCAGCATGTATTTTTACATTGTACATAGCATTCTGGAACCAGAGGTATGATCTGCAATAAAGCACATTCCATCTAGGGTGGCACTACAACAACATCAGAAAATGCAAACACCCTAACCATAACACGTGGCTTTAAAACCAGTAATACTGGGTGAATTGAGTCCCCACAACACTGTCTGAATATGGAGTGTATTGATGTACTGATGACGTAATGATACGTTCCCATAAATAATTTGAAATAACTGACCTACAACATTCTCTTTAAAGGGAAGAAGTTGGGCTTTTCCAGACTTTAAATTCCTCTGTGCTATCTGGAGAAGTTCAACTGGTTTTGCATTTGATGTCAGAGCTTTCTGCAGAATTGAAGCACTTTTCTTACGATTACCTGCAGGACAGAAATAGAACCATTAACAATAATATAAATACACACACGTGTATATTATATATACACACACACACACACACACACACACACACACACACACACAGACAGACACACACATACATTTTTTACCTGGAGATAAACATATACGCAGTACATCTAATATACACTAACCTTGTGAGAGCTCAAACTGAGCATGGGCGATATGAACAAAGGCAAAAACTTTGCTATTGGCTCTGGCAATGATGAAATTATCCTCTGCTTCATCAGGATCTTCGATTCTGCAGATCAATGGAATAACAGTGTATTATTACAACCTATATGTCGGCTCACAGAATTTGCTTGCACAGTATGAACCATTATTTCTGGTGACTATCGTGAAAACACCCATTACATTTGTTTATTGTGTATCATATTGTCTGTAAAAAGGGTCTGCATTACTACATTGATGTCATTTCTTGTTTTTTTGCCCAGATAAAGGCAGAAATTTATTCATATGCCTCTAAGTACTTAAAAAAATTAAATTTACACATACATACATACACATACACACACACACACACACACACACACACACACACACACACAAATATATGAGAGAGCGAATGAGAGACAGAGACAGAGATCTGATAACGAAACTGGTACATTTTCCAACATCAAACTATTTTACACCTTTTTCATGCTCAATTTTGTGACAAGAGAAAGACCTCACTATTTTCATGTCCTAGTGAGCATACCAAGGTCTTCACAGGACCAATAACCACACAAATCGAAGCACAGGTGCATGCACTGTATATCACGGAATTTGCATGTGGGTAGCAAAATTCGTAAATAAGCACCAGGCATAATACAGGATCGATGATACACAGTGTATCTTGTGCACCCAGTGATTACTAATGGATTGGCATTTATTGACTTTAGGCTATAAGGAAGAGTTGAACATGTCAAATCAGTTGGCATAGTGTAACTAACTACACAATTAATTGCTAAAATTACTCAATAGTTGGCTATTAATTGTGTCCATGTTACAAACCAACTTTTTCAGTCGCCCTACTGATGATTTGATAATGATTTTTTTTCTCCTAGGAATATCATCCTGCATCTCCCAGGCTTTAATGTATATTGGTCGCATACATTTTTTTCTAAATGGGAAAAACTATTTTTTCCAAATCTGCAGCACATGTAATGTGTCAGTGTCACACATTACAGTATCAGTTTCACGAGCAGACCACAGATACACATATCCACAAATCCAACCTTTAATTCAAGTGCATGCAGAGGGTTGCGACAGGAAGGGCATCCGGCGTAAAACTTCTGCCACATTTAAAAAATGCAAATGATCAATACAGAATTCATACCGGATCGGTCGAGGCCCGGGTTAACAACGACCGCCATCAGTGCTGTCAACCAACAGGGTGCTGATGGAAATTGGACTACTGTTGGTCGAAGACGTCGAAGAAGGAGAGGCGGGAGGCGTGTCCGTAGGCAGAGAGAGAAGAGGAAATGCGTGAGCCTAGGACTGAGAGTGGGGACTTTGAATGTTGGAACTATGCAAGGAAAAGATAGGGAGCTGGCTGACATGATGCAGAGGAGGAAGGTGGACATACTGTGTGTTCAGGAGACAAGGTGGAAAGGTAGAAAGGCTAGAAGCTTAGGAGCAGGGTTTAAACTGTTTTATAATGGTGTGGATGGGAAGAGAAATGGAGTAGGAGTCATCTTGAAGGAGGGGTTTGTCAGGAATGTTCTAGAAGTGAAAAGAGTGTCAGACAGAGTGATGAGTCTCAAGTTAGAAATTGAAGGCGTGATGCTCAATGTTGTTAGTGCTTATGCCCCACAGGCAGGATGTAAGCTAGAAGAGAAGGAGAGATTCTGGAGTGAGTTAGATGAAGTGATGCAGAGTACCCCCAGAGGTGAAAGAGTGGTCATTGGAGCAGACTTCAATGGACATGTTGGTGCAGGCAACAGAGGGGACGAGGAAGTGATGGGCAGGTTTGGTATCCAGGACAGGAACACAGAAGGACAGATGTTGATCGATTTTGCAAAAAGGATGGAAATGGCTGTGGTGAATACTTTCTTCACGAAGAAACAGAAGCATAGGGTGACTTATGAAAGCGGAGGTAAGAGCACACAGGTAGACTACATCTTGTGTAGGCGCTGTAATTTGAAGGAAGTCAGTGACTGCAAAGTAGTAGTGGGTGAGAGTGTTGCCAAACAGCATAGGATGGTGGTGTGCAGGATGACACTGATGGTGAGAAAGGTGAAAAGGCAAAGGCAGAGCAGAAGACAAAGTGGTGGAAGCTGAAAAAGGAAGAGTGTCGTGTTGTCTTCAAGGAGGAGTTGAAACAAGCTTTGGGTAGTCAGGAAGTGCTTCCAGAGGACTGGACAACCACAGCCAATGTGATCAGGGAGACCGGTAGGAGAGTACTTGGTGTGTCCTCTGGAAGGAGAGTAGATAAGGAAACTTGGTGGTGGAATGAGGAAGTGCAGGAGTGTGTACAAAAGAAGAGGTTAGCCAAGAAGAAGTGGGACATTGAGAGGACCGAAGAGAGTAAACAGGAGTACAAGGAGACACAGCGTAAGGCGAAGGTAGCAGTGTCAAAGGCCAAACAGAGGGCGTATGATGACTTGTATGATAGGTTGAACAGTAAGGAGGGAGAAAATGATCTATACAGGTTAGCACAGCAGAGAAATAGAGATGGGAAAGACGTGCAGCAAGTTAGAGTGATAAAGGACAGAGAGGGAAATGTATTGACTGATGACAGAAGTGTGCTGGGAAGATGGAAAGAGTACTTTGAAGAGCTGATGAATGAGGAAAATGAGAGAGAAAAAAGAGTAGAAGGGGTGACTGTTGAGGAGCAGGAAGTAGCAAAGATTAGTAAGGGAGAAGTGAGGAGGGCATTGAAGAGAATGAAGAGTGGAAAGGCAGTTGGCCCTGATGACATACCAGTTGAGGTATGGAAGTGTCTAGGGGAGGTAGCAGTAGATTTTCTGACAAGAATATTCAACAAGGTCTTAGAAAGTGAGCAGATGCCAGAGGAATGGAGGAGAAGTGTGCTTGTGCCCATTTTTAAGAACAAGGGAGATGTACAGAGTTGTGGCAACTACAGAGGGATAAAGTTGATGAGCCATACAATGAAGCTATGGGAAAGAATAGTGGAAGCAAGACTAAGGGCAGAGGTCAGCATTTGTGAACAACAGTTTGGTTTCATGCCAAGAAAGAGCACCACAGATGCAGTGTTTGCTTTGAGGATGTTAATAGAGAAGTACAGAGAAGTTCAGAAGGAGCTGCATTGTGCCTTTGTGGATCTGGAGAAAGCATATGACAGGGTGCCGAGAGAAGAACTGTGGTATTGTATGAGGAAGTCTGGAGTGACAGAGAAGTATGTTAGAGTGGTGCAGGACATGTATGATAGCTGTAAGACAGTGGTGAGGTGTGCTGTCGGTGTTACAGAAGAGTTCAAGGTGGAGGTGGGACTGCATCAAGGGTCAGCTCTGAGCCCCTTCTTGTTTGCTATGGTGATGGACAGGCTAACAGACGAGGTTAGACAAGAATCTCCATGGACTATGATGTTTGCAGATGACATAGTGATCTGTAGTGAGAGCAGAGACCAAGTGGAGGAAAATCTAGAGAGGTGGAGGTATGCCCTGGAAAGGAGGGGATTGAAGGTTAGTCTTAGTAAGACAGAATACATGTGTGTGAACGACAAGGACCCAAGAGGAACTTTGAGGTTACAGGGGCAGGGATAAAGAAGGTGGAGGATTTTAAGTACTTAGGCTCAACAATCCAGAGCAATGGAGAGTGTGGAAAAGAGGTGAAGAAGCGTGTGCAGGCAGGTTGGAATGGATGGAGAAAAGTGTCCGTGTGATGTGTGATAGGAGAGTATCGGCAAGAATGAAGGGAAAAGTGTACAAGACGGTGATGAGGCCAGCAATGTTGTATGGTTTAGAGACAGTGGCCCTGGGGAAAAGACAGGAGTCAGAGTTGGAGGTAGCAGAGATGAAAATGTTGAGGTTCTCTTTGGGAGTAACGAGGATGGATAGGATCAGAAATGAGTACATCAGAGGGACAGCACATGTAAGATGTTTTGGAGACAAAGTCAGAGAGGCTAGATTGAGATGGTTTGGACATGTACAGAGGAGGGATAGTGAGTATATTGGTCGTAGGATGCTGAGGTTGGAACTACCAGGCAAAAGGCCCAGAGGAAGACCAAAGAGAAGATTTATGGATGCGGTGAAGGCGGACATGAAGGTCGTTGGAGTAAGAGTAGAAGATGCAGAGGATAGGGAGAGATGGAGGCAGATCATTTGCTGTGGCGACCCCTGAAGGGAACAGCCGAAAGGAAAAGAAGAAGAAAGAAGAAGAATTCAAGTGCATTTATTCAGTGTGGGGGAGGAATCCCATATTAAGAAATAATTCTTTTTCATCAAATCATGTGTGTGTCACAATCATTAGCACCTCGAATGTTAACACTTGCACAACACCCTTTTGACAACAAAATAGCATCTAATCTCCTCATATTTCACAATATGACAGAATACAGAAAGGGGGATCTTGGACAATTCTCTTTACACACAGCGACGACCCATCTTCAGATTTCGGGCAGAGACCACCAGATTTTGATTTAACATGTCCAGGTATTTCAAAGCATTGATGATGCTATGCACTCTAACAAGGTTCCCAGGGCGTCTGGATGAGAAACATGCCCACAGCATCACCAATCCTCCAACATACTTCACAGTGGTCATGGCGTGCTTTTCTGCATACTCATCTTTTGTGTTCCGCCAGACCCACTTAGAATGTTTGAGCTTTTTGGAACCAATCTTGGTTTCATCTGATCAAAGCACATGGTTCCCGTTGAAGTCCCAGGACAGTTTAGTAAACTCCAGATGTTTACATTTATGATTGTAGGTGAGAGAAGTTTTTTCCATGCATGTCTCCAAAAGAGCTTGTTGGGATGTAAATATAGCACCTGATGGTTGTTTAAGACTTTGTGGCCCAAAAATACTACTATTTGTTGCAATCCTTAACAGTGAGCTTTGGAAATTTTTATATTTCTCTTATCATCGTCCTCACTGTGTGTGGTGGCAAAATAACCTTGTAGTGTCACCCAAACTTGTTTTAAACTTCTTAATGATTCCTCTGACAGTAGCTATGAGCAAGTGCAGGCAAGAAGCTATTTTCTTGTAGCCATTGCCTTTATGGATTTATGGATGTGGTGAAGGAAGACATGAAGGTCGTTGGAGTCAGAAAAGAAGATGCAGAGGATAGGGTGAGATGGCGGCGGATGATTTGCTGTGGCGACCCCTGAAGGGAGCAGCCGAAAGTAAAAGAAGAAGAAGAATTGCCTGACTTGAAGGTCGACACACATCTACCTTACTTGAATCGTGTGTTCCTTTGTGTTTCCCCATGTTGAAGAGTGGAAAAGAGAAATGACTGCTGCGTCACGTCATATTTATACACCAGGGAAACAAGAATTGATTACAAAGTTGATCGAAGTATCTAGGAACATTTAATAAACTACAGTAAGAATGACAAATACTTCAGTTACCTAGGAATTGCTAGGGGTGCTAATAATTGTGGAACTTTTTAAAATTATTAGTTCTTAGTCAGGGATCCCCCCCCCCCAACCACCACACACACAAAATTCACTTGAGGTTACATTTTTCAGTGGAAGAGCAGCTTCTGCAATAGAAACTGAACTTATTTTAAGGCTCGGAATACATCTTAACCAGGGGTGCCAATAATTATGGCGGGCAGTGTGTATAGATTTATATATACACATCCTCAGCTTTTTAGCATGATCTCTGTGCATTTGTTGACTTTATATGCTTATTAAACATGTAATTGACGCATTTATTTGAAGTAGCTCACCTGCTGAGAGGAGAACTTTTACTAGCTTCGGTAACAACCACATTTGCTTGGACAACCAAAAAAAACAAATAGGATGACTTCATGCATTGTTAAATTACAGTAGATACCAGTTTTAACCATTTGCTCACCCTTTTAACTCCGCGTATCTGACTAGCATCCGCGCATAGCTTTCAAGTTTGCTATACTGCGCCAGGGGAAATCTACTGAACACTTTAGAGTAACAACCCAACAATCGAGCACGAAAAGCAGCATCTGTGTGAGGATCATTGGTCTTCTCAAGGTCTGCGAGATACATGTAGCAGGTCTCAGGAGCATTTGAAGCCAATATTTTGCTAATGACATCAGTAGCATCTGAAAAGCAAGACATCAGAATAAGAGAGACAAATTTAGTGACTTACAAAAACAAATAAAAATTGCAGAAAGGTAGTGTTTTCTAAGTGAGAAAAATACTTATCACTATAATTATTCCAAGTACATAATCATCATAAATGTGACTTTAAAAATGCTGCTGAAGTAAGTTTAATTGTACCTTTCCTTTCTGGTCTGCGCAGAAGTGCTGTAGTGGAGTCAACATCAATCTCTTCCCCAGGTTGAAGCTCTGGACTAATAGCAATTGGCTGTACAACAATATGCGTGTTACACAACTGTGTTGAGAAACCTATACAGGTACCAGGTCTTTAAGAGAACTTCAGACATAAAACAACAATCACTGTTTACAGTCCATAAAATAGTAAAGTTCTTCCCATACCTTTAGATTTAGCAGGTTATAGTTATAACCATCATCTCCAAAACTCTTTTTTGAAGATGAAAATGGGAATGCAGTTGAATGATATGTTGACCTACAAAGTATGTATTTGTCATTTTTTGGCGGAAAACATAATGATACCATCAGTACATCACAGACATGGAAAGACGCTCACCTTGACAAACTACTGCTATAGCTGGGAGCCTCAGGCTTGTAAACACTATCGATGTTTTCATTTTCAGGAATAGACAGGGGTACCATGGGAATTCTCCCAGGCTTAAAAGAAAAGGCAAAGCAGTTAGCCTATTAATTTGTATGTCAATCTCTAAAGTATTACAATCAAAGAGTATTGTTACACTCACTACAGTAACTGTTTTCTTGCGTTGTGACCCAGATCTCCAGACAGGGATGTGATCATCTGGTGGGCTGTTCTTCCGATCAAGTCTACAGTTATAAGGACTTAATTAGTAATGCCCAAATACAACTGTATATTTAACATTACTGAATATATATTAATAATGTACAATGGTCTCCTACCCAAGAGTAAAGCCACTGGCCAGGGGAAAGTCATCAACTCCATCAGAATTCCTAGAGTCACATTTGGATGTTGCATTGCTCTTCATGGGTTCTTGCAGCATTTCAGTCACTAGAACAAATGATTTTTCTTTCATTCTTCAACAAAACTTCAAAAAATAAACAAATATAACAATTTCTAAAACAGGCTAATTTGCAAATAACACCACAATAGAGAGAACTTAAAATAAAAAAGAAACTTTGTAGTTTTGGGTTTAAAAACAGAGCAAAACAAGAACTACATTGAGTAAAAACATTTTATAAACCAACCTGTAATATTCTCTTTATCCTCGTCAGAAAGGAGTTGACATTTACCCAGTTTTAGATTCTGCACTGCAGTTTCTAGGGTTTCCCATGGCTTTGCACCCATTTCAATAGCCTGCTGAAGAATCGATGCAGTTTTCTTTTCACAGCCTGTTGTTTACAAAAACAGACAGAAGACATGATTAGAACATAAATATTACATGTAGACCAGTGGTTCCTAACCTGGGTTCGATCGAACCCTAGGGGTTCGGTGAGTCAGTCTCAGGGGTTTGGAGGTCAAGACACACACCTGACTCATATTCATGAGGACACGCCCCGCTTGGCCATCACTGGCTGCAGGTGATCACGCTACATTGCTTGGTCAATCTGTGCTGCAGGAAATTTAGTGCGCTCAGGAGTCGAATTGTGACTGTTGTTATGGTACGTCGTGTGATTTCTTTCTTAATGTTTCAATCCATACTATGTTGATTAAAAAAGAAAGTGGTCGGACGAATATGTACAACATGGATTCACATATATAACGGAACGTGATATTCGTCGGCGCCCTATCTGCATGATTTGCAAAGTAGGATCAACCCTGTGCTGACTGACGTATACGTACATGTATATGAACATATAATATCAATAAATACACATTCAATACTATAAATGCTTATAATAACGATTAAACATTCAAAAATAATGCATAAGATGTAAATAAAACAAATACACATATACAGGCGTGCACGCACTCACTGCGCACCTCACATAAAAATGTAAGTTGTGATGGGGGAGTTCATGCATTGTATTGGTTTTGTTCTTTGAACACAGTGATGTTAATGCACGGTTCATTTTGGTGCCCAAGTAAAAACATATATCTATGTCCTGAATTTGAAAAAAAAAATCAGATTTTATTTTTCACTAAAGAAGGGTTCAGTGAATAAGCATATGACAAATAAAACTTCACACTATTTCAATCTGCTGGTAAAAAGTTGGTTGCATTAAGAATTCAGAATCATATAAAAATAAATCAGTCAGTGTCAGTAATCTGCATTTATTTACCTTGTAAAAGCTCGAACTGAGCATATGCTATATGAACAAATGCAAAGTCCTTACAGTGGGATCGTGCTATGTCAAAGCTATCCCGTGCATCGTTGACATCTTGGATACTGTTTACGAAAATACAAAGAAATATGGGAACAGTATATTCAGATACTAGTTACTTTACTTAAAGCATATATGTGAAAGAACAGAATAACATTCAAGATGTCAGTCAAATTAGAGACGTACGCTTTAAGCTCTGCAAATCTGACCAACATCCTTGCATAACTTAAATTGTGGCTGTGTTTTCCTAGGGGCATGCTTGAGAAAACTTGGGTGTAACAATCTATTAATTTGGATAAGAGTGTAGGATCTGACTGTGGATTTCCTTTCTTTTCTAGGTTAGTCAAAAAGGCACGGCATGTATCTGGTGAATTGGAACTGATGATCTGGTTAATGCTGTCTGTATCATCTGTAAGAAAGAAAACAAAATCATTACCAGACTAGAAAAGGAGGTAATATAAAACTGGCAGATGTTAATTCTTTAAAAATCACAACCATTGTAATATTTCTTGATCTTCTCCAGCTTCTGACACAGCATAGCAATCTGCAGTTTCCGGTCAGTGTTCTCCTCCCCATCCATGGCTAAAACACACGAAGCAGATATGTGAAATGGGAAAATCCAAATTGGAGAAAAGTAAGTGGGGGTTTGCGGACCACAGGCCAAAGAGATTTTTTACTTTTTATAAATACACTGTTTATAGTGTGTGCAGTTCTAAACCATTACAAAGCCAAGACTGACGAATATGAAAAAAGAAACCTCACACCTGTATTTACATATAAACAATCTGTATAATTAGTAATTGAAAAATTATTTCTACACACACACACAGTGGTGGTCTAGTGGTATAGGGTGCTGGATCGCTGATCCAAAGGTTGGGAGTTCGAGTCCCACTCTCCACAAGGTTGTCACTGTCCCCCCAGTGCGGCTAACTGGGTTATCAAAGGCGGGCCATGTCTCTCACTGTCTATGGTGAGAGGCATGTAAAAGAACCATTGCTGACTTTTGTAAAGAGTAGCTGCAAAGCCGTCAGCGTATTTCTGTCCCTTGCTAAAAGGGTTGTGACAGGAAGGGCATCCGACGTAAAACCTATGCCAAATCAAACATGCACGACTCCTGAGTAAAAGGGAAAAAGCCGAAAGGAAGACAGACAGACAGACAGACACACACACACACACACACACACACATACAATTGATAAATTTTAATTAAATTCACTCATCAAATATCAAATACAGTATCAAATATAACCTTTAGCATTCTCTATGACGCGATCTTTCTGCTTGTAAATGGTTCCTACGGTCGGCGGATGGTCACTTTACATGACGCTGAGCTGAATCACATGACATGAAGCTGAGCCGACTCACTTTACATGAAGCTTAAAACAGTCAATCAACGCTTACAATATGTAGGGTGCTCAATACCGAAAGTAGTGCACTTGCTGAAAGTAGTTTACTTGCTTAAAACAAAGCGCGAGTTATACAGACTTCCAGTCTTTCAAGTGCACAAGGGCGCTGTTGAACTCATTTAGTACTCAGCCTGCATTGATGTGAAATCACCAGCAGAGCGGAGAGTTCTCTTTTGTGGGTTTTCATTCATTTTACAACTCTCTTTGCTTAAATGAGTATGCATGGTAGATTGCGCCGATCCGAACAGATCGTTAATTCATCTCGGTGTATGAGACTTGCACCCATGCTAGTAGGCTTACGCTTCTGAACAACCATATTTGCTTTGGGTTACAAAACTGGGCAAAACAGTGTAAACACAAAGATCACAGAGACGACGTCTTAACACAAAAGTAACACGCTATATAATTGATTATATAGGGGGGAAAAAAACAACAAAATCGAAAAAACGTAAAACGGATGAAGTCAGGGAGCGTCTGTACAAACACATATGCAGGGCACACAATTAAGAAAAATTTCCACCAGACAGGGGGGCAGGCAGAAGGAAAAAAAAATCTGCAGGACCCCTAGGAATTTTACTGGACCCCACTTTTTCTGGAATGATTAATTGTGTGATAATCTGTTTGGTTTTTTTTTTTTATTCACTTGTTCACCTGTCTATACTAGTCCTTCTCAAACAATTAGCATATTGTGATAAAGTTCATTATTTTCTGTAATGTACTGGTAAACATTAGACTTTCATATATTTTAGATTCATTACACACAACTGAAGTAGTTCAAGACTTTTATTGTTTTAATATTGATAATTTTGGCAAAAAAGTAAAGAAAAACCAAAAATTCCTATCTCAAAAAATTAGCATATTTCATCCGACCAATAAATAAAAAAAACAGTGTTTTTAATATAAAAAAAGTCAACCTTCAAATAATTATGTTCAGTTATGCACTCAATACTCGGTTGGGAATCCTTTTGCAGAAATGACTGCTTCAATGCGGCGTGGCATGGAGGCAATCAGCCTGTGACACTGCTGAGGTGTTATGGAGGCCCAGGATGGTTCGATTGCGGCCTTAAGCTCATCTACAGTGTTGGGTCTGGTGTCTCTCAACTTTCTCTTCACAATATCCCACAGATTCTCTATGGGCTTCAGGTCAGGAGAGTTGGCAGGCCAATTGAGAACAGAAATACCATGGTCAGTAAACCATTTACCAGTGGTTTTGGCACTGTGAGTAGTTGCCGGGTCGTGCTGAAAAATGAAATAATCTCCTCCATAAAGCTTTTCAGCAGATGGAAGCATGAAGTGATCCAAAATCTCCTGATAGCTAGCTGCATTGACCCTGCCCTTGATAAAACACAGTGGACCAACACCAGCAGCTGACATGGCACCCCAGACCATCACTGACTGTGGCTACTTGACACTGGACTTCAGGCATTTTGGCATTTCCTTCTCCTCAGTCTTCCTCCAGACTCTGGCACCTTGATTTCCGAATGACATGCAAAATTTGCTTTCATCTGAAAAAAGTACTTTGGACCACTGAGCAACAGTCCAGTGCTGCTTCTCTGTAGCCCAGGTCAGGCGCTTCTGCGGCTGTTTCTGGTTCAAAAGTGGCTTGACCTGGGGAATACGGCACCTGTAGCCCAGTCCACTGCTTCCACAGGTCCCCCAAGGTCTGGAATCGGCCCTTCTCCGCAATCTTCTTCAGGGTCCGGTCACCTCTTCTGGTTCTGCAGCGTTTTCTGCCACATTTTTTCCTTCCCACAGACGTCCCACTGAGGTCCCACTACAGCACTCCGGGAACAGCCTATTCGCTCAGAGATTTCTTTGTGTCTTACGCTCTTGCTTGAGGGTGTCAATGATGACCTTCTGGACAGCAGTCAGGTCGGCAGTCTTACCCATGATTGTGGTTTTGAGTAATGAACCAGGCTGGGAGTTTTTAAAAGCCTCAGGAATCTTTTGCAGGTGTTTAGAGTTAATTGGTTGATTCAGATGATTAGGTTAATAGCTCGTTTAGAGTACCTGAACATGATATGCTAATTTTTTGAGATAGGAATTTTGGGTTTTCATGAGTTGTATGCCAAAATCATCAGTATTAAAACAATAAAAGACCTGAAATATTTCAGTTGGTGTGCAATCAATCTAAAATATATGAAAGTTTAATTTTTATCAGTACATTACAGAAAATAATGAACTTTATCACAATATGCTAATTTTTTGAGAAGGACTAGTATGTTTGGTGTAGCTTTTATTTATAAATGAACATGTTTAATGTCCTATTTTCTTTAATTTATCCAAGTTTTTTATGTTGGCAATGTAAAATTGTACTCAGGCCTATTACAGTATTAGTACTGCATAGTTAGCTTTAAATAACATTGAAAGTTTAAGTTAACGCACTACTTTAAAGTGTGGGTATAGTCATTGGTCCTGCCTGAAAAGTCATCTTTGGACATCGATTCTTTTCATAATCTTTATAATCTCTGACATTAGTGCTACTTGGTCCAGCATCGTTAGTTACAGTTAAATTGTTATTATCATACTCGCGGATTATCGGCAAACCCGGAAGCTACTGGCATGTGATTCAAATTTAGCCAATGGCTGAGAGCTTTTGCTTCTCCCTCCTGCTGATTGGTTGCAAATGATGTGTACACCTGTTTTTTTTTCCCTACTTCGCACACATATCATCAATGTGATTGCTTGGATTGTGAATTCATGTGTTTTTAATAATTATTTAAGCCCAGTGATGCCACTCAAACACCCTGCATCTTCTTTAGCTTCTGGTAAGGAGCTTTCATTGAAGTGTCATATCTTGAGCGATGACGGATTATTCATTTTACTGAAAAGGCCTTCTGCCTGACATGGAGAATACATACATACACACACACACACACACACACACACACACACACGCACACACACACGCACGCACACACACGCACACACACGCACACAGTGATCCCTCACTACTTCGTGCTTCAGTTTCTAAGTCTTCAGTGCATAAGATACTTGTGGCAGCGCAGCGTCTATTGTTGGAGATGAACATGAAAGTAAAATCTCCATCTCTCCCACTCCACGGTGTCTACAATTTTGAAGGACAAGGACCGCATTAAGGAAGCAGTGAACCTGCAGCCCCAATGAAGTCAATTATCATCACAAAACAGCGTGAAGGACCGATTGCAGAGATGGAAAAGTTGCTTTTACACGTGGACTCTTTACTTTTCCCTCCCGGTGCTGTTCCTTGAAACATTTTCCTGGAAGTAAAATCGAGCCAATCAACACGATTGTCAACTTTAGCATATGCCACGTTGAACCAATCAACACGAACATAAACAAAAGCACATGGCCAGGAACTTCTTTAAATTTATGAAGTTATTCAGCAGAAGAAGAAGATTCAACAGGAGAGGTGAAAAATACTCATCACTTTCTGATAGGTTCTGGCTCATCACTCCATTCATTCAGAGCATCCCATAGTTTTTGCTGTAGCAGTTTCTAATGGTTCGTCTTGTTGGATATTCACCAAGAGAACACAGCAACATATTTTCCTGTTTTGGAAAGCACAGCGGAACGATCAAATGTGTTGTTACTGATGAACATTATAGACATTCCCCAGTGGCAGGGAATACCGTGGAAACTCACTGTTACAGGCAGTGAGCGCCTCATTTTACAGTTACAAAGACTGATCAAATAAAATTGGTAAGTTTGAGCTACAATTTTGCTCCCAGTACACATGGGCAGTTATTATGTGTAAGATCAAAAACACTGGGGCGGGGGGGGGGGGGTGTTATTGGAGCAGGGCGCGATATATATATACACACACACACACACACACACACACACACACACACACACAGGGATCCCTCACTTTCTGCAGTTCATTGGGACCGAGATCCACCCACGACCACCGAATTCCGCAAAGTAGGATCGACCTCCCCTGACTGACTTGTACGTACAAGTATGTGTATATATAGGGATCCCTTGCTACTTTGCAATTCAATTCATGTGGCTTCAGTGCATAGCGTTTTTATTTTTTTAATAAATATTCAGATTAAAAAATAAGGAAATTAAGGAAGAATAGGGGGAAAAGTTAAGGAAAATGCCACAAAAACAAGGCCAATTATGCAAAAAAAAAGAAGCCCAAATCCAACACAAAACAAAAAACAACCCAAAGTATCCCATCAAAACTAATTACATTGTTGCATCTGTGTGTGCACGCCCATCTGCTGTTCTTCTTCTTTCGGCTGTTCCTTTCAGGAGTCGCCACAGCAAATGATCTGCCTCCATCTCACCCTATCCTCTGCATCTTCTACTCTTACACCAACTACCTTCATGTCCTCCTTCACCACATCCATAAATCTCTTCTTTGGTCTTCCTCTAGGCCTTCTGCCTGGTAGTTCCAACCTCAGCATCCTACTACCAATATACTCACTAGCCCTCCTCTGTACATGTCCAAACCATCTCAATCTAGCCTCTCTGACTTTGTTTCCAAAACATCTTACATGGGCTGTCCCTCTGATGCACTCATTTCTGATCCTATCCAGCCTCGTTACTCCCAAAGAGTAACATTTTCATCTCTGCTACCTCCAGCGCTGCCTCCTGTCTTTTCCCCAGTGCCACTGTTTCTAAACCAGACAACATCGCTGGCCTCATCACTGTCGTGTACACTTTTCCCTCCATTCTTGCCGATACTCTTCTATCACACATCACACCAGACACTTTTCTCCATCCATTCCAACCTGCCTACTTCACCTCTTTTCCACACTCTCCATTGCTCTGGATTGTTGAGCCTAAGTAATTAAAATCCCCCACCTTCTTTATCCCTGCCCCCTGTAACCTCACCGTTCCTCTTGGGTCCTTGTCGTTCACACACATGTATTCTGTCTTACTGAGGCTAACCTTCATTCCTCTCCTTTCCAGGGCATACATCCACCTCTCTAGATTTTTCTCCACTTGTTCTCTGCTCTCACTGCAGATCACAATGTCATCTGCAAACATCATAGTCCATGGAGATTCTTGTCTATTCTTGTCTCGTCTGTCAGCCTGTCCATCACCATAGCAAACAAGAAGGGGCTGAGAGCTGACCCTTGATACAGTCCCACCTCCACCTTGAACTCGTCTGTCACACCGACAGCACACCTCATCACCGTCTTACATCTCTCATACATGTCCTGCACCACTCTAACATACTTCTCTGCCACTCCAGACTTCCTCATACAATACCACAGTTCTTCTCTCAGCACCCTGTCATATGCTTTCTCCAGATCCACAAAGGCACAATGCAGCTCCCTCTGACCTTCTCTGTACTTCTCTATTAACATCAAGGCAAACACTGCATCTGTCGTGCTTTTTCTTGGCATGAAACCAAACTGTTGTTCACAAATGCTGACCTCTCTCCTTAGTCTAGCTTCCACTATTCTTTCCCATAACGCCATCGTATGGCTCATCAACTTTATCCCTCTGTAGTTGCCACAACTCTGCACGTCTCCCTTGTTCTTAAAAATGGGCACAAGCACACTTCTCCATTCCTCCGGCATCTGCTCACTTTCTAAGACCTTGTTGAATATTCTTGTCAGAAAATTTACTGCTACCTCCCCTAGACACTTCCATACCTCCACCGGTATGTCATCAGGACCAACTGCCTTTCCACTCTTCATCCTCTTCAATGCCCTCCTCACTTCACCCTTCCTGGTTCTCAACGGTCACCCCTTCTACTCTTTTCTCTCTTTCATTTTCCTCATTCATCAGCTCTTCAAAGTACTCTTTCCATCTTCCCAGCACTTTCACGAGCGCTGCACGTCTTTCCCATCTCTATTTCTCTGCTGTGCCAACCTGTATACTGTAAATCATTTTCTCCCTCTTTACTGTCCAACCTATCATACAAGTCATCATACGCCCTCTGTTTGGCCTTTGACACCGCTACCTTCGCCTTACATTGTATCTCCCTGTACTCCTGTTTACTCTCTTCAGTCCTCTCTATGTCCCACTGCTTCTTAGCTAACCTCTTCTTTTGTACACATTCCTTCACTTCCTCCACTTGCTCCTTTTTCTTCTGGAAGAAAGTATTCACCACAGCCATTCCATCCTTTTTTGAAAAATCGATCAACATCTGTCCTTCTGTGTTCCTGTGCTGGATACCAAACCTGCCCATCACTTCCTCGTCCTCTCTGTTGCCTGCACCAACATGTCCATTGAAGTCTGCTCCAATGACCACTCTTTCACCTCTGGCGGTACTCTGCATCACTTCATCTAACTCACTCCAGAATATATCCTTCTCTTCTAGCTCACATCCTGCCTGTGGGCATAAGCACTAACAACATTGAACATCACACCTTCAATTTCTAACTTGAGACTCATCACTCTGTCTGACACTCTTTTCACTTCTAGAACATTCCTGACAAACCCCTCCTTCAAGATGACTCCTACTCCACTTCTCTTCCCATCCACACCATGATAAAACAGCTTAAACCCTGCTCCTAAGCTTCTAGCCTTGCTACCTTTCCACCTGGTCTCCTGAACACACAGTATGTCCACCTTCCTTCTCTGCACCATGTCAGCCAGCTCTCTAGCTTTTTCTTTCATAGTTCCAACATTCAAAGTCCCTACTCTCAGTCCTAGACTCACACCTTTCCTCTTCTCTCTCCGCCTACGGACACACCTCCCACCTCTCCTTCTTCGACCAACAGTTGTCCAATTTTCACCAGAACCCTGTTGGTTAACAGCACTGATGGCGATCGTTGTTAACCCGGGCCTCGACCTATCCGGTATGAATTTCGTTTTTGATCATTTGTATGAGAATTTTGGCAGAAGTTTTACGCCAGATGCCCTTCCTGTTGCAACCCTCTGCATTTATCCGGGCTTGGGACCAGCTTGAGGGTGAACACCGGCTTGTGCCCCCCACTCACGGCTGCATTCCCCTCTCACGACTGCATTATCTTATGTTTTTTTTTTTATATTTAATTGTTATTATAAGCATTTACAGCATTGAATATGTATTTAATGATATTATATACACATATACATCAGTCGTGTGTGGGGGGGTTGATCCTACTTTGCGGATTTTGATGGTCACGTGGGGATCTCGGTCCCAATTAACAGCAGAAAGTGAGGGATCCCTGTAATATCAATAAATACATAGTCAGCGCTATAAATGTTTATAATAACAATTGAACATTCAAAAATAATGCACAAGATGTGAATAAAATATAAATACACACACAGATGCACACCTCACATTAAAATGTAAGTAGTTTTGGGGTTTTTTTTTGTTTTTTACATAATAATTTGCGGCATTTTCCTTAACTTTTCTCCCTATTCTTCTTTAATTTCCTTATTTATTTTAGTTTGATGAATATTTATATAAAAAAAATAAATAAATAAAAAATAATCCAGGGCAAATAGGCAGGCAGGCACAGACACACACGCAGAGGCAGGAAGCAGGTAGACAGACACACAGGCAGACACACACACACACACACAGATACACACACACACAGATACACACACACACACACAGGCAGACAGACACACACACACACACACAGACAGAGACACTGGCAGACAGACAGATAGAGACAGAGACACAAGACAGACTGAGACACACACACAGACAGAGACACAAGACAGACTGAGACACACACGCAGAGAGACAGAAAGAGACACACGCACTCACACATAAAAGAGACTCAGAGACACACACAGACAGACAGACACATACACACACAAAGATAGAAACACACACAGAGACAGACAGACACAGAGAGAGAGAGAGAGAGAGAGAGAGAGAGACACACACACACACACACGCGAAGAGAGCGAGAGAGAGAGATAGAGACCGATACACAGATAGAGACACTTTCACTACAGCAAACAAAAAGTTCATTGTTGACAACAATAACACTGAAGTCCATAAGCGTTCTACTGCTGTTTTTCTGACAGACTGACCTGTAGACACACGAATATCCCATCAGACAGTTATAAAGAAAGAGGCCGTATAGCAGTCAAGCTTTCTTTCGCTTTGAAGCTAGCAGGCTGCCGATACACATTTTTTCAGCCCTCAATCCAGCATCATTGTAAAATGTTAAGACATAAAGATAGAGAAAAAAAAAACAGTGTACAATGCCACTGAAACAAATCTTTGAACAAAACTATCGGAGAATCCAACAACTCACAGCGGTCAAGGAAACAAGACCATTAGCTCGGAAGCTAACTTAGCTTAGATGCAGTAACGTTAGAATCCAGAGCCATAATGCAACCTTAAACATTGGTTCAAACACTACGAACATTCGAGAAATATGTATTACCTTCAGATACACTGGGGAACCGAACAAAAACTGTATTAAATCCGTATCCACAGTACCAAGCATTCACTCGCAATCCGTAGCTGATGAACCAGAATAAAATATTTTTCCCAATTTTCAAAATCACCACCTCATCCGGCTGTGCAATCTGATTGGTCAGTTCTATTTGCGAAACGCCTTCTTCTTTAGGCTGTACGTGAACGACGCCATCTTGTGGCCCAATGAAAAAGGCTCATGAGGGTGTAAGGTTAACATCTATTCTCCTGCAAATTTACCGACTTATAACGACAGTTAAAGTTTTCAGATAATTCTACCTCACAAAAGACAACGAAAATTTATTGAAAATTGCAAATATTACTTATTGAGGGTATTCGAAGTACTGTAAGAGTCACACTCTGGGATGTATGCTCTTATCTCTCCTTCCACTGCCAAACTGCTTAATCCTATTATTAAGGTTATGCCTGCTCACATTTATTCGTTCATTTCCTGAACTGCTTAATTCTATTTATTGTGAGGGGAGACTGGCACCCATTTTTGCCGACTTTGGGCGAGGACAGAGAGCACCCTGGACAACTCGCCAGGCCATCGCAGGGCAGAAACATGACGGCTATGTGGCTACTCTTGACGAAAGTCAGCAATTGTTCTTTTACAGCCTGTCACCATTACTGCCCTACAAAGGGAAAAGGCAGTATCTGCAAAATGTCATCATCATCATCATCATTATAATCTTCTTCCGTTTCTTCCGGGGTCGGGTCACGGGGGCAGCAACCTAAGCAATGAGGCCCAGACATCCCTCTCCCCAGCCACTTCCTCCAGTTCTTCCGGGGGGGCACCAAGGCGGTCCCAGACAAGCCGAGAGACATAGTCCCTCCAGCGTGTTCTAGGTCAACCTCGGGGTCTCTTCCCGGTTGGACATGCCCGAAACATCACACCAGGAAAGGGTTTGCGAGGCATTCTGGCCAGATGCCCGAGCCACCTCAACTGGCTCCTCTCAATGCGGAGGAGCAGCGGATCTACTCCGAGTTCTCCACGGATGGTAGAGCTACTCACCTTATTTCTAAGGGAGAGCCCCGCCACCCGGTGAAGGAATTATTTCAGCCGCTTGTATCCGTGACCTTGTTCTTTCGGTCACTACCCAAAGCTCGTGATCATAGGTGAGGGTTGAAACGTAGATCGACTGGTAAATTGAGAGTTTTGCCTTGCGGCTCAACTCCTTCTTCACCACGATGGACCGGTACAGGATCCATTCAACAGTAGAGGCATCTGTATATCCATCTGTCAATCTCCCGCTCCATCCTTCCCTCACTCGGGAACAAGACCCCAAGATACTTAAGCTCCTCCACTTGGGGCAAGATCTCATTCCCCACCCGGAGGGTGCATTCCACCCTTTTCCGACTGAGAACCATGGCCTCGGACTTGGAGGTGCTGATTTTCATCCTGGCCACTTCGCACTCGTCTGCGAATCGCTCCAATGACAGCTGGAGGTCCCAGCCTGATGGAGCCAAAAGGACAACATCATCCGCAAAAAGCAAAGACGAGATTCAATGGCCACCAAACCAGAATCCCTCAACGCTTAGGCTGTGCCTAGAAATTCTATCCAGAAAAATTATGAACAGAATCGGTGATAAAGGACAGCCTTGGTGGACTCCAACCCTCACCCAGAAACAAATTCGACCTGTTGTTACCAATATGGACCAAACTCTAGCTCCGGTGATACAGCGATTGAATGGCCTGCAGCAACGGGTCCGGAACGCTGTACTCCCAGAGCACGCCCCACAAGATAACCCGAAGGACACGGCCGAAAGCCTTCTCCGAATCCACAAAACACATGTGGACAGAATGGGCAAACTCCCCTGTCCCCTCCAAGATCCTGTGGAGCGTATAGAGTTGGTCAAGAGTGCTACGGCCAGGACGAAAACCACATTGTTCCTCCTGAATCCGAGGTTCGAGAATCGGTCGGATCCTTCTCTCCAGTACCCCTGCATAGACCTTCCTGGGTAGTCTGAGGAGTGTGATTCCCCGAAAATTGGAACACACCCCCTGGTCTCACTTTTTAAAAGGGGCGACGACCACCCCGATTTTCCAATCCAGAGGTACAGCCCCCAATGACCCCGCGATGTTGCAAAGACGTGTCAATCAAGACAGTCCTGCAGCATGCAGAGCCCTGAGATATTCAGGGTGGATCTCATCCAACCCCGAAGCCTGACCGCCAAGGAGCTTTTTTACTACTTCAGTTACCCCCACTCCAGTGATGGGCAGACCCCCGCCCAAACCCCCAGGGTCTTCCTCCTCCACGGAGGGTGTTGTTGGGATTGAGGAGGTCCTCAAAGTATCCCCTCCACTTCCCGATGACATCCCCGGTCGAGGTGAGCAGCTCCCCACCTCCACTGTAAACAGTGTTTGTGAAGAACTGCTTCCCCATCCTCAGGCGTCAGATGGTGGTCCAGAACCTTTGTGAGGCCAAGAGATTATCACTCTCCAGGCCCTCATCAAACTCCTCCCATGCCTGAGATTTTGCATCTGCGACAGCTTCGGCTGCAACACGTTTGGTCTGCCAGTAGCTGTCTGCTGCCTCGGGAGTCCCACAGGCCAGTATGACCTGACAAGCCTCCTTTTTCAGCTGGATGGCCCCATCACCATGGGTGTCCACCACTAAGTTTGGGGTTACCGCCACGACAAGCACCGGCGACCTTCCGGCTACAGCTCTGGGCTGCCGCCTCAGCAATGGAGGCATGAAACATGACCCATTTGGATTCCCTGTCACCCGCCTCCTCCTGGATGTGGTTGTAGCTCTGCCGGAAGTGGGAGTTAAAGGCTTCTCTGACAAGAGACTCCACCAAATGTTCCCAGCAGACCCTGATTACACACTTGGGCCTGCCAGGTCTGGAAGGCAGCCTCCCCCACCATTGAAGTCAGCTCACCACCAAGTGGTGATTGGTTGACAGCTCAGCTCCCCTCTTCACCCAAGTGTCCAGAACATGCGGCCGCAAGTCTAGTGACACGACTACAAAGTCGATCATCGAACTGTGACCCAGGATGTCCTGGTGCAAGTGCACTTATGGGCACATTTATGTTCGAACATGGTGTTTGTGATAAACAAACTGTGACGAGCACAGAAGTCAAACAACGAAACACCATTCGGGTTCAGACTGGAGAGGCCGTACCTACCGATCACACCCTTCCAGGTCACACTATCGTTGCTCACATGGGCGTTGAAGTCTCCCAAGACAACGAGTAAGTCTCCCGATGGAGCGTTCTCCAACACACCCCTTAAAGACTTAAAGATAATTTTACATCAACTACTGCACAGTTTCATTAATAATCTTCCAGAATTACAAACTATGATTGGATCATCAAACCTCACAGAACTTGATCAAGCCATCAAGTGTTTTTGAGTTAAATTTACACCATACATTAGATAATGTAGCTCATCTTAAAGGAAAAACATATAAGAGAGAAAAAATAATCACCCCGGTATAATGATGAAATACGTACACCGAAACGGAACACCCACAAACGACAACGAAAATGGCGTCAAATTAAATAGCTGGTTTTCAAGGTTAGAATGGAAGGAGAGTCTCCTGAATTATAAAAATGCTGTTAGTCTTGATAGGGCAGTATATTTCTCAAATCTAATAGAAAATAACAAATATAATATGAAATACTTATTTCATTTTGTTTCACAATTAACTAGGAATAATACCATCAACTTATAGCAGTGACGACTTTATAAACTTTTTTCATGTTAAAATTGAAAATATCAGGCAAAAAAAAAAAAAAGAATCTCTAAATTTAAAGACGTGTATGTCAATAACACAGTGAATAATATAACACCAGCTGATCCACAACTTGAGTGTTTTCGCCCCAATTCAAAAGACAGAACTAATCTAATTAATTTCCTCATCAAAATCATCAGCCTGAGTGCTTGATCCAGTACCTCCATGTTTCTTGAAACAGATACTATCAGAAGTCATCAGATATATTAAATGTAATAAATTCTTTGTTCAGCACTGTTTATGTGCCTAAATCCTTTAAACTAGTAGTTATCTGATCTCTGATTAAAAAACCCTGATCTCGACCCATATCAGGTTTCAACTATTGACTATCAAACCTCCCTTTATCTGTAAGATCTTATAAAAATCTGCACAGCAGTTATGTTCAAATCTTTGTAGGAGTAACATTCACAAAATGTATTGGTCAGGATTTAGGCCTCAGCATGTCATAGAAACAGCACTCGTTAAGGTGGTAATTAAAAAGGGGGAACTACCTCTCCGGTTTGCCAATCCAGAGGTACGGTAACTGATGACCACGTGATGTTGAAAAGACGTGTCAATCAAGACAGTCCTACAACATTCAGATCCCTGAGACATTCGGAGTGGATCTCATCCACCCCCAGATCCCAACCACCTAGCTGGTAGCTTATTGACTACCTTGGCAACCTCAACCCTTTACAATGGGCAGACCCCCACCCAAACCCCAAGGGCCTTACTCCTCCATGGAAGCAGTTTTGGTGGCCTACCAAGGTTAAAAATGGGAATAAATTCAACTTACTGACAAACTATTCAATATATTTATCTAAGCAATCCACATTTCAGTTACATGTTTGGATGTTTCAGGTATATCTGTAAATAGGAAGACATAACTCCAGAAGGAGCAATGAAGTAATGTCAGATTGCAACAATATTGTGCATATGCATGTGGTGTTGCTGATTAGTGTATGCGAAACATCTTTCTTTCACCTGCTCTAATGCTTTTTTTTTTTTCATAATTATATTAATAAAAATATAATAATAAGTTAATGATTAAAAAACACTCAAAGACAATCAAACATACTTCTGTTGCATTTCAACTGTACCATTTATTAATACAGAGATGTGGTATATAATAAATATATACTTAAACAACACATACAGGTATAATATTTATAAATTGTTATTCAAGCTAATAATGCAGCGTACATTAATGACTGCATGTTTGGAATGCAACTTTTCTTTGAAAAATATATTAAACAGCTGCAAAATTAGTGTAAGCTAATAAGGAACATGTGGACAACAAAACGAGAAGACAAAATGACATTAACTTAAGTGTCAAAACTTAAACATTACTTTATTAGTCAGTTAGCTGGACTTGTTTGGGTGTTTCCAGGTTCCTCAGGGTTTCATCCCACTGGGTAAACTGTTTGGACAAAAGAAACATCTGGAAAGTGTTAAGGACGTGTCTTTATACATTCAAGATTTATGTCACCAACAATGAAACAAATTAGTAGTTTGTACTCAAGGCAATGGGATCACAGGAAACTGTATGAGGACAGCCGCAAGGGTTCAGAATCAAAGCCCCTTTTCTTATTTTCAACATGTGGTCTTCAACAAGCTTCAAAACGAACACAGAGAGCTTTGTGAAATAAAGGATACCATTTTGTTGTATTCTTCAAACAGCCTTTTCACATCTGCAGTTAACTCTTCATTTTTATCCTGTAAAGTAGAAGAATCAAGATCATAATATTATATATATATATATATATAAATTAATAAATAAGGAATAAATCAATTTATATGGCTAATAAAGAATGTAAACAGAGACAGAGAAGATTAGAGGACAATACAACAGGCTATGAAATAAAGTGAGCACCTTCAACAGAATCTCTGGTGGTGATTCATAAATGATAAACAAAAGAAATTGCACTCTGTCATTTTAGGAATGGCTATGGATAGTGCTGCTTCTGTGTCACATAATTTCAAACCAAGTCCGATATGTTCACAGAGAGAGGCTGTTGCTGTGACAGTGAAAACAGCCAACCATGGTTACTCAACAGACTGTTTCAAACAAAACAGCAGAATGGTATTTACATTCTGTAAACATTTGCTATACCGTCATACAAAGCAACTTACGTTTTAAATTTCATTTATACAACTGAGCTGTTGAGGGTTAAGAAGTGCATCACAAGAAAAAATAGCAGGGGTGCAACTTTTTAGTCACCTCTACATTGCTCAGAGTGTAAAGTGCAGCCCCGACAATCACATGCCTTAAATTTGTGGGGAGCTCAGCCAAGTTTTACAGACATGCTACACGAGCTGTTCTACTCCGGTTACTGTAGTTACTGTAAATGTGCTGCATTTCATTTTCTCTTAATCTAGCTAACTATTAGTGGTCAACGTGACATACAACGCATATTCTGATATTGTATTAGAAATGCAAGATAAAAAAAAAAAATCATAGTGCTAGTTGTGAAAAAGATGATCTTGGACTTGGGTTTTTTTTTGGATCAAACCGTGTCTGTCCTTGCAAAATTAGTTTCAGGGACTGTCAGGAGTTTGCAGACGTGGCAGGAAAAACACGATTGGTAAATGTGAGGAATTTAATTTTTCTCTCCCCTAAGGCTAGTTTTGGGAGTGTGAAGGAGTGCATTGGTTAAGGACCATGCTCAAAGGCCAAACATTGGCAGCTTGGTGGTATTGGGCAGACTGATTAAACCAGTGACTGTCTGATCAGTATCCAAAAGCCTTAACAATTGTGCCTCAAATACCCATAAGAGGACAATGCGGTGGCACATAGACATATGTAGGGGTTCCAAAGGGGCACAACAGGAAAGCATTTACCTATTTTTTTTAAGATTGGATCTCAAAAATGCCACAGACACTTGCCTGAGAGTCGAAAACTTACGCAACCAATTTTCTTAAAAAAGAAAGGGTAGGGGATCCAAATGACCAACACTATATTAGGGAAAATCAGGGGCAAATATGTGGAGATCTATAGACATACTAGTACAGAGCCAAAAACTGACACATCTTTTACCTGCTGATTAATGTGAATTTGAGAGAGTCGATGCACTTTGGTAGAAAGCTCTGGAACAGCTGTTTTAGCCAGAATGCAAACGAGAGAAAAGTCAAATTAAACTCTGTGTAAAATATGTACATTAACAGAGGTTGGATCAGTTACCTATGCTTCTTAAAAATATAAATAAGTAATAAATATAAACTATGACATATTTAGCTATAAACAAAGAGCATGGCTTTAGATTTATTTATTTAATACACATTTGCATATTTAAAGCATTATATCAGAGCAATTACAAACATGAGCTAGGAATGCCATGTTAACAATTAACTGTGTTCATGCTGTAGAATAATAACGATGCATCACATTGTATAAAAAAACAGGCAAAGTAGAAATATGATAACTGTGCTACTCCTTTTGCTCATTCGGTGCATAAAAGACAACCAAGGGAAAAGTCAACTGTGATAATACTGTATTTTAAAAGAAACATCCAAATTTACCCCATAACAGTGTTTGTTCATTTCAACCACCAGACCCAGAGGGGAACACACCCCTCTTCCCTGTTGTTGCCGTTATAATATTTTGATATATTCTAGTGAAAGGTTTCCATCCAATTCATGAATGATTTTGGCTACAAAAGATGAGTTGAATAATTCCAAGTGCTATAATGAATAAATGAACTTACTTTGTGAGCAAGTTAATCCACTTATCCATTTTTGAGGATATCTAGAAAGTGTAATATCCTGACAGTGCATTTCCTTATAATTAGCTGCAGCAACTGGTACAGCACTGAACTTTTTCCACAGATGACGTTTTGTGACATCGCTGCAAGGCACACTCCGACATCAAACGCTTTCCTACACCACTGACTGCATGAATCAAAACTCCTCTCACCTTTAATATGTGGACTATCTAGCAAAGGCTGCAGGCCATTCACCTGCTCCAGCAAGGCAGCCTGGGAGCGTAGAAAGTCCTCCTCTATAAAGGAATAAAGAAATTATGACTATGCATTAACCACGGGTTATTGAAAGTTGAATATAAAAACTGACATTTAAAATATGCATTGCCAGACAAGCAGATAAGGGTCAAAGTCAATTTTGTTGATAACGTCAAAAATAAATCGTAAACAACATATCAGAAGAGAGAACGTTGTTACATCAAAGCAGAAGCACATAAATGTGCAGTAGTGGGCAATGTAAACTGCCAAAGAATAGATGGCTTGTGGAACTTCTTTATCGACTGAAATGATTTATTAATGATGGTGGTTGAACAAATGGAAGCAAGCATTAGGCTTGATTCAGAAAAGAACAATTATTTGTCACTCAAACAACACCACAAAACACAGCATCAGGTTCTGAGCGAATAAAAGAAAGAAAACTGACCTGCTAAGATAAACTCCAGTTTCATTGCATCTGGCACTGCAATGTGGTCCGTGAATTGTGGATCGATATACTTCAGCAGGTCTTCAACTTAAAATGAAAAAAGGTTAAGATAAATGCAACACAGTAGGTTTATGGGCTCTACAATATTCAAAATCTCTCTTTGCTCACTTTTCTTGTGAAGAATCTTGACTCGTTCACGTTTGGTTGCTGTGTTTGCAAGGGCAGAGTTGATCCTCTCCAAAGATTCAGCACACTAAAACAGGGGAAATGTGATTACAGCTAATAACCAGCTTCAGCAAAAATCCTTTACACATCTCTTCTGCACTGTTCACATTCCATGCAACTAGGCGATATCACATTGGAGGATCCAGAGACATAAGGTAGGTAAAGTCCATTGGGCTTTTTACACCCAAGCCATTGTGGCTCATCAGTCCGGTGCTTATCCCCGGTTTCCATAGCATGAAGAGACTAGGAGTTCAACTCCTCCTGGATGGGAAGCTAGTCCATCGAAGGTTACCTTCCCAGTATATTTTACTAATACCCATTTATACTGCTGGGTGAACAGAGGCACACTTGTGGTTGAGACCTTGCCCAGGGGTCTTAGCACAGTGTGTGTGGGGGGGTGTCTAACTGGGATTTGAACACACAACGTCCCGGTCATGAGCGCAGCACCCTAACCACTACGCCACCGGCCCCTAGAGACATACGGGCCATTGAATTTTTTTGCATTACTGTATTAATCCTACAAGGAAAATTATTTCCTCTGCATTTAACCCATCCAAAGTGAACAAACAGACAAACAGTGAGTGCGCACACACTCTGAGCAGTGGGCTGCTACACATTGCAGTACCTGGAGAGCAGTTTGGTTGGGTGACTTACTCACGGGCACTTCAGCCATGCTGCCCACTCCCCCACCACCACACATTTTTCCTGCTGGTTCGGGAAGCAAACCAGCAACCTTTTGGTTCCAAAGCCATTTCTCTAACCATTAGAGTTTCATGTGGTCTCAGAAGTCCCATTCATTTGGTCTCAGGAGTCCATGAAAACTAAGTGGCCAAGCTGTCATGAGAGGGAGGGAGGGATGCCACTGTCGATCACAGTGATCGACAAGCATCCTCGAAAAGCATATGATCAGCAATTTGTCAAGAGGTGGGTGGCAGCATTGCATGTCACAGAGTTGGCATGTGCATGTTTACGCCCCTCCCTTGTTGGTGGTGGTCATATGTGGTAGAGGCAACACTTGACAGGTGGGAAGGAGATAAGACTAAAGTTAAGGTAGAAGAAAATGGGTGGAAAACAACAACAACAAAATACATTCTTAATTGCATTGGTGGGCTGGCATAACAACATATAGATATACAAAATTGGCAGATTCTCGTTAAATAAACCTGGTGTACTGACTAACTGTAGATGATCTCCAAACCTTGCTCTGAGAATGAAGAACATCTAATTTAGAAGTTGCGGCCATTTTGTTTACCCAGAGAACTGTTCATTTTTTTCCAACAAAACAATGGGCATAGTGCAATATAAATATAATTATAATACAATATAATATAATTGAGTGCAAATTTGTTTATTGCGGTTATCTACTGATTTATTTATTGTATTATTATTATCATCATCATCGTAGTGTTATTCCTTTTGTTGTTATTATTGTATTGTTTGCTGGGTCTGTGTGAGGTCCTTTTAGATATAGAATTTTTGTGTTGATTTTATAGCAGTTTGTGTTGTTGATTTGAGCCTTCTTTTCTGTTTGTAACTTGACTCCTTGAACACAAGAATTGTGTAAAAATGTAAAAAAAAAAAAAACCACAAAAGGCTATTAAAAATCCTGAATCCTGAAAAAACACTTGTCTATGTTTATGCTTCTATTCAAAACTAGTAGTTATTTTTACAGTTCAAAAAGAATTATTATATATTTCTCTCACTCACTCACTGGACCGCTTAACTACTTGGGTCGACACTGAGCAAAACCAAAGTACACCTTGAACCCAGAACATCCCAGGACAACGCAATACACACACACACACACACACACACACACACACACAACCAAACCGAGAGGAAATCGGGTACAGCCAATCAGTCTAATGTACACGTCATCGGACTGTGGGACGAAACCAGAGTACCCACAAAATCCACACAGAAATTCCTGAACCCAGGACCATCTTGCTGGGAGGTGAACGTGCTCACCACCTTTATGTTCTAGTATTGTCCCTACGACGCTGGGGAAACTATTCATATTCACTGTTTATACTTAAAGGAATGTCAGGAATCTATCTTGTCTTGGCTAACAGTTGCTGGCTAAAACTGAGGAGACATCGTGGCTGATGCAATTTACTGAGCACCTAAGTAAAGATTGGATAATTCTGCCATTACCAGTATAATTCCTAACACTGCCTGCACACGTTCAAGTGCGAGAGCTGTGCCCCGCCCATACCAACAAAAGGATGACAACAGTGACTCACCATAATCTATTTAAAACGGTTGTCATTACTAAAATTATGAAGGAATTGTATGACCTCATTATATAAAATATCACCTCGGCACTTTCCACAACAGCTTTCTAGTGAATCTAAAAATTAATCAACGGTACCCGGAGGCTAGCTGCATGCTAATGACTTAGCACACAGATAGCCAACAGCTGCTGACCGCAAACAAGTCGTCTCGTAAATGTTTACGTTTTCATCATTCCAAGTCCAACATTACCTTAACTTGTTTATTATTTTGTCCACGTTCGCCATACAGACGGTTTTCCAGCGCTTGAAGCCGAGCATTCAACTCATCAATATTGCTTTCTTCCATCTTGTTTTGGAGAGCTCGTCAAACCGGAAGTGTCGCTTGCAGTTAACTCTCAGCAGGGTTGCCAGATCAGATTTCCATAAACGCTGAAAATTCTTCTCACAACTCGACAAAAAACATTTATTTATATATAAATAGATATAAATCCTATAATAAAACCATCTATTTTGTAACCTCAGAGATCTTATTATAGAATATTACGTTCGCCTAATTTGCAGCGCATTTCTTGTAATGTTTTGCGTTGGCTGAATTGGCAACGCCTTGATCTGTCAGGGCCACCGTACAATGCAACAACCCGTTTTCATACAGAACGGAAAGATAGTGTAGTAGACAGATGCCTACTTGCACTTGCCTCCATGGGTCTGCGACTGTGCATGTGAGAGGAGGGTCGCAGAAGGACCTCTGCTGCACAGGTGTTCAATCAAGCATCGTCTAAATTAAGTGTGGTGGTAAATCAGGAACATTTAAATGTGCAAGTTAGAGATACAGTACTCCCTTAACCAGAGTGTAAACTGAGGATGTTTTATGACATTTATTACATCTGTGGCAAGATTTATACATGAATGTATAGTTCAGGAAAATAGGAGACCTGGCAACATAGTCTCATCCTGATGGTTGTGATGTTCAATTTATGTATGTCTGTGTGCTCCATAACCCCACCCTAATATTACAGTCTGTAATGTCAGCTCTGAGGCCTGAAAGTCACTATAGGAACAAAAAAAGTCAAAGCAGCCAGAATAATTGAGCATAAAGCTATACTATGCATTCTTACAACTGCATTCTTTCAAGACATTGTGGACTACAGATGTCAAACTCAAGACTCGAGCAGGCAAAATCCGGCTTACCAAATCATTTTGTATGACCCAGTGGAGCTTACAAAAAATTTGATTATCATACATTATTTGCATCAACTATTATCATGTAATATCCTTTTACTTAATGGTGAACACCAATTTTAAGTAAAAAACTGGTTAGTCATGACTAAAGAAAGATTGCAAGCTAGCTTGTTGCTGTTAAGCATTGTGAGAAAAGGAAAGTGAATAAAAAAAGAACAAATGGCTAAACTAATCATTTTTGTCATGGTTTCCCTTTTTGAATCGATGTTCAGTGAGTATTCGGCCTTCAGTGATGTGGCCCTCAGTGAAAATAATTTTGACAACTCTGTTCTAGACAATTTTGTTCTTTACATTTTTTGTTTGGTAAGCACATTTACTTCACAGCACGAAGGTCTTAGGTTCAAGTCTAGGGCTCAGCGAGGACATTCTGTGTGGTGTTTACATGTTCTCCCTGTGCCTGCCTAATCTTCTTCCTTTCCTTTTGGCTGTTACCATCTCAGGGGTCTTTCTCTTCTCAGGGGTCGCCACAGTGAATGATTTGCAAATTAGATTTGGCATAGGTTTTTACGCCGGATGCCCTTCCTAACACAACCCTTTCGCAAGGGGCAGAAACACGCTGACGGCTATGCAGCTACTCTTGACAAAAGTCAGCAATGGTTCTTTTACAGCCTCTCACAAAGACAGTGAGAGATATGGTCAGCCTTTGATAACCCATCTAGCTGCATTGGAGGGAGAGACAGTGAGAACCTTGTGGAGAGTGGGACTCAAACCCCCAACCCTAGGATCAGCAATCCAGCACCTTTTGCCACCAGGAAACCATTGCACCTCATGTTTGGGGTGGGATGGGGGGGGGGTGAGCAGAAAGTGAATTGGTGAAAGGTGAAAAACCTCCTGCCATCTGTCTTTTGTGAAAGGACCAGGAGTCTGAACAGCCCATCCAATCAGTTAACCTGCTCTTGTGTGTTTTGATATCGCTTTGTTAAATATTCTTTAAATATTATCAGTTTCTATTCTGTTATAATACAGTCTCAAATGTTTAATGCAGTCGAGACAACTTGCTCAGTGTAAGTTTGGCACTGTATATTATAACCGAGCATCTGGGGTAGGAGAAGCAGATCTCAGATCAGACCAGGCTAACTGATTATTCGTGGCGCATGCGCATTTTGTTTTGCCCGTTTCCACAGGAGCGCCCGGAGAGCAGCAGTCACCAAACGCACTGATGCAAATGTCTATGAGGATGCATTGTCCATGCACCCAGGTTTACTGCTGATTTTTTTTAATTATTATTATTCGTTTTAAATATTTTGAATTTCCTTTGATCACGTTTGGATATCTCGTTGATATCAAAGGGAGCGTTTGTGTTGCATGACCTTGTGCTGAATGTCATCAGGAACGGATTTTAAACCCAGTACGGTAAGGATTAAATTATTGATGGTTTCTATAGATAGGCAAAACGGCTCATGTTGGATTTATTATAATCCTGAATACCAAATAATCGAGTTATATCTTTCTTGCACAGTGTCGAGCCTGGCCGACAATGTGAAAATATTTGAACTATATCAGTCTACTATTTTTCACAATAGGGCCGGAGTAATGTATTTAATAATAATCTACCTCTAGTGCGCGTGCGTGTGCGCGCGCGTGTGCTTGTGTGTCGGGCGCGCGCGTTATATTCCGCGTAAACCGCTTCTCCTGGGTTAGTGCTGCTCCTGTGCTGGGCAGGTGCTTCATCGCCATTTGGGTTTGGTGCTGCTGCTCTTGTCTCATTGATGGTGGATGTTCCGCATGGCCTGACTCTAATCCTGGGAGGGGCTTATCATGCCACAATATAATCGGTGCATTTTATTCATAATTTCTTTTGAACATTATGCAGTATTTTTGCATGCGCCTTTTCTGGTTGATGTTTATTGAGAATGGACTGATGCAGGTTCGACTGGAGTGAAAGGTATCGGTATGTTGGGAAGTTCACACGATTGCAAAATGGCTTTTTTTTTTTAAATTTTGGCATCAATCTGTGACAGGCGATAATAGTCTGCTTCTGACGTATCTAGAATAGCGGCTGCTGTAGGACCGATCTTTGCGGTTATCAGGAGGCACGTGCCACGGTAGCTTTTGTGCTGGAAACCCAGTCAGTATTAAGTGCATCATTGTATCATCCGCCATCATTGCATCACAGAAAATAAATAAATATTATACATCACTAAATGTATATCTAGCCTTGATTAGATATACAAAGTATTTTAAATATGATGAAATTGATTAATATGTATATGATCCTGAATTAATAAATAACAAACATGCAAATATACATACTGTATGCAAATACAACTGAAAATTTGATACAAATCTGGTATTTCTGTTTGCATAAAATATATTTCTGTATGTTTCATCTTTTTTATCTTATGGTTAAAACTCTTTAAATTATTCATTTCCATTGCCATATATGTTCATATCTTGTTAAAGGGAAGTGGTCAATTAAATATATCTCTGCATTCCCTGTCACTCACTCTCTCGTACCCCTCCCACGCCTACAGTGTTCCTACTTTCCTACTAGGGTCATGGGGAGGTTTATGCCTATATCAGCTAACACTAGGTGAAGGCAGGGTACACCATGTTCACCTCGCCATGCCATCACAGGGCAACAAACACAACTACGTATTCACATTTACATCCACACATAGGGACAATTTGGAATAACCAATCAGCCTAATATGCATGTTTTTGGACTGTGGGAGGAAACTGGAGAACCTGTAGGAAATCCACAGAAAACATGAGAACATGCAAAATCCATACACAAACCGCTAAGCCTGGAAATCGAATACAGGATCTTCTTTCTGTGAGATAGTTGTGCAAATCATTCTACCACCATGCAGCCCATTCTGTACTCGATGATTAATAAATGTACCCAATGTGACTGGATCTATGAATGAATGCACACATCTGATATATTTTTAAGAAAATCTGAATGCTCTTCTTGTGTTCTTGCATTGAATGTTCTTTCATTCGGTCCATTGCCAAACCTACTAAGCTTGCTTAGCATGATGTACTAGTGTCACAGGGAGGCTTAAGCAGGTAAAGGCAATTTTGAGCAGCTGACCTAATGCACATGTGTTTGGACCAGAAACGAAAAATTTACAGCATTGAGGCATACCTCCTTATCTAGAGCAATTTGCATTTTTCTCTCACTTATACAAGTCAACAATTGAGGAATGAGGACCAACTCAAGGTTCTAACAGTGGCGAATTGGTAGTACTGGAACTGAACCCTCAACCTTTTGACTGGGAACTCGGGGCCCTAACCACAGAACTACTGAGCTACTGTACTACACAAAAATCCACACAGGCGCGGACAGAACATGCAAATGTCACCCGGAAGCGTCCAAGCCGAGCCGACCTGTTCCACATATGTATACTAAAATTATTTATAATCACTATAATCACACCATTTAGCATCACCTATGACAAGATGGATTACCTTTTGAGTCAAAGTTTCTTTCTTACACCATTTAAGGGTATTTCCCTGTATGCCTTTTGTTTCAGGTTTGATCATTAGGAATCAGAATATACTCTCTCTCTCTCTCTCTCTCTCTATATATATATATATATATATATATGATTTTCTGAGTAGATCCTTCCGTAGGAGAGTGCTCAATACTTTTTGGTAGAGCAAATAAACAAAAATAAAAGGACAGGACAAAGACTTTCTATTGAAACTCCATTTATCACTCCATTTAACACAGATCTGTTTCGAGGGGTGGTGAAACCATCCTCTCTCTTCAGGTGATTATAGAATAATTCCTCTATAATCACCTGAAGAGAGAGGATGGTTTCACCACCCCTCGAAACAGATCTGTAGTGATAAATGGAGTTTCAATAGAAAGTCTTTGTCCTGTCCTTTTATTTTTGTGTATATATATATATATATATATATATATATATATATATATATATATATATGATTTAGCTCAGTTGGTAGAGCGTCCGCTTTATCCTCCGGAAGGTCGGAGTTCGAATCTGGCCGCGTCATACCATAAGACGTTAAAATTTGGTAGTTGTTGCTTCCTGCTTGGCGCTCAGCATCAAAAGGATAGAACAATGCAATAACTGGCGCTGCACAGTGGCGACAGGTGCCCAGAGCACAAACCAAATTTCAATGTATGTAAAAGTACTTTGACAATAAAGAATTGTTTGTTTGTTTGTGTTTGTATATATATATAGCTATATATATATATATATATATATCTATAGCTATATATATATATATATATATATATATATATAGCTATAGGGGGCAGTGGTGGTCTAGTGGTATAGGGCGCTGGATCACTGATCCAAAGGTTGGGGGTTCGAGTCCCACTCTCCACAAGGTTGTCACTGTCCCCCCAGTGCAGCTAACTGGGTTATCAAAGGCGGGCCATGTCTCTTACTGTCTATGGTGAGAGGTTCATGTAAAAGAACCATTGCTGACTTTCGACAAGAGTAGGCTGCAAAGCCGTCAGTGTGCTTCTACAACCTGGAGAGGGATGGGCTCCGCCAGGCCAAATCAGCCCAAGTCTCGCCATGAAGGCGCCCAACGACATCCTCAGATGTTAAGGGATAAGTGAAGTGACGAATATATATATAGCTCTGGAACTCTATAATGATTTGTGATAAGATCTGTTATAAAGTAAATATAAATCAGTTTGCTGTTGGTGTAGACGCTACTAGCACTGACTGTAATGATATGTTCATTTCATTTATTAGCTGTTTTTTTTTTACTTTAAAAGAAAAAAGATAAAAAAAGGTGTATGGCTTCAAGACAAAATTTACTTTTCCAGCCTTCTCAACCAACAGATTCATTCAGAATCAAGTTAGCCTCGAGAGGTTCAACAGGAGCTCCACAGACACAAACCCTAAGCATCACAATCAGATTTATTTTTACAGTTTGATTCACATTCTCTCTCAAACAACACTGATAATTACAATTACAATACTTTGTCTGTATCTGTTTGTATATTAGCAATTTTAAAATGGTTCATTTTGTTCACTAAAGGACAAGTAAGATCTATCCTGCAAAGATGGAGATTGTAACACATTTGGTCAACGACACTATCGAATTCTATAAATGGAGCCTTACCATTGCAGGTAAGTATAATTTTACCGTTTTTTTTTTATTATTGTAAATGATGTAACCACTATTTATATCCTTGGGAACACAGTTATCAGATAAAGCTGCAGCCGAGAGAACTGTAGGTACAGTTTTATTGAATTTCCTCTGAGGCTGACAGAAATGCTAAACGCTCTAAATCTATATCAAACATCGATATTAGATAATAGTCACAGTCAGTATCATTCTAAAAGACATCTTATTAGTGGTTCAATGCACCTGACACTATTAAACAATGTGAAACTGCTCTAAGTCTGTCTCTGTGGTGCAGTCTGGCTGTGACACTGAAAGTTTTGTCTGCAACAGCACTGAATATATTTTCCTACTGAAGGCAGGAACTGAAAATTGATGCTTTGCAGACTTAGCAGAGTATCACTGCACCCAAAAATATCTGTGTGTTAGATGCAGATAAGTACCCACTGCAGTATATCCGTATTAGATAATTATTGCAATTTCATGTGCTTTCTCCAAGACATGTGAGACCACATTGGGGGGGGGGGGCTCTATCTACTTTCTTCTGCAAGCATGAACTCAATGAAGGCCACAATTGGCTAGTGCCATTTTTAAAGTGATGGGAAGAAAGATTGGAACCTACAATTGTTGGAGAGTAGGACATACCAACTTTTTAATAAGTTAAATTCCAGCACATATTAATTACAGAGCGGAAAAAACTGCATGCAGGCTATCTGTTCCAGCTTATAATAATAATAATGAGTAAAGTTAAAAAATATTTGCTGAGCATTCAATAGTACTACACTGGAACATGTTTTGTTATTCATATTAAGTTACCATGAGGCCATATGAGCATTCCTAGGTGGAAATAGGCCCTAAGCAGATTGTACCTTGGGTAACAGAAATGGCTTCTTATTGTACCATCTGACAGTGTGGTTATTCCCTTGCTGCAGACAAGCGTGTGGAGAAATGGCCTTTGATGGACTCCCCTCTACCCACACTGGCCATCAGCTCTTCATACCTGCTCTTCCTTTGGCTGGGGCCAAAGTTCATGCGGAACAGGGAGCCCTTCCAACTAAGGAAGACCCTTATTGTGTACAACTTCAGCATGGTTATCCTTAACTTTTTCATCTTCAAAGAGGTGTGTGTGTGTGTGTGTGTGTGTGTGTGTGTGTGTGTGTGTGTGTGTGTGTGTGTATATATATATATATATATATATATATATATATATATATATATATATATATATATATATATATATATATATATATATACATATACACACACACACACACACACACACATTTTATCTATTCCTCAATTTGTTCTTTTGCCATTCTCACTAAGTGAAGACTAGGTAATACCTAGTTTCCTGGGTTCAGCTTTCCATTGAAGGGCCAACATACCATCCGCCGAGAATTGACAAGGTATATCTGCCATTTCATTCAAATAGCAGATAGACCTTGTTAATTCTCGGATGATGATACACACAACCACTCACATTCACCCCTAGGGTCAATTTGAAACAGACAGTTAGCCCAATGTGCATGTCTTCATACTGTGCGGGAAACCCATGAGAGCAGGGGAGAATATGTAATACCAGAGATAATAGAGCATCACTGCATCCAAAATAATAATTGCATAATTTATATAATAATTATATAATAACTTATACAATAGTTTTGTACCCGGAAGTAAAAGCCCATGTATTATATTACATGCCTGGAAGTAAAATACTATGTATCTATTACATGCACTAAAATATGCTTCTTAAACACATTCTATAGACAGTCTTACTCATTAATACAGTATTAATGTAGTAAAATGTAGTAATGGTTAAGAAACACTTAATATTTTACTTTGATTTTTATTGATAATAAAATATAAACATTACACAGCCATTACATGTATATGTACATATATATATATATATATATATATATATATATATATATATATATATATATATATATATATATATATATATATATATATATATTGTGTATATTTTAGATTTTATATATAAAAGGACACGAATTAAGTATAATACAGTATCTTCAATTAAGCATACAGCACTGTAGTTTTCAAAAATGCCCACTGGGGGAGCTATTGCATTACTTTGCATTGCATTATCTCAGGGGTCGGAACGCGTCACTTTGTGGTTTCCAGGGGCAGAGAGTTAAACCAGCTTTCACCTGAATGATAGGAGAATCCGCCGAAGGCAGAGTTCTGCAACGGTCGGGTACCCAGTGGGTACCCTTCTAAAAATGCTCTTTTAGGGTTGAAAATTTACATAGATGAAAATTAACAGTCATGGGTGTGGGCAGATATTTATTTGGTGTGGGCGGGGTGAATTTGTGTGCATGTTCTTGTGGACATGCCTATCAGCTACATTGAGAGTCTCAGTGTTTTTGGTCTGCTGTGTCGGTGGATTTCCAAATTCTTGTGCTTATGGTAAAGAGTGCTGTCACCATCAGCAGCGCAGCGAGCGAGAGATTTTTTTCCGCCGTTGGGGTTTGTAATCCAGGAACAGAAATCACAGCTGAAGTAAGAGACAGTGAAATTTGTTTATACACAGCAATCTCCGAATTAAATAACTCTCCTCCCAGTGACAAAATAAAAGACTGGGTGTGGTTCAGTCTCAACTCTGAGAATGGGTCGGTCAGTGCAGTATTAAGCATTAATATTATTTAAAAGAATGTTGAGCAGGCTCCTTCTTAAAATAAGTTTTCATATACTTTTCTGTGTTGCTGGAGCTTTTGGAAATTACAACGACGACAAAACAACATTAATATAACAAATAAAGAAAAAAAGATCACACGAAGGGCGTGGTGGTGAGGTAGACTACCCAACACATCTGGCTGCACCCCGTCTCACGCTTCGTAGGATAGATATTCTTTTTCTTTATAAAAATACAAGAAGGACTCGAACATATTCATTCATTTTCTGAACCACTTAATCCTAATTAAGGTCGCAGGGAGGCTGGCGATTTTTTTTTTTAATCTAAATGTTTTTGTTGCAAGCAAAATTGTAATTTATCGTCTCTGCAGTCGTTGAAATCAATGCAACACATTGTTGTTTTATATTAACATGAAGGAAAAAGAGGAAAACATTACATGCAGTGTTATTTGATTTTAAATGTCAAAAAAGGATTTGGGCTCCCAGTGTTTTCTTTAATGTAGAAAATGGGTCCAAATGGCTCTTTGAAAGGCAAAGGTTGCTAAACCCCTGAACTAGAACTATTCAGAATGCTATGGCAGGTTCCATTCTGTTGATGACCTTGTTTCATACAACATTCACTTTTTTGCATTTCTGCAGCAAAACGTTTTCCTTCCTGAATTATATCAAGCAGTTCATACCTTTTTCTAGCGCTTCCGCGCCTTACCAGAAGCCTGAGAAGGTGCGCAGCGTTTGGGTGGCATGATGGAGCTTAACAGTAATTAAAAAACACACACACTTAAAAAGCACAGGCACAAAGTGTGCGCGAATGAGGAAAAGGGGGCGTTACATCATCTCAACCAATCAGCAGGAAGGACGACAGCCATTGGCTGAATTTGAGGCAATCCGCGAATATGCAAACAGTGAGTGCAAAACCGCGAATAGTCAAGGGCCTAATGTATTTATAAAAACTTTTAAAGCGTTATGCCATCGAATCTTTCTTAGTGACTTTCTGTCTTTTGCATGTTTTTTTCAAGACTTGTCTTGATTCTCCTTTAATGCATCTGTATAATTGTAGTCTTCTGTTCCATTACAGCTCTTCCTTGCTGCAAGGGCAGCAAACTACAGTTACCTTTGCCAGCCAGTGAACTACTCTGATGACCCTAATGAAGTCAGGGTGAGTGCGTTCCTCAGAAGAGGCTTTGATATGATTAACTACAGGGTTTCTCTAACTGTCGCCATGATTTTACCAACCCATGGAAAATGAATATATGAAAAATGAAACATAATGTAAACACTCAGCAACCGGATCCCTCCCTTTTATCTCACCAAAGAATGGACTCAGGGAGCGTACATGAGAGCATGAGCTCAATTTCAAAGCCTGTGCCTTCCAGGATAAAGATTACTCAATTTGCATATTCCAAAGGTTTTTAATTAATCCTGTTTAACAATGCTTATTCATTAAAAGGATGTCAAGACCTGAAGTCTACTTTTTAGCTGTAGGCAATTACTGTTTGTGTTTTATGTAAGACTGTAATCTCAATTACGTAAAATAATAATCAGAAAAATGAAAAAATGACCTCAATTATAGTTTATAAAATAGCTACTAAACTGTACGGAAACCTTTTAATTTTTAATACCTTTTAAATTTCAATGTCTTTCTAAACAGGTTGCAGCTGCTCTGTGGTGGTACTTTGTGTCTAAAGGCGTTGAATATCTGGACACAGTGTTTTTCATCCTTCGTAAGAAATTCAACCATGTCAGCTTTTTGCATGTTTATCACCACTGCACCATGTTCACTCTGTGGTGGATTGGCATCAAGTGGGTTGCAGGTGGACAGTGTAAGTATTTCCTATAATGTACAGCGCTATATAATGCATTCAGGATATATAATGCAACTACAACAAAACCTCTCACTTCCTGCATGCAACCTTACATTATTAAGGAGGAATTATGTGTGTATGAAAGTAATAATTCTCACAATCATCATGATTTGTTGAAGTGCTTAATTCTACTTAAGTGGTGAACTGGCTGATGCTAATTTCAGTCAGGCAAAGTCAGGGTATACTGTTAATGACTTGTTCAGACCATCACCGGGAAACACAAACAACCATTCACTGTCACACCTTGGGTGAATTTGAAGCAGCCAGTTAGCTTAAAGTGCCTGTCTTTTTGCCTGTGAGATAGAACATACAATCTACACACAGACATGCCTGAGCTCGAGTATTGACCTCAGGATCTATTTGCTGTGACGCGGACATGCTAACCACTGCAGTTTGTCTGTTACAAACCGGATTATAAAAATGTTGGGATACTATACAATTTGTGAATAAAAACTGAATGCAATTATGTGGAAGTTCCAACTTTCAATATTTTATTTAGAATAGAACATAGATGACAGTTCAAAAGCTTAAACTGAGAAAATGTATCATTTTAGGGAAAAATATGTTGATTTTAAATTTCATGGTGTCAAAAATCTCAAAAAGGTTGGGACAGGTAGCAATAAGAGTCTGGAGAAGTCGATTGCACTTATAATGAACAGCTGGAAGACAAATTACCACTAATGAGGTCCACTGGCAACATGATCGAGTATAAAAAGAGCTTCTCAGAGTGGCAGTGTCTCTCAGAAGCAATGATGGGTAGAGGATCACCAATTCCCCCAATGTTGCACAGAAAGATAGTGGAACAATATCAGAAAGGTGTTTCCCAGTGAAAAATTGCAAAGACTTTGAAGTTATCATCATCTATAGTACATCACTTCATCCAAAGATTCAGAGAATCTGGAACAATCTCTGTGCGTAAGGGTCAAGGCCCTAAAAACCATACCGGATCCCCGTGATCTTCGGGCTCTTAAATGGCACTGCATCATAAACAGGAATGCTACTGTGAAGGAAATCACAGAATGGGCTCAGCAATACGTCCAGAAACCATTGTCGGTGAATACAATCCACCATGCAATCCGCCATTGCCAGCTGAAACTCTACAGTAGAAAGAATAAGCCATTTCTAAACAGGACCCAGAAGCACAGGCGTTTGCTCAGGGCCAGGGGTCATTTAAAATGGAGTGTAACAAAGTGGAAAACTTCTGTGCTCAGACCAATCACGATTTGAAGTTCTTAATCGAAAACTGGGATGCCATGTCATCCGGACTAAAGAGGACAAGGACAACCCAAGTTGTTATCAGTGCTGAGTTCAGAAGCCTGCATCTCTGATAGTATAGGACTGCATTAATGCGTGTGGCATGAGCAGCTTGCACATCTGGAAAGGCACCGTCAATGCAGAAAGGTATATTCAGGTTCTAGAACAACATATGCTCCCATCCAGACGTCGTCTCTTTCAGAGAAGATCTTGCATTTTTAGCATCATAATGCCAGACCACATGCGGCATTAATTACAACATCATGGCTGTGTAGGAAAAGCAACCTGGTATTGAAATGGCCAGCTTGCACTCCAGATCTTTTACCTATAGAGAACACTTAGCGAATCATAAAGAGGAAGGTGCAACAAAGAAGGCCCAAGACAGTTGAACAGTTAGAGGCCTGTATTAGACAAGAATGGGACAGCATTCCTATTTCTAAACTTGAGGAACTTGTCTTCTCGGTCCCCAGATGTTTGCAGGCTGTTGTAAGAAGAAGAGGGGACGCCTCACAGTGGTGAAAATGGCCTTGTCCCAATTTTTTGAGATTTGTTGAGACCATGAAATTTGAAAACAACATATTTTCTACTTAAAATGATACATTTTCTCAGTTTAAACTTTTGACTCTGTCGTCCATGTTCTATTCTGTATAAATATTGAAATTTGGCAAATCAATGCATTCAGTTTTTATTCACAATTCGTATAGTGTCCAAACTTTTTTGGAATCCGGTTTGTAGAAATCCTGATAGTGGAGACTCCTGCCAGAAATATTAAAGGAGAAGACTACACCTCGTCAACCGAGTAATAACAAGTTCTATCTACCATTTGAATAAACAAACTTGTTCAAAGTTAATCTGATTCAAATCCATAGATTTGCTAAGTTTTAAGGTGATAGCTGCTGTTTTCATTATTAACAGATTTGAATCAGACAGTAGGTGTCGAGAGGCTTAGATTTAAATCATTTCATATTCTGTGGGGAAACCATATATGCACCAGGATTAATGTATTTAGGCATCTTATTTTCTTCTTTTCCTTTCGGCTTTTCCCTTTTTTTTCAGGGGTCACCGCAGCGAATCATCTGATTCACATGTTTGATTTGGCATAGATTTTTACGTCGGATGCCCTTCCTGACACAACCCTTTTAGTAAGAGGCAGAAACACGCTGATGGCTATGCAATTACTCTTTACGAAAGTCAGCAATGGTTCTTTTTCAGCCTCTCACCATAGATAGTGAGAGACCTGGCCGGCCTTTGAGAACCCAGTTAGCTGCACTGGGGGGGATTAATGTATTTAGGCATAAACACCTGAAATACTGAAACAAATTACCTCTGGAGCTAACACACCTGTTCACTGACCTCTCGTGAAGCACCAGTTAAAGTCATTCAGACAATTTATATTTTTGAATCCATCTTTGCTGAAATGTAGTAAGGAAGTGTTTTTATAGAAAGCATGGAAACAGAGTGATCCCTCTGACCTTGTGCAAGATGTTTTGCAGTGCGTCACAGTTCTCTCCGTGGAGCTCACGTCAAAGGTAATTCTGTTTAAAGCCACGCTCCTCTATGTTAGCTTGGGCTCTGATATTGTCATCATTCTGGGATTCAGTTTTCAAATAAGTATTCATAAATTTGTTACAATAGCTGATATCGGTCTAAAATAGATTCCTACATAGAGCGATGATGAACTTAAACTCTTAACAAGTGCTGGCTTTTCCTTTAAAATAACATTTCCCAACAGAGGGTTTTATTCATTCATCCATTTTCTGAGCTGCTTAATCCAAAAGACGGTGCTCATCTCAGCCAATTCTGGATGAGGAAAGAGTACACCCTCGCAAGGTGAAACATGCTGACGGCTATGCAGCTACTCTTGTTGAAAGTCAGCAATGGTTCTTTTACATGCCTCTTACCATAGATAGTGAGAGACATGGCCGGCCTTTGATAACCCAGTTAGCTGCACTGTGGGGACAGCAGTGACAACCGTTGACAGTGGGGCTTGGACCACCAACCCTAGGATCGGCAATCCAGCACCTTACCACCGAGCCATCACTGACTTTCAGATGGTTTTACTACAACAATAATTAGTTCCCTTTCTTTGTTATACAACACAATGGAGTTTGTATGTTCTCCCTGTGCTAGTATAGGTTTCCCCTGGGTCATCTAGTTTCCTTCCACAGTTAAAAGACATGCCTATTAGGCTAACTGGCCATTCCAAATTGCCCCTAGATGTGAGTGTGAAATGCTATGTAAGTGTTGGCTGTGCAGGGGTCTGGCGCACGACTTCAAGGTGTACCCTGCCTTTGCCCTGTTTTGGTTGAGATAGAAGTAAGGGGTTCAGCAAATGTGTGAGTGAGCGAGTAAAAAACATGTTTTAGAACCTTTTAGAAATATTATACTATACATAAATGTAGACTATTGTTCTCCTACTGTTCATATATGAATCCATGTGGTTGAAAATCTTAACCCCCATAAAGCTGGGGTCGGGAACCTTTTTGACTGAGAACAGCCAAAAAAAAAAGACAAACAGTATTTTAAAATCTAATTCTCTGAGAGCCATATATATATATATATATATATATATATATATATATATATATATATATATATATATATATATATATATATGTACTGAATACAATTAAATTGAAAAAGAAGACCAACAAATTTTAGAATATAATAAGACTCTGAATTTATTTTAAACGACATTGTCATAATGAAGTTATTTATTAATAAGAAAAGCACTTCTTACTATTAATGCTACTTCTGGTGCTGCATGGTTTTGCTGATGGCTTTGTAGTCTGGTTGATACGTGGTGAGATTCAGCTTCATGCAGGTGTTTAGGCTTCCATCTGTTAAACGTAACCGCAGCTTGATGTGCTCGCGTGCGCATGTGGAGCCAAACATGGTCAATACGACATGACTCACCCGCTGCAGTGTTTGATATGTGACAGGAAGCGCATCCCAAGTTTTGGCAATCAGCTGGTCTGCGGGTTGAAGTTTTTCCATGTCTGTCCATTTGTGTTTGCTTGCCAGTTGTGCTTGGCTTCGTGCAAATGAGCTGATCAAAAACTAGAAAATTTACCTCTTTACTCAAAAATAACACGCGCAGTCTGTGGCTGTTGTACTAATCCAATAAAATTAGAGTTTCAAGGTATCGGACCCGCCCACATACTGGCGTAAAGAAAGGATTGGCTCTCTGCTTCATGCCACAGTGACGTGGCATTGAAAATAGGTGTATAGATTGAAATGTGTGAAATGCAGCCATGGGGGGGGGCACAAACAAGTGCCTGCCCTCACGCCAGTCCCAAGCCCGGATAAATGCACAGGGTTGAAACAGGAAGGGCATCCGGCGTAAAACTTTTGCCAGAATACAAAAAGCAAACCGTAAAGACAAATTTCGTACTGGATTGGTCGAGGCCCGGGTTAACAAGGAGCGCCATCAGTGCTGTTAACCAACAGGGTGCTGGTGTAAATTGGACTACTGTTGGTCGAAGACGTTAAAGAAGGAGGGGCGGGAGGCGTGTCCGTAATCAGAGAGAGAAGAGGAAAAGCATGAGTTTAGGACTGAGAGTAGGGACTTTGAATGTTGGAACTATGACAGGAAAAGGTAGAGAGCTATCTGACATGATGCAGAGGAGGAAGGTGGACATACTGTGTGTTCAGGAGACCAGGTGGAAAGGTAGCAAGGCTAGAAGCTTAGGAGCAGGGTTAAAGCTGTTTTTTCATGGTGTGGATAGGAAGAGAAATGGAGTAGGAGTCATCTTGAAGGAGGGGATGGTCAGGAATGTTCTAGAAGTGAAAAGAGTGTCAGACAGAGTGATGAGTCTCAAGTTAGAAATTGAAGGTGTGATGTTCAATGTTGTTAGTGCTTATGCCCCACAGGCAGGATGTGAGTGAGAACAGAAGGAGAGATTCTGGAGTGAGTTAGATGAAGTGATGCAGAGTACCCCCATAGGTGAAAGAGTGGTCATTGGAACAGACTTCAATGGACATGTTAGTGCAGGCAACAGAGGGGACGAGGAAGTCATGGGCAGGTTTGGTATCCAGGACAGGAACACAGGACAGATGTTGATCAATTTTGCAAAAAGGATGGAAATGGCTGTGGTGAATACTTTCTTTACAGATGAGACAGGAGCATAGGGTGACTTATAAAAGTGGAGGTAGGAGCACACAGGTAGACTACATTTTGTGTAGGCGATGTAATTTGAAGGAAGTCAGTGACTGCAAAGTAGTAGCGGGTGAGAGTGTTGCCAAACAGCATAGGATAGTGTTGTGTAGGATGATGCTGATGGTAAGAAAGGTGAAGAAGGCAAAAGCAGAGCAGAAGACAAAGTGCTGGAAGCTGAAAAAGGAAAAGTGTCGTGTTGTCTTCAAGGAGGAGTTGAAACAGGTTTTTGGTGGTCAGAAAGTGTGTCCAGATGACTGGACAACGACAGCTAATGTGATCAGCGAGACAGGTAGGAGAGTACTTGCCGTGTCCTCTGGAAGGATAGTAGATAAGGAGACTTGGTTGTGGAATGAGGAAGTGCAGGAGTGTGTACAAAAGAAGAGGTTAGCTAAGAAGAAATGGGACATAGAGGACCGAAGAGAGTAAACAGCAGTACAGGGAGACACAGCGTAAGGCAAAGGTAGCTGTGTCAAAGGCCAAACAGAGGGGGTATGATGGCTTGTATGCTAGGCTGATCAGTAAGGAGGGAGAAAATGATTTATACAGGTTGGCACAGCAGAGAAATACAGATGGGAAGGACATGCAGCAAGTTAGAGTGATTGAGGACAGAGTAGGAAACGTGTTGACTGATGACAAAAGTGTGCTGGGAAGATGGAAAGAGTACTTTGAAGAGCTGATGAATGAGGAAAATGAGGGAGAAAAAAGAGTAGAAGAGGTGACTGTTGAGGACCAGGAAGTAGCAAAGATTAGTAAGGGTGAAGTGAGGAGGGCATTGAAGAGGATGAAGAGTGGAAAGGTAGTTGGTCCTGATGATATACCGGTGGAGGTATGGAAGTGTATAGGAGAGGTAGCAGTAGATTTCCTGACAAGAACATTCAACAAGGTCTTAGAGAGTGAGAGGATGCCGGAGGAATGGAGGAGAAGTGTGCTTGTGCCCATTTTTAAGAACAAGGGAGATGTGCAGAGTTGCGGCAACTACAGAGGGATAAAGTTGATGAGCCATATGATGAAGCTATGGGAAAAATAGTGAAAGCTAGACTAAGGGCAGAGGTCAGCATTTGTGAACAACAGCATGCCAAGAAAGAGCACCACAGATGCAATGTTTGCCATGAGGATGTTAATAGAGATGTACAGAGAAGGTCAGAAGGAGCGGCATTGTGCCTTTGTGGATCTGGAGAAAGCATATGACAGGTTGCCGAGAGAGGAACTGTGGTATTGCATGAGGAAGTCTGGAATGGCAGAGAAGTATTTTAGAGTGGTGCAGGACATGTATGAGAGATGTAAGACTGGTGAGGTGTGCTGTCGGTGTGACACAAGAGTTCAAGGTGGAGGTAGGACTGCATCAAGGGTCAGCTCTGAGCCCCTTCTTGTTTGCTATGGTGATGGACAGGCTGACAGACGAGGTTGGACAAGATTGCCCATGGACTATGATGTTTGCAGATGACATTGTGATCTGTAGTGAGAGCAGAGAGCAAGTGCAGGAAAATCTAGAGAGGTGGAGGTATGCCCTGGAAAGGAGAGGAATGAAGGTTAGCTTCAGTAAAACAGAATACATGTGTGTGAATGACAAGGACCCGAGAGGAACGGTGATGTTACAGAGAGCAGAGATAAAGAAGGTGGAGGATTTTAAGTACTTACGCTCAACAATCCAGAGCAATGGAGAGTGTGGAAAAGAGGTGAAGAAGCGTGTGCAGGCAGGTTGGAATAGTTGGAGAAGGGTATCTGGTGTGATGTGCGATAGGAAGGTATCGGCAAGAATGAAAGGAAAAGTGTACAAGACGGTGATGAGGCCAGCGATGTTGTATGGTTTAGAAACAGTGGCCCTGGGGAAAAGACAGGAGGCTGAGCTGGAGGTAGCAGAGATGAAAATGTTGAGGTTCCCTTTGGTAGTAACGAGGATGGATAGGATCAGGAATGAGTACATCAGAGGGACAACACATGTTAGAGGTTTTGGAGACAAAGTCAGAGAGGCTAGTTTGAGATGGTTTGGACATGTACAGAGGAGGGATAGTGAGTATATTGTTAGTAGGTTGCTGAGGTTGGAACTACCAGGCAGAAGGTCTAGAGGAAGACCAAAGAGAAGATTTATGGATGTGGTGAAGGAGGACATGAAGGTAATTGGAGTAAGAGTAGAAGATACAGTGGATAGGGTGAGATGGCGGCGGATGGTTTGCTGTGGCGACCCCTAAAGGGAAAAGCCGAAAGGAAAAGAAGAAGAAGAAGATTGAAATGCGTGAGATTTATTCATCTTTTTTTGTTTTATTTGATGGCATTTTTTGTGTTTTTATGTAAAAGACAGTGAAATTATGTATTCGTTATTCTGTTAAGAAAGGCCACCTGATTTATCTGAGAGCCAGATACAGTCATCAAAAGAGCCACGTATAGGTTCCCGACCCCTGCCGTAAAGCATTACACTTTAAAACCACTGGAATTACTGTACTGTCAGATCTACTGTTTTTGAAAATTAGCCTTTTAGTTTTACAAATTCAGCAATGCTGGGGGTATTAGTGTGTTTAATGCAACAGTAGTACTGTATATCTGTACTGAATGTAATGATGTTTTTTGTAAATAGTTGCATGAATAAAAAGGTATCTGTTTTTGACTCCTACAGCATTCTTTGGTGCTCACATGAATGCAGCAATCCATGTCCTCATGTATCTGTATTATGGGTTGGCTGCGTGTGGGCCAAAGATCCAGAAGTACTTGTGGTGGAAGAAGTACCTGACAATTATCCAAATGGTACTCTAAAACTGTGTTCTCTTAAAATGTTACTGTCTTAATTACTTAGCTGGAGGTTTATTAACATAAAATCATTTGTGTCACATTTTCTTAATTCTGTAGCTGGAAATGAAGGCACTTGGCTTGTAGTCACAAAGGTTATAACTGAAGGCCAAGTGCTAGGATACCATGCAAACTATAGAATTGTCTAACATTTAAGGAAGTCATGTGTGAAGTTTTTATTTAAGTTCTAAGAGAATGTCTTTTTGCACTCCAACTACAGCTGTTTCTCTGCTTCCTCAGATCCAGTTCCATGTTACTATTGGTCACACTGCTCTTTCACTCTATACTGATTGCCCCTTCCCTAAATGGATGCACTGGTGCCTCATTGGTTATGCCATCACCTTCATTGTCCTTTTTGGAAACTTCTACTACCAGACATATCGTCGTCAGCCACGTCGTGAGGGTCTGTCCAAGTCAGGCAAGGCACTGTCTAATGGAGCTCCTAATGGAATGGCAGTTAGTAATGGAGTGAGTGGCAAGATGGTGGAGAAGCATGTGGCAGCAGAAAATGGGAGGAGGAAGAGGAAGGGCAGGGCAAAGCGTGACTAGAGCACATGAAGTGATGAAAGGCAGAAACAGGTAGATTTGAGAAAAGATTAAAGATTTGGGACACTTGTTAAGAACCAGTACATTTGTGGGATGCTTGGAATGAGAATATGTCTGTTTGGAGGAAGCTCAAAGGTTTACAGCACCATGTGGGGGTTTGCCACCATCAGTCAGGGTGGATATGATTATAATTAATTGTTCAGAACAAAATGTTGATCCTTCTCTTTACAGCAGTGTTTTTGCGGATTCTATGCATAAGCAACACTGTAATGAGAACAGAATATTGACGAGCAAGCGAGCCTGAGATCTCTATTAAAGCATACTATTATTTCAATGATCCTTTTTATTATCATTATCTTCCTCAGTGTGTCTGCGTTTAATGTCCTTCTACTTCAGATTGTCATGTGTTAGAATTCAGGCCAGAATTTCAGCATGTTTACATGCCACTTACCGCATTCTCAAGTTTTGGAAATTTTAATTTCTCCCATACCTGATGACTTTACAGTGTAGAGATTCACCTCATTCTGAAGCAGTCCGGCCCATTTCGGCATTTCTGTACTCCAATAAAGTTGTTGCTTCATTCTGTACATGCTTTTTAATATTATTTATGAGTTGACTTTCTCATAACCAGGGGTAGACCCTGCTTTAAAAACATAGTAGTATAAACAACGTTATTTGTGTTTCCATATTTTTATATGATTAATTATTTTTAAAAAGTATTACTTTACTATTAAATCTGTCCTCAATTTCATATTTCCAAAACGACCTTTACAGCAGCTATAGTGTGTGATGCCCAGCTCCTTTAAAATTGCCTTTTCCATGAGATTGTCAAAAGGAAAATGTTTTGACATTAAACTATTAGCAGTTTGTGCCCATGCAGATTTTAGAAATATAATCTGTAATCTATGAAGCCTGCCATTGCCATTAAATATTAGATAACATGGTCTTATGAAGCAGCATCTCATAATTTTGAATGATCATCCAAAAAAAAAAAATACAATACTGTTGTGTTTTGTCTTCTTGAATACTTGTTTTTATGTTGTATATTCTGTGCAATTTTGTACATTGTGCTTTTAAAAATAAAATGGCTATCATGAAGGAACATTTTTAACCTGTCTTTTCCCTTTTTTTAAACACTTAGGAAGTTCAAAGTTAAGAAACATTTTATAATGAACACTGTTATGTATTATAGATTCATAGGTATACAATAGGTAACAGTGACCATGAGTGTTTTACTCTTCATTCATTCATTTTCTGAACCGCTTAATCTTAATTAGGGTCACAGGGAGGCTGATGCCCACCTCAGCCGACTCTGGGTGAGGGCAGAGTACACCCTGGACAGCTCGCCCGGTCATTGCAGAGCAGAAACATGCTGACCACTATGCAGCTACTCTTGACAAAAGTCTGGTTCTTTTACATGAACCTCTCACCATAGACAGTGAGTGACATGGCCGGCCTTTGATAACCCAGTTAGCTGCACTGGGGGTATATATTATATATATTATATACTATATATACCCCCCAGTGCAGCTTACTGAGTTATCAAAGGCCGGCCATATATATATATATATATATATATATACCAAAAATAAAAGGGACAGGACAAAGACTTTCTATTGAAACTCCATTTATCACTACAGATCTGTTTCGAGGGGTGGTGAAACCATCCTCTCTCTTCAGGTGATTATAGAAGAATACTTTACTGGTATAAATACTTGTTATTTGCTCTACCAAAAAGTATTGAGCACTCTCCTACGGAAGGATCTACTCAGAAAATCCTATATATATATATATATATATAGATATAGATAAAACACACAAATTGACAAGGAACATTGTACTCTATTCCACTTGTAACCAAGGGGGGCATACTGTACAAAATGTGAGTAACCCTGGTTGATTTTCTTGACCATTTCATTTTTTTAGACTTGAAACAGTATTCATTATCTACAAAAATACAGAGTACATTGTTTCATTTTATAGCTCAGTTTATTTTTAGAGAGTTGCTTATTCATGTGGACTCTCATACCTATGATAATATACAATGGCAAATGATACAGTTGCTCTCTTCTTAATTCCTTATATTATTATGCAACATGTCATAAAATCCTTATTTCACTGTGCCTAAAACAGTTTCACTTGCTTCTCCAGATACTTCCTGATTCATTCAGGTTTCTTTGTGCATCATCAGCAGGTAACTGCACACCAATCTACCAGCTGCTGTGGTCTCACACACCAACATACCAGCTGTTGGGTTGCATCCACCCCTTTTTGTCCAACCATCCATCAAGGGTTCCCTAAGGACCAGAGCCGAGTGTCTCTTACTTCTCAGGGAAAGCTCAGAAATACAGACAAAAGTTCCTATGGCAACAGTATAAAGTTCCTGTCCTCCCCCACCTGCTCAAATGATTTTTTGGTCTTCCATGCTGTGCTGCTAGCTAAGCTTTACTGGTATGAGATATATGCTTCTAATAGACAAAGAGATGCCTCGTGAATTTTTCTGCTGATTGTCAAAGCACTAGTCTTTCTGGTTTGATCAAATTCTTACAGCCAAAAGCATGCTACAGGCAATGGTACAAGATGTGGGTTGAGTGTCAGAAAAGAATGACTTTTCTACAATAAAGTTGATTTTGATTGACATAACCGGGTATTTTGTTTACAGAGTACTTCAGTACTGTTGTTTGGTAAAAAGGTAAATTGTTAGAAAACAGCATGGCAGTGATGATGATGATGATGATGACGGTGATGATGATGATGATGATGATCATCATCATCATCATCATCATCACCGACATCATCATCATCATCATCACCGACATCATCATCACCATTATCATCATCATCATCATCATCACCGTCATCATCATCATCATCATCATCATCATCATCATCACCATTATCATCATCATCATCATCATCATCACCGTCCACATCATCATCATCATCATCATCATCACCGTCATCATCATCATCATCATCATCATCATCACCATTATCATCATCATCATCACCGTCCTCATCATCATCATCATCATCATCATCATCACCATCACCATTATCATCATCATCGTATAATAGTTTCTCATTACACACCCATGCGAACACTCAGCCCCCCACCCCCCATTTGAAATGGATATAACCCATTTGATGTCATTTTGGAAACGTGAAAAAAATTGAATTCCATTATCACTATTTTTTTTTTATATAGGAAGCAGAAAAAAAATTAATGTATGCTATATTGTAAGCCTGATTTCCCCAAAGTGTTTGCCTTTGATTCATCACAAAATAAATTAATTTTCATACTGAAAGGACAGTGGAGGAAAGTATAACAGAGTATCCAGTCACACAGATGTGTTAACACTACAGAACCACATGGGAATTGCAGACACTGCAAAAGTATACTATATACAGTATGAGTAAATTCATAAACATCTGACCACCACACCCATAATGTGAGTGATCCCCACACCGATGCCACGCGGAATAAAGTGCGCAATGATTTGATTTATATTTGAATGCTATAACATTATCATTCCCTTTACTAGAATAAAGAGAACCATACCTAGTGAGGTGCAAAGTGAGATCTATGAGTATATGGCCAAGGCTGATCCAGAAGAAATTCAGTGAATAAGCCTTCTCATAAAAACCCCCAAAAACAAACAAAAAAGAGTCAAACACCAGTGGCTAGTCTCTCTTATGGTCGTTGGATGAATGGGTAAACAGAACAATGCCTAGGACAAAATATAGTGGATATTTTTCAACAATGGAGGTTCTTTACTAGCAAAAAAGAGAACCAAGACTGGAATAGGTACTCAAAAAGCACATGTTGGTGTTATGGCAAGTGTTCACTAACTTTTCCTCAAATAGTGTTCATCCTGTATTTTTATATCCAGTATTAAATCTAACTTAGGAATATGTCACCTTTATAAAGGAAGACAGTGCTACCTAAGTTCCTGACATCACTGTTGCTAGGCAGAAATCTCTGTTTGAATGATCATTAAAGTGTTCTTTTCTCCACCATTTTACTCATTTGTTTGCTCATGCCGTGTTATTTATATATATATATATATATATATTTATGCACTACCCAAAGGCCACTTCCTTTCAGATGCCATTTCAATATTCTTTGGACCATTACATCTCAGATTTTATATTACGAGGCTCATATGTATCTCACACAGTATTTACACCAGTCAATGCAAACAGACGGTGAATGAAAATGGGAAAATGCAACTCGGATCTCGGTTAAGACCCCGCCCTGCTGTGACGTCACTGCGCACACATCTCTTTCCGGTGGATGTTCGCTGGTGGTCCTGCATCGCCGATTGATGGGTATCTTTTCTCCCCACCGTTCATCGGTATTGGACAAAACAGGATGCTGAAACGGTAAGGCAGATCTTCTGAAGCTATAAAGTAGGCTACAATAAAGATGGAGAACGAAATGGGCAGTTCAATTTTATCAAATCTGCATTTGTTAATGTTGATCATATCCAGACTGTTATTTTTGTTTTGGACTTCACCTTGTAAAGGTTATAAATAGTGCGCCTCACTTTACACGGGCCTAAATGTATTAAGGATTCCATAAAACCCTTTTAGTGCAAAGAACACTCGCCTATTTACCAAAACTAATTGACAATAGACTATTTCAGTTTAAAAAGAGAGGGGAAAAAACCCATCGCTTATGTCATCCATGGTAATACCTGTGTCTCGACGCTCAAAGTATTTCGAGAGTGAAATCGAAGCATAATTACTATGTGTTGATTCAGGCTATTTATAACCCATTATTTAATGGATTCTGGTTACTGGAAGGGACTATACGAATCTGATCTAGAGGCCACATATGTCTGCTGAATGGACCATTGTTTACTAAACCTAATAAAACTTGTTTATAACCAAATCAGACAATAAATTATTTCATGTATTTATGGATAGGCCATGTGTAAAAACGCTGCCGTGATCCTATAATAAATAGTTTGGGGCTTGGCACGCATGCCCCATGTCTCCGATGTAAGATTGAATGTGATTGTAGTTTGAAACGAAATCCACTGAGGCTCTGATTGGAGTGTTTTGTGACTTCGTCTCCATCAGCTTATGCTCAGGTTAGTGAGCCTGATATATGTGGCTCCAGCTGATATCGGAAAGTCAGGGCAGCTTTTCAGTCGCTGGGGATTTACGTCAAAGATAATTGTGGATTATTTCTTCACTCTCGAGCAGTTAAGGGTAATGGATGATGGGCGACGTCTGATCACTAGCATACGACGCCATGAATCCCGCCGCTGGCGGCGCTGCCGATCCGCGCCAGGCAGACAATAGTACCGTGAAGCAGCAGCAACGGGCGCCCTCACCGGCCAGATTTAAAGACTCGACATCGAAAACGCCCTCGAAAAGAGCCTCAGATAAATCTGCTTCAGCAAAACAAGGCAGTAAAACCAATCGAAGCAGTTCTCCCGTGGCCACCGGCTCTGGAAAAGACAGACAGGCAACGAAGGGAGCTGTCCACCCAAGTGGTGCTGAAAGTCCCACGACCAGACGCGCTGAAAAGGCCAAGAAGATCGAGGAGCGCCATAGCTCTACAGAAGACACAGACGACTCTCCATTGAAGGGCGATCGCGTGGTGTCCGATCAGCCCAGCTCTTCGAAATCCTCCCAAAGCAAAGCAAAGAATCAGAGAGGAAAAGACGGGGCGAAGCAAGCAGCTAACAACACAGTGGGATGTGGGCCTGGATTTTGGAGGGAGGGGTGCTTACAGTCTGAGTTAATACAGTTTCACATGAATAAAAGCTTAAAGAAAGAAGCGGCTATGCACGCAAAGACAGCTGGCTCACCCGGCGACCCAATGGAGCTCTCACCCGAGGCGTCCCTCAGGCCTTGCGACGCTCATCTCGAGCGAGATTTACGAGACGAAATCGAGAGAATGAATGATGAAAATGATAATCTTAAGGTAGGATGATCGCATGCAACAACATAGCCAATGAAGTCACAAATAATTATTTAAAAAATACAACATTGATTCTTATACGTAGGTTGATTGTGACTGTGTGTTTGTAATGCAAGCATGAAATCGAAGGAATGCGGGCGGAAATGGAGGAAATGAGAGACACGTTTTACGAGGAAGACGCGTGCCAGCTGCAGGACATGCGCCGCGAGCTCGTCAGAGCCAATAAAAACTGCCGGATCCTTCAGTACCGCGTACGGAAGGCAGAACGGAAGCGACTGCGATATGCGGAGCCCGGGGAGATCGACGGAGAGTTAGTGCGGAGCCTGGAACAGGACTTAAAGGTACACATTGCTCATGAGAATTAAACATACTGCACATACTGTACAGTGGACGGTTATGTTTATGAGTGCAACACAATTAGAGGTTTCTATCGATGGCATATCTTTGTAGAATCGATAGATGTGTCTCAATTTCTACATTTGCATGTCTATATTTGTTTTTTTTTTAATAGGTGCATTCACAATGTGAAGTACAGTGTGTCAGAATGTAATGGACCATTAGTCCCTGGATGATGTTAAACAGTCAAACTTTGAGTGTGCAACACTGCACACCCTTAATTTGTCACAGTTCTGGCCATATACACAAGCCAAGGGGTTTTCAACCTTTATGAAAATGGTGGCCAAAGGTACAGGAAACACACATGTGACAAATTGTTCAGTTCATTTTCTGTAACCGCTTAATCCTAATTAGGGTCGCGGGGAGGCTGGTGCCCATCCCAGCCAACTTCGTGCGAGGGCAGAGTACACCCTGGACAGCTCGCCAGGCCATCGCAGGGCGGAAACACGCCGACGGCTTTGCAGCTACTCTTTACGAAAGTCAGCAATGGTTCTTTAACATGCCTCACACACCATAGACAGTGGGAGACATGGCCGGCCTTTGATAACCCAGTTAGCTGCACTTGGGGGGGGGGTGGGGGTGGGACGACGACAGTGACAACCTTGTGGAGAGTGGGACTCGAACCCCCAACCATTAGATCAGTGATCCAGTTCCCTATACCACTAGACCACCACTGCGCTGTCCTTTTCAATAAGTGAAATGATACCATTTTCTGTCAATGTAATGGTGCCAGTACATGAAGTACATGAAGAGCGGTACTTGATTTAAGATACTACCCTGGCAAAGATGTGCACAACATACAGTACATCATCATCATGATCACCGTCGTCATCATCATTTTCTTCCGCTTGGTCTGGGGTTGGGTTGTTGGGGAAGCAGCCTAAGCAGTAAGGTCCAGGCATCCATCCCTATAGCCAGTTCCTCAAGCTCCTCCAGGAGACTCAGAGGTGTTTCCCGACCATCCAAGAGACATAGTCCCTTCAGCATATTCTGGGTCGAACTCGTGGTCTCTTCCCACTTGGACGTTCCCAAACAACACTTAGGAGGTGTTCAGGAGGCATTTTAACTATATGCTCGAGCCACCTCAACTATTAACATGGAGGAGCAAAGGTTCTACTCCGAGCTCCTCCCAGAATGCTCAGCTTCTCACCCAGCATAGTGTAAATAGTGTAATACATCAAGGTATACTCACAGAAGTACTCAAGTTGGGACACAACGTATCTTTAAGCTATTTAATTCAATCACTAATTTAAGCCTACCTTCAAAAGTTTAAAATTAAATTAAATAAAGGCATACCATTGAACCGATGTATGCTTAATACCTGTTGACTTTTTTTTTGTAAATCTCATTATTAGAAGTAAAGCATTGGTTATAAATACCATTCATCATTCGTTCATTTTCCAAGCTCCTTAATCCTAAATTATGGTCACAGGAAGGCTGGCGCCAATATCAATTGACTCTGAGTGAAGGCAAGGTACACCCAAAACATCATGTTCGGCCATTGCGGGGCCAACATACACACACAACCATTCAGACTCACACTTGCCCCAGGGGCAATTTGGAATAGCCATTTCACCTATTGTGCATGTTTATGGACTGTGGGAGGAAACCATGGTACCCTGGAGGAAACCCATGCAGTTACAGGGAGATGCAAATTCTACACAGAAACACCTGAGATGGGAATCGGAATCTCCTTTTTACTCTGAAGCAGACATGCTAACCATTCCGCCTGTGGGCACCTTCAGTGATATGAAAAGACATATAAACATAAACTTTTACCATATTTCAAAACTTATGATGTTGATATTATATTGTATTTGCCAAAATAGTCACAATTTCATAAATTAGGCTTGGGCATCGTTTTTATGTGTTGAAGTACTGTATTAGGAGAAATATTATGAATTAGGTATGGATTTAATTTTTTGGACTTACATACCATATTAATATACAGTACACAGGAATGGCACAATCTGATTGGTCTGCTGTCTCAGGATTAATAAACAGTTATTGAATGAGGCATTTTAAACATTAGAAGTACAATGGAGAATTTCTCAGATAGAGGAGGGTTTTATCCACCAAGAAGGATTGCACCCTTTGATATCCGAATTATTCTCCATAGCATACAAAAGCTAACTTCTGTAACTGACTTTTTATTGATTCAAAATATTTTCAACTTATCTGATGTCAATGAATAACTTTGCTCCTAGAAGAATACTAATAATTATGATAGATTTCCACCAATTATAAATGAGAAAAATATTTCTAATGAATAATAATTTACATTATCCTGAGTGGATAATGTTTACATTAAGACTCTCAAAAATAAATAAATAAATAAATAAACACACACACACACACACACACACACACACACACACACACACATATATATATATATATATATATATATATATATGTTTCAGATTCTGGAAATAATTGCTAATTATCTCAACAGGAGGATTTACTCTATATGAGCATTAGTTGTAAAGTGGGACAGTCTCCGTTCCCAAGCAAAAAGCTTGTACCACCAAAAAAAATTTTGCAACTTTTTCAAAGATGTCATTGAAATAATCCAATCTATCCAGACACTTGACTCCACCCCTCTCTTTTCTTAATCCAGGTGGCAAAAGATGTGTCTGTGAGGCTGCATAATGAACTGGAGAACGTGGAAGAGAAAAGGGCGAAAACAGAGGAGGAGAATGAAAGACTGAGGCAGAAGCTGATTGAAGTGGAGGTGACAAAGCAAGCTTTACAGATTGAGTTGGAGAAAGCTAAAGAGGTGAGCGCATTATCAAATTCAAAATAATAATAAAATATGAATAATAACAATAAAATAACAACAACAACAACAATAATAATAATAATAATAATAATAATAATAATAATAATAATAATAATGATACCCCTATGCCATCTCAGAGGAAACAATGGAAGCAGTCTTCCCTCCTGGAGCCAGGCCCGGCGTAGGGGCTCGAAGGCGAGTGCCTGGTGGTCGGGCTTCTACCCATGGAGCCTGGCCGGGCCTAGCCCGAAAAGGAGACATGGGTCCACCCTCCCATGGACCCACCACCCATGGGAGGAGTTTTAGGGGTCGGGTGCAATGTGAGTTGGGTGGCAGCCAAAGGCATGGGTTCTGTCGGACCGATCCTCGGCGACAAACTCTGACCCTCGGGACATGGAATGTCACCGCTCTGGTGGGGAAGAAGCCTGATTTGGTGCATGAGGTAGAGAGATACTGACTAGATATAGTCGGGCTCACCTCAATATATAGCTTGGGCTCTGGAACCATCCATCTTGAGAGAGGCTGGACCTTATTCTATTCTGGAGTTGCTCATGGGAAGAGTCAGCGAGCCGGTGTGGGTATTCTTGTTGCCCCCCGTCTTGGTGCCCAAATGTTGGGGTTCTCCCCGGTTGACGAAAGGGTAGCTTCCCTCCATCTTTGGGTGGGGGGACGGGTCCTGACTGTTATTTGTGCTTATGCACCAAATGAAAGTTCAGAGTAACCACCCTTTTTGGAGTCTTTGGGGGGGGGGGGGTGTTGGGGAACGCTCCCTTGGGAGACTCACTCGTCTTGGGAGACTTCAACGCCCATGTGGGCAACAATAGTGTGACCTGGAAGGGTGTGATTGGTAGGTATGGCCTCTCCAGTCTAAACCCGAATGGTGTTTACTTGTTGGACTTCTGTGCTCGTCACAGTTTGTCTATCACAAACACCCTGTTCGAACATAAGTGTGCCCATAAGTGCACTTGGCACCAGGACACTCGAGGTCGCAATTCGATGATTGACTTTGTAGTCGTGTTAACCATATGTTCTGGACACTCGGGTGAAGAGAGGAGCTGAGCTGTCTACCGATCACTACCGGGTGGTGAGTTGGCTTCGGTGGTGGTGGGGGAGTTGCCTTCCAGACCTGGCAGGCCCAAGCGTGTAATCAGGGTCTGCTGGGAACATTTGGCGGAGTCCCCTGTCTGAGAGGCCTTTAACTCCCACCTCCGGCAGAGCTACAACCATGTCCCGGAGGAGGCGGGGGACATGGAACCCGAATGGGCCATGTTTCGTGCCTCCATTGCTGAGGCGGCAGCCCATAGCTGTGGCTGTAAGGTCATCGGTGCTTGTCATGGTGGTAATCCCTGAACCTGGTGGTGGAAACCTGCTGTGAAGGGGGCTGTCCAGTAGAAGAAGGAGGCCTATCGGGTTTTATTAGCCTGTGGAACTGTTGAGGCAGCAAACAGGTACTGGCAGGCCAAATGTGCTCCAGCCAAGGCTGTCGCAGATGCAAAATCTCGGGCGTGGAAGGAGTTCGGTGAGGGCCTAGAGAGTGATTATCGGTTGGCCTCAAAAAGGTTCTGGACCGCCATCTGACGCCTTAGGAGGGGGTAGCAGTTCTTCACAAACACTGTTTGCAGTGGAGGTGGGGAGCTGCTTACCTCGACTGGGAATGTCATCGAGAGGTGGAGGGAATACTTTGAGGACCTCCTCAATCCCACCAATACGCCCTCCGTGGAAGAGGAAGACCCTGGGGGTTCAGGTGGGGGTCCGCCCATCACTGGAGTGGAGGTCACTGAGGTTGTCAAAAAGCTCCTCAGTGGTCGAGCTCCGGGGTTGGACAAGATCCGCCCGGAATATCTCAGGGCTCTGGATGTTGTAGGACTGTCTTGGTTGACACGTCTCTGCATCATCGTGTGGTCATCGGGGGCTGTACCTCTGGATTGGCAAACTGGGGTGGTGGTCCCGATTTTTAAGAAGGGGGACCGGAGGGTGTGTTCCAATTATTGGGGAATTACACTCCTCAGCCTACCTGGGAAAAGTCTATGCAGGGGTACTAGAGAGGAGGATCCAACCGATAGTCGAACCTCGGATTCAGAAGGAACAATGTGGTTTTCGTCCTGGCCGCAGCACTCTTGACCAACTCTATATGCTCCACAGGATTCTGGAGGGGGCATGGGAGTTTGCCCAATCTGTCCACATGTGCTTTGTGGATTTGGAGAAGGCTTTCGACCGTGTCCCTCGAACGATCTTGTGGGGCGTGCTCCGAGAGTACAGTATTCCGGACCCGTTGCTACGAGCTATTCGGTGGCTGTATCACTGGAGCCAGAGTCCGTATTGGCAACAACAGGTCGAATTTGTTTCCGGTGGGAGTTGGAGTCCACCAAGGCTGTCCTTTGTCACCGATTATGTTCATAATTTTTATGGACAGAATTTCTAGGCGCAGTCGAGGTGATGAGGCATTCTGGTTTGGTGGCCATCGGATCTCGTCTCTGCTTTTTGCGGATGATGTTGTCCTTTTGGCTTCATCAAGTCGGGACCTCCAGCTCCCATTGGAGCGATTCGCAGCCGAGTGCTAAGAAGCAGGGATGAGGATCAGTACTTCCAAGTCTGAGGCCATGGTTCTCAGTCGGACAAGGGTGGAATGCACCCTCCAGGTCGGGAATGAGGTCTTGCCCCAAGTGGAGGAGTTTGAGTATCTTGCGGTCTTGTTCACGAGTGAGGGAAGGATGGAGTGAGAGCTCGACAGAGATCGCTGGAGCCTCTGCTGTTAAGCGGTGCCTGTACCGATCCATCGTGGTGAAAAAGGAGCTGAGCCGCAAGGCGAAGCTCTCAATTTACCAGTCGATCTACGTTCCAACTCTCACCTATGGTCACGAGCTTTGGGTAATGACCGAAAGAACAAGATCACGGATACAAGCGGCTGAAATGAGCTTCCTTCGCCGGGTGGCGGGGTTCTCCCTTAGAGATAAGGTGAGAAGCTCCACCATCCGGGGAGAGCTCGGAATAGATCCGCTGCTCCTCCGCATTGAGAGGGGCCATTTAAGGTGGCTCGGGCATCTGGTCAGCCCCCGGACACCTCCCTGGTTTAGTGTTTCGGGCATGTCCGACTGGGAAAAGACCCCGGGGTCGACCTAGAACACGCTGGAGGGACTATGTCTCTTGGCTTGTCTGGGACTGCCTCGGTGTCCCCCCGGGAGAGTTGGAGGAAGTGGCTGGGGAGAGGGACGTCTGGACCTCTTTGCTTAGGTTGCTGCCACCGCAACTCGACCCTGGACTAAGCGGAAGAAGATGATGATGATGATGATAACAATGGTGATGCTGCTACTGCTGCTGCTGCTGATGATGATGATTATTATTATTATTACTTGAGCAGTGTCACACTGACAGTTGTGTAGACTAGAAACAATAGATTGAAATGTTTTAAATGAAACATATGGGGAAAAAACAGGCAACATTCCAATGGGAGGTAAGTGCAGTGTCAATCAAAAATGTGAATGAACCGGTTCATATAGGAATTGCAAATGGAGAACACAGAAGGGGGATTTAATACACAGAAAAACAACTTGGTAATTCAGACATTTTACAGTCCCAGGAGTGTGCACTCAGGTTTGGATGTAACATGGCAGTTCAAATTTGTTAAAAGATACAGGAACTGTATTTAGCGCCATGTGATTTCGATTCATCTATGAAATATGTTTAAAAAATATTTTTTATCAGGCATCTCTCAAACGAAGAGGAAAGGATACACAGAAATCAGACAAAAGGACTCCACAGACCCCAACAGAGGTAACAATGAAGTCAAATGTGTTATTACACTTTGTGTAATTACTCTAGAACATATAAGTATGTAGATTCCAACCTTTGAGTAATGTGATGAGTTTACAAAGAAAATTGATGAAATATTGTTCACATGGTATTTCGATTTGGTGAAAAGTTTGCTTCTCACTACAGTACAGTGGTATGAAAAAGTATCTGAACGTTTAGGAATTTCTCACATTTCTGCATAAAATCACCATCAAATGTGATCTGATATTTGTCAAAATCACACAGATGAAAAAACAGTGTCTGCTTTAACGAAAGCACCCTAACATTTATAGGTTTTCATATTTTAATGAGGATAGCATGCAAACAATGACAGAAGGGGGAGGAATAAGTAACTGAACCCTCTGCCTAAGGAGACTTAAAGAGCAATTGAAACCAATTTTTTACCAAATAATTTAAGTCAGGTGTGTGCCCAATCACTGATGAGTGGCTTAAAGCTGCCCTGCCCACTATAAAACACATACCTGGTAAGAATTGTCTTGATGAAAAGCATTGTCTGATGTGCACCGTGGCTCGCTCAAAAGAGCTGTCTGAAGACCTGAGATCAAGAATTGTTGATTTGTATAAAGCTGGGAAAGGATACCAAAACATCTCTAAAAGTCTGGATGTTCATCAATCGACAGTCAGAGAAGTTGTCTGCAAATGGAGAGAGTTTGGCAGTGTTGCTTCTCTCCCAAGGAGTGGCCGTCCACCAAAGATGATGCCAAGAGTTCAGCGCAGAATACTCAGAGAGGTAAAAAAAAAAAACCTAGAGTGTCTACTAAAGACTTACAGAAATCACTGGCACAAGTCCAATATCTCTGTGCACACATCAACTATATGTAAAACAATGGCCAAGAATGGTGTTCATGGGAGGACTCCAAGGAGGAAGTCACTGCTGTCTAAAAAATCCATTGTTGCTCGTTTAATGTTCGCAAAAAGGCACTTGGACTGATGAAACCAAAGCTGAATTGTTTGGGAGGAACACACAACGTCATGTGTGGAGGAAAAATGGAACAGCTCACCAACATCAACACCTCATCCCCACCGTGAAGCACGGTGGAGGGTGCATCGTGGTTTGGGGCTGTTTTACTGCCTCGGGGCCTGGACAACTTGCAATCATTAATGGAAAAATGAATTCAAAAGTTTATCAGGATATTTTGCAGGAAATCCTGAGGCCGTCTGTCAGACAGTTGAAGCTAAAAAGAACACTTTTGGCCACACTTGAACCCCATTGAGATGCTGTGGCATGACCTCAAGACAGTGATTTCTGCCAGACATCCCAGGAATCTGACTGAACTACAGCAATTTTGTAAAGAAGAATGGGCCAAGATTAATCCTGATCGATGTTCCAGACTGATCTGCAGCTACAGGAAGCGTCTGGTTGAAGTTATTGCTGCCAAAGGAGGGGCCACAAAATATTAAATGTGATGGTTCAGTTACTTATTCCTCCCCCTTCTGTCATTGTTTGCATGCTATCCTCATTAAAATATGAAAACCTATAAATGTTTGGGTGGTTTTAGTTAAAGCAGACATTGTTTTTTCATCTGTGTGATTTTGACAAATATCAGATCACATTTGATGGTGATTTTATGCAGAAATGTGAGAAATTCCAAAAGGTTCAGATACTTTTTCATACCACTGTTTTTTGGTTTGCTACTATGCAGTTTCCTCCACAGTTATTTACAAGTTTAATAAAGATAAAATGTCCACATGTTGGTGAGGTCACTTCATTTCACATGACCAAAAAAATTAAATAAATAAATAATAATAATAAATAAATAAAATAAGAATAATAAGAAGAGTATGCTTGATTCTGTGACCAGGCTTCCCATTTTTGCTCTAATTTGGATATGTTATCTGGAATGTCTTTCATTGTCCTGTTGGAAGACAGCCAAGTTTTAGTTTCATGCTAGAGGCAGAGAGAATTCATTTATTCATTCATTCATTCTCTGAACCACTGAATTAGGGTTGCGGGGAGGCTGGCAAGGGTGGGGTACACCCTGGACATCTCACCAGACCATTGCTGGGTCAACACACAACCATTCACATTCACACCTAGGGGGAATTTGGAATCAGCCAATTAGCCTACTGTGCATGTTTTTGGACTGTAGGAGGAAACCAGAGTATTCGGAGGAACCCAAGCAAGTATGGGGAGAACATGCAAATTCCACACAAAGAAATGCCCAGGCTAGGAATTGAAACCAGGCCTTCTTGCTGTGCCACCACTACGCTACCATGCCACCAGGCAGAAAGAATTTTCATTTATATCGTCCAGATGTTTTATTTGATACCATATCATGATACAAGAACAATGTTTTTCTTATTGTAATGCATACATATAGGACCCACGCCTTTGGCTGCCACCCATTTCACACTGCATCCGTCCACTATAGCCCCTCCAACCAGTTGTAGGTCCATGGGAGAGTGGACACATGCCTCCTGTTCAGGCCGGGCCAGTGTTCTTTTGTGTTTGTCTATAGGGGTTTTTGAAATCGCATTTTGATCCTTGTTGCTTATTTTGCTGCCCCCGTGACTCGACCCCAGATTAAGCAGAAGAAGATTATGATGATACCTACATCAGTTCAGTTTATTTTCTGTACCCGCTTAATCCTAATTTGGGTCACGGGGAGGCTGGTGCCCATCCCAGCCAACTTCGGGCGAGGGCAGAGCACACCCTGGACAGCTCGCCAGGCCATCGCAGGGCGGAAACACGCTGACGGCTTTGCAGCCTACTCTTGTCGAAAGTCAGCAATGGTTCTTTTACATGCCTCTCACCATAGACAATGAGAGACATGGCCGGCCTTTGATAACCCAGTTAGCTCCACTGGGGGGGACAGTGACAACCTTGTGGAGAGTGGGACTCGAACCCCCAACCTTTGGATCAGCGATCCAGCGCCCTATACCACTAGACCACCACGGCCCCTGATACCTATATATATATTACACACACACACACACACACACACACACACACAGTGGTACCTCATCTTAAGAAAGACACAAAAAATGAAAAATCCAAGTTACAAAATGCATTTACCTAAAATTTCTGTCTCTGGATTCGAAAAAATTTCACATTATGAAACGCACCATCTCAAAAATTCAAACAATGGGAGAGTTTCTCTCCCATTGGCCATCTCCCAACACCCCACCCTGCTGGCCTCCCATTGGCTAGGAGGGAGCTATATCTCAATAATACCCATGATGCTTTTCATGTGCCTTCGACCCATTGTTCATGACATAGATGCAGCTCCTTCCCATTGGCTATTATGGAGCTGCATCTCCATATGCAGCCGTGAGGGGGGGGCACAAACCAGTGTCTCTCCCTCACGCCGGTCCCAAGCCCGGATAAATGCAGAGGGTTGCGTCAGGAAGGGCATCCGGCGTAAAACAAATGCCAAATAAACTATGCGAATCACAAGAAAGAATGACATACCGGATCGGTCGAGGCCCGGGTTAACAACGACCGCCATCAGTGCCGTCAACCAACAGGGTGCTGATGGAAATTGGACTACTGTTGGTCGAAGACGTCGAAGAAGGAGAGGCGGGAGGCGTGTCCGTTGCCAGAGAGAGAAGAGGAAAGGCATGAGTCTAGGACTGAAAGTAGGGACTTTGAATATTGGAACTATGACAGGAAAAGGTAGAGAGCTGGCTGACATGATGCAGAGGAGGAAGGTGGACATACTGTGTGTTCAGGAGACCAGGTGGAAAGGTTGCAAGGCTAGAAGCATAGGAGCAGGGTTTAAGCTGTTTTATCACGGTGTGGATGGGAAGAGAAATGGAGTCGGAGTCATCTTGAAGGAGGAGTTTGCCAGGAATGTTCTAGAAGTGAAAAGAGTGTCAGACAGAGTGATGAGTCTCAAGTTAGAAATTAAAGGTGTGATGGTCAATGTTGTTAGTGCTTATGCCCCACAGACAGGATGTGAGCGAGAAGAGAAGGAGAGATTCTGGAGGAGTTAGATGAAGTGATGCAGAGTACCCCAGAGGTGAAAGAGTGGTCATTGGGGCAGACTTCAATGGACATGTTGGTGCAGGAAACAGAGGGGACGAGGAAGTGATGGGTAGGTTTGGTATCCAGGACAGGAACACAGAAGGACAGATGTTGGTAGATTTTGCAAAAAGGATGGAAATGGCTGTGGTGAATACTTTCTTCCAGAAGAGAGAGGAGCATAGGGTGACTTATAAAAGTGGAGGTAGGAGCACACAGGTAGACTACATCTTGTGCAGGCGATGTAATTTAAAGGAAGTCAGTGACTGCAAAGTAGTAGCGGGTGAGAGTGTTGCCAAACAGCATAGGATGGTGGTGTGCAGGATGATGCTGATGGTGAGGAAGGTGAAGAAGGCAAAGGCAGAGCAGAAGACAAAGTGGTGGAAGTTGAAAAAGGAAGAGTGTCGGGTTGTCTTCAAGGAGGAGTTGAAACAGGCTTTGGGTGGTCAGGAAGTGCTTCCAAATGACTGGACAACTACAGCGAATGTGATCAGGGAGACAGGTAGGAGAATACTTGGTGTGTCATCTGGAAGGAAAGTAGATAAGGAGACTTGGTGGTGGAATGAGGAAGTGCAGGAGTGTGTACAAAGGAAGAGATTAGCTAAGAAGAAGTGGGACATTGACAAAACCGAAGCGAGTAAACAGGAGTACAGGGAGACACAACGTAAGGCAAAGGTAGCAGTGTCAAAGGCCAAACAGAGCGCGTTTGATGACTTGTATGCTCGGCTGGAAAGTAAGGAGGGAGAAAATGAATTATACAGGTTGGCACAGCAGAGAAATAGAGATGGGAAGGACGTGCAGCAAGTTAGATTGATAAAGGACAGAGAGGGAAATGTATTGACTGATGACAGAAGTGTGCTGGGAAGATGGAAAGAGTACTTTGAAGAGCTGATGAATGAGGAAAATGAGAGAGAGAAAAGAGTAGAAGAGGTGACTGTTGAGGACCAGGAAGTAGCAAAGATTAGTAAGGGTGAAGTGAGGAGGGCATTGAAGAGGATGAAGAATGGAAAGGCAGTTGGTCCTGATGACATACCGGTGGAGGTATGGAAGTGTCTAGGAGAGGTAGCAGTAGATTTTCTGACAAGAACATTTAACAAGGTCTTAGAGAGTGAGAGGATGCCAGAGGAATGGAGGAGAAGTGTGCTGGTGCCCATTTTTAAGAACAAGGGAGACGTGCAGAGTTGTGGCAACTACAGAGGGATAAAGTTGATGAGCCATACGATGAAGTTATGGGAAAGAATAGTGGAAGCTAGACTAAGGGCAGAAGTCAGCATTTGTGAACAACAGTTTGGTTTCATGCCCAGAAAGAGCACCACAGATGCAGTGTTTGCCTTGAGGATGTTAATGGAGAAGTACAGAGAAGGTCAGACGGAGCTGCATTGTGCCTTTGTGGATCTGGAGAAAGCATATGACAGGGTGCCGAGAGAAGAACTGTGGTATTGCATGAGGAAGTCTGGAGTGGCAGAGAAGTATGTTAGAGTGGTGCAGGACATGTATGAGAGATGTAAGACAGTGGTGAGGTGTGCTGTCGGTGTGACAGAAGAGTTCAAGGTGGAGGTGGGACTGCATCAAGGGTCAGCTCTCAGCCCCTTCTTGTTCGCTATGGTGATGGACAGGCTGACAGACGAGGTTAGACAAGATTCCCCATGGACTATGATGTTTGCAGATGACATTGTAATCTGTAGTGAGAGCAGAGAACAAGTGCAGGAAAATCTAGAGAGGTGGAGGTATGCCCTGGAAAGGAGGGGAATGAAGATTAGCCTCAGTAAGACAGAATACATGTGCATGAATGCCAAGGACCAAAGAGGAACGGTGAGATTACAGGGAGCAGAGATAAGAAAGGTGGAGGATTTTAAGTACTTAGGCTCAACAATCCAGAGCAATGGAGAGTGTGGAAAAGAGGTGAAGAAGCGTGTGCAAGCAGGCTGGAATGGTTGGAGAAAAGTGTCCGGTGTGATGTGTGATAGGAGGGTATCGGCAAAAATGAAAGGAAAAGTGTACAAAATGGTGTTGAGGCCAACGATGCTGTATGGGTTAGAAACAGTGGCCCTGGGGAAAAGACAGGAGGCAGAGTTGGAGGTAGCAGAGATGAAAATGTTGAGGTTCTCTTTGGGAGTAACGAGGATGGATAGGATTAGGAATGAGCACGTCAGAGGGACAGCACATGTAAGACGTTTTGGAGACAAAGTCAGAGAGGCTAGATTGAGATGGTTTGGACATGTACAGAGGAGGGATAGTGAGTATATTGGTAATAGGATGCTGAGGCTGGAACTACCAGGCAAAAGGCCTAGAGGAAGACCAAAGAGACGATTCATGGATGTGGTAAAGGAGGACATGAAGGTCGTTGGTGTAAGAGAAGAAGATGCAAAGGATAGGGTGAGATGGAGGCAGATGATTCGCTGTGGCGACCCCTGAAGGGAAAAGCCGAAAGGAAAAGAAGATCTCCATAATACCCATGATGCTTTTTGTGTGCCTTCGACCCATTGTTCATCATGGAGTTCTAACACATGTAAAGGACAGAGTTACAGTACTGTTGTTTTGAGTGTGCTCAGTGCAACTTCATTTTTTGGCTCAGGCTTTTAACCTTGCATAAACATTTGTAAGATTATAACTCTGCGAAGAAAACATGGTCAACACACACACACACACACACGCACACACGTGTGTGATTCCCGGTGAAAGTGATTCCCGGTGCGAGTGAAAAGAAGAGATTTTAGATTCATTACACACAACTGAAATATTTCACGTGTTTTATTGTTTTAATACTGATGATTTTGGCATACAGCTCATGAAAACCCAAAATTCCTATCTCAAAAAATTAGCATATCATGAAAAGGTAGTCTAAACAAGCTATTAACCTAATCATCTGAATCAACCAATTAACTCTGAACACCTGCAAAAGATTCCTGAGGCTTTTAAAAACTCCCAGCCTGGTTCATTACTCAAAACCGCAATCATGGGTAAGACTGCCGACCTGACTGCTGTCCAGAAGGCCATCATTGACGCCCTCAAGCAAGAGGGTAAGACACAGAAAGAAATCTCTGAGCGAATAGGCTGTTCCCAGAGTGCTGTATCAAGGCACCTCAGTGGGACGTCTGTGGGAAGGAAAAAGTGAAAGAAGGGCCGATTCCAGACCTTGGGGGAACCTGTGGAAGCAGTGGACTGAGTCTGGAGTAGAAACATCCAGAGCCACCGTGCACAGGCGTGTGCAGGAAATGGGCTACAGGTGCCGCATTCCCCAGGTCAAGCCACTTTTGAATCGGAAACAGCGGCAGAAGCGCCTGACCTGGGCTACCTGGGCTCAGTGGGCCAAAGTACTTTTTTCGGATGAAAGCAAATTTTGCATGTCATTCGGAAATCAAGGTGCCAGAGTCTGGAGGAAGACTGGGGAGAAGGAAATGCCAAAATGCCTGAAGTCCAGTGTCAAGTACCCACAGTCAGTGATGGTCTGGGGTGCCATGTCAGCTGCTGGTGTTGGTCCATTGTGTTTTATAAAGGGCAGGGTCAATGCAGCTAGCTATCAGGAGATTTTGGAGCACTTCATGCTTCCATCTGCTGAAAAGCTTTATGGAGATGAAGATTTCATTTTTCTGCACGACCTGGCACCTGCTCACAGTGCCAAAACCACTGCTAAATGGTTTACTGACCATGGTATTCCTGTGCTCAATTGGCCTGCCAACTCTCCTGACCTGAACCCCATAGAGAATCTGTGGGATATTCTGAAGAGAAAGTTGAGAGACACCAGACCCAACACTGTGGATGAGCTTAAGGCCGCTATCGAAGCATGCTGGGCCTCCATAACACCTCAGCAGTGCCACAGGCTGATTTCCTCCATGCCACGCCGCATTGAAGCAGTCATTTCTGCAAAAGGATTCCTGACCAAGTATTGAGTGCATAACTGAACATAATTATTTGAAGGTTGATTTTTTTTTTTGTATTAAAAGCACTTTTTTATTGGTCGGATGAAATATGCTAATTTTTTGAGATAGGGATTTTTGGTTTTTCTTTACTTTTTTTGCCAAAATTATCAATATTAAAACAATAAAAGGCTTGAACTACTTCAGTTGTGTGTAATGAATCTAAAATATATGAAAGTCTAATGTTTATCAGTACATTACAGAAAATAATGACTTTATCACAATATGCTAATTTTTTGAGAAGGACTAGTATATATATATATATATATATATATATATATATATATATATATATATATATATATATATATATATATATATATATATATATATATATATATATATATACACATACATATGATAAAGTGAAATTTTTGTGTATCATTTTAATTAAGGCACAATCCCAAGTCGGAGAGGTAGATGAATACTTTCAGTTGAGTTTCAGGTCACATTACACCCAAACATAAAAGCAAACTAAAATAATATTTATGGTTTACTTATACAATACATTTTAAGGGGCAGTGATGGTCTAGTGGTATAGGGCGTTGGATTGCTGATCCTAAGGTTGGGGGTTCGAGTCTCACTCGCCACAAGGTTGTCACTGTCCCCCCAGTGCAGCTCACCGGGTTATCAAAGGCGGGCCATGTCTGTCACTGTCTATGGTGAGAGGTTCATGTAAAAGAACCATTGCTGACTGTTGTAAAGAGTAGCTGTAAAGCCGTCAGCGTGTTTCTGCCCCTTGCTAAAGGGTTGTGTCAAGAAGGGCATCCGACGTAAAAACCTATGCCAAATCAAACATGCGAATCAGATGATTCACTGTTGCGACCCCTGAAAAAGGGAAAAAGGCAAAAGGAAATCTCTCTCTCGTACAGTACATTTTAATTGATTCAAACATTATCCTGGGTGAGCAGGGTATATAATATCTCTTGTACCAAGATAGCAAACAAATTAAATCAGGATATTTGTAGTGTATACTAATGCTAATTTCCAGGAGAAAACAGTAGGATTGTGCTTTTCTTGTATCGCATAAATTACACTTTTTCTTTTAAAATATGTTTCTCAATTTATAGGAGGAAAATGACGACCTAAAATGCCAGTTGGCCCTCATTAAAGAGGAAGCTGTATTGATGAGGAAGAAAATGGCAAAGATCGACAAAGAGAAAGACCGGCTGGAGCAGGAACTACAAAAGTATCGTTCCTTCTATGGCGATGTTGACAGTCCCCTTCCTAAAGGTGAGGCTGGTGGTCCCCCTACTACCCGTGAGTCTGAGCTGAAGCTACGTCTCCGCCTGGTAGAGGAGGAAGCTAACATCTTGGGCCGCAAGATTGTGGAATTGGAGGTGGAAAATCGTGGTCTGAAAGCAGAGCTTGATGACCTGCGAGGAGAGGAGCTGGCAGGGGGCACTGCAGATGCTTCAACAAGGGAACAAAGTGAGGTGTTATCTGAGATGCGGCAGCAGCTGCAGCTGGTGGAAGATGAGGCTGAGCTACTACGCCGTAACCTCGCTGACATGGAGGAACAGAACAAAAAGGTTACAGTGGAACTGAACAAGCTCAAGTATAAGACAGGCTCACATGAGGGTTCCCGTCATGGTGGTGCAGGGGTGGATGGATCCAAGGCTGAGGCTCTGCAGGAAGAGTTAAAAGCTGCTAGACTACAGATCAATGAGCTGAGTGGGAAAGTGATGCAACTGCAGTATGAAAATCGTATCCTGCTGTCCAACATGCAACGCTATGACTTGGCCTCACACCTAGGCATCCGACCCAGTCCTCGAGACAGCGATGCTGAAAGTGACGGAGGCCGCAGAGAGAGTGATGATGACTCTTCACGCCTTCCACCACATCGAAAGCGTGAGGGCCCCATTGGTGGTGAGAGTGACTCTGAGGAAGTACGCAATATTCGATGCCTTACTCCGACTCGCTCTTTGTACTCTCCTGAGAGCCGTTTTTTAGCCAGAAGTCTTAAGGACCGGCAGCAGATGATTGATATTCGCATGGAAGCTGAACGTCTGAGCCGGACCATTGATAGATTGATTGCTGATACAAGCACCATAATTGCTGAAGCAAGAGTCTATGTGACGAACGGTGAGCTGTTTGGTCGAATGGATGAGGATGATGACGGAAGCCGAATACGAGAGCACGAGCTTCTGTACCGCATTAACGCACAGATGAAAACCTTCAGGAAGGATCTCCAGAGTTTTATTGACCGTTTAGATGTTCCCAAACCAGAAGATCGTGAAACCGAAGAGCCTCTCTCTGTAAGTCTACACAGAATAGATTGTCACATAATCACAATTAGTTTATAGGTTAATTCAATTTTTTTCTTTTTTTCGCATAGAACCTTCATGCATCAACTATAAATAGATAGAAATATAATATTACCATTATTATGATAATACATGCTGTTGTCTCATATCTTAGGAGCTGTCTCCAGGCAGCACATTAGTCTGACAGATATATTCAGTGTTTTTGTGTCTGATTTTCTGACATGTACTGTTTGTGCCATTTTATTTACCTTTTTTATTTTCATTTTTGTTCTTCTTTTCATACCCACTCATCCAGATGTTTCAGCCTATCATTTTGCTTATCCTCATTCTCGTTTTATTCTCATCTCTGTCATATGCCACTATATTCAAATTGGTCTTTCTTTTCACTCTTTTCTTTGTTATATAACCCCTCCCCCCACCATCACCACCATCACTATCACCACCACCACACCCTTTTTTCTGTGCCGCGCTATTTTTTTTTTTATTTATTTTTTTTTTTGGCTTGGTTTGTTGCCATTTTCATTTGATTTTGGCCATGTCATCAAGGTTATACAAGGTACAGGAGGTTTCCCACTATTTTACGCATGGACTACAGTTACTCAACCAAACACAGCATACTTTGAACCTACCGTGACACCATCTTTACATCTTTACTTCAATCTTGTCATGTGGTAAGTGAAAAATATATTTTATGAATTATTGATGTTAACAATAAGCAGTAAGCCTGAATAGTTACCATGTAAATTTTTACTGTTATTGACAGGTTGAGTAAAGAATTGTTATTTATAAAGACAAGTTATTAATAATTATAAAAAGGTTCTCATTATAGTTATAAGAAAAATGTATCAATTGCTGCTTTATGGCGTTACTTCTTGTCGGATTCATGTTTTGCACTGGGCCATCTGTGGGCATTATGATACACAAAATTACAGTGCACAGCATCCACAGTACACCAAGGTGAATGATGTACGTATTTTCTTTTTTGGTTCAAAAATCCGCTTCAGTAAAAAAAATAAATGCAAGAATGGTTACTCACATTTTATCACAGACTAATGTACTTCTGTCACACTTGTGCTATTGATAAACTCATCATCAACAATAGGGAAATGGTGTTGTTTTTTAATATCAACTAATTCTCTTTTAATTTATATCATCACTAGTTCTGTCAGGAAAAATACACTAATCACATATAATATTAAAATCACCAGAATGGTCTGTGGATAGACAGTTCCATACTCAGCGAGCTGCTGGTCTGTGGATAGACAGTTCCATACTCAGCAAGCTGCAATGCATTGTGTGTTCCAACACCTTTCTCTCATCGCCAATATCAACTATTACAATGGTTTGTGCTACAGTCGCGAGTCTGTGGAATCAGACCAGCTGCATTAGGCTTCACTCCCCACAAGCATCAGTGAGCCTTAGGCGCTCATGGCACTCTTGTGAGCTAATTTGTTGTCCTTTCTTGTCCTTTGGTAGGTATTAAACACTGCATACCAGGAACACTTTGACAAATTATTGTTCACTTTCTGCCTTATTTGTCCCACTGCTTGATATGTGTCACTTTAAAGTAGTGGTTCTTAACCTTGTTGGCGGTACTGAACCCCACCAGTTTCATATGCTTATTCACCGAACCCTTCTTTATTGAAAAATAAAATATGATTTTTTTTTTCAAATTCAAGACATAGGTATATGTTTTTACTGGGGCACCAAAATGAACCGTGCATTAATATCATGGTGTGCAAAGAACAAAACCAATAGAATGAACTCCCCCATCACAACTACAGTCGGCCCCAACTTACGAAATTAATCCGTTCCAGAGCCATTGTCGTATAGCGGGGATTTCGTAAGTAGGGGTCGCACCTTACATGTTAAACGCTTAATTCGTTCCAAGTCTCCAGTCTTTGGACTGGATAAACCCCATAAACTCTTTAAAAATGATAAAAGTACACCAATTTTGTATGAAATATGTGTTAAAAGTAAAAGAAAATTATTTATTAAACCATTAAACCATTTTATTAACATATTTATTAATTAAACCATTATTAAACATTTTTTATTAACATACACACACACACACACACACACACACACACACACACACACACACCTCTCTCTCTCTCGCTCTCTTTTTCTCTCTCTCTCTCTCTATCTCTCTCACGTGCGCTGCGGGCCACGTCCACAAGACGTGAATTCTAAGCGCATTCCCTGCTTGACCATTTACTGAATTAAAACAGCTTAAAAAACTAAACTAAAAACTTAAGCGTTATTCTCTCTCTCTCTCTCTCTCTCTCGCTCTCTCTCTCGCTCTCTCTGTCTCTCTGTCTCGCGCGCTGTGGGCCACGCCCACAAGATGTAAATTCGAAGCGCATTCCCTGCTTGATAAACTGAACTTTAATTTGATTCCTTGAGGGATCGGAATTCTAGATAAGCTCAAATGCGCCCACATTTATTAAACATTTACTGAATTAAACAACTTAAAAAACTAAACTAAAAACTAAAGAGTGAAGCTTCCTTCTCTCTCTATCTGGGAGGCCAGCGGGGCGGGATGTTGAGAGACAGCCAATGAGAGAGCAACTCGCACATCTGTGAAATTTTGATTGGCGCGTTTGAATTTTGAATTTCTTTTCGTAAGAGGGGGTCGTTTTGTATCTCGGGGACGGAAACTCAGGAAAATGTTTTTCGTAACTCGGGGATTTCATACACAGGGGTCTTCGTAAGTTGGGGGCTGACTGTACTTACATTTTTATGTGAGGTGCGCATCTGTGTGTGCACGCTTGGGTATGTATGTGTGTGTGTATTTATATTTTATTTACATCTTCTGGATTATTTTTGAATGTTTAATTTTTATTATAAGCATTTATAGCATTGAATATGTATTTATTGATATTATATACAGTGGTATGAAAAAGTATCTGAACGTTTTGGAATTTCTCACATTTCTCCATAAAATCAGAATCTTTGTTAAAATCACACAAATGAAAAAACAGTGTCTACTTTAACTAGAACCACCCAAACATTTATAGGTTTTCATATTTTAATGAGGATAGCATGCAAACAATGACAGAAGGGGGAGGAATAAGTAACTGAACCATCACATTTAATATTTTGTGGCCCCCCCCTTTGGCAGCAATAACTTCAACCAGATGCTTTCTGTAGCTGCAGATCAGTCTGGAACATCGATCAGGACTAATCTTGGCCCATTCTTCTTTACAAAACTGCTGTAGTTCAGTCAGATTCCTGGGATGTCTGGCATGAATAGCTGTCTTGAGGTCATGCCACAACATCTCAATGGGGTTCAAGTCTGGACTTTGACTTGGCCACTCCAGAACGTGTATTTTGTTCTTCTGAAACCATTCTGAAGTTGATTTACTTCTGTGTTTTGGATCAGTGCCTTATTGCAGCATCCATCCTCTTTTTAGCTTCAACTGTCTGACAGACGGCCTCAGGTTTTCCTGCAAAACATTCTGATAAACTTTTGAATTCCTTTTTCCATTAATGATTGCAAGTTGTCCAGGCCCCGAGGCAGCAAAACAGCCCCAAACTATGATGCACCCTCCACCATGCTTCACGGTGGGGATGAGGTGTTGATGTTGGTGAGCTGTTACATTTTTCCTCCACACATGACGTTGTGTGTTCCTCCCAAACAATTCAACTTTCGTTTCATTAGTCCACAAAATATTTTGCCAAAACTTCTGTGGATTGTCCAAGCAACTTTTTGCGAACATTAAATGAGCAACAATGTTTTTTTTTAGACAGCAGTGGCTTCCTCCTTGGAGTCCTCCCATCAACACCATTCTTGGCCATTGTTTTACATATAGTTGATGTGTGCACAGAGATATTGAACTGTGCCAGTGATTTCTGTAAGTCTTTAGCAGACACTCTAGGGTTTGTTTACCTCTCTGAGTATTCTGTGCTGAACTCCTGGCATCATCTTTGGTGGACAGCCACTCCTTCTGAGAGAAGCAACAGTGCCAAACTCTCTCCATTTGCAGACAACTTCTCTGACTGTCGATTGATGAACATCCAGACTTTTAGAGATGATTTTGTATCGTTTCCCAGCTTTATACAAATCAACAATTCTTGATCGCAAGTCTTCAGACAGCTCTTTTGAGCGAGCCATGGTGCACATCAGACAATGCTTCTCATCAAGACAATTCTTACCAGGTGTGTGTTTTATAGTGGGCAGGGCAGCTTTAAGCCACTCATCGGTGATTGGGCACACACCTGACTTAAATTGTTTGGTAAAAATTGGTTTCAATTGCTCTTTAAGTCTCCTTAAGGGTTCAGTTACTTATTCCTCCCCCTTCTGTCATTGTTTGCATGCTATCCTCATTAAAATATGAAAACCTATAAATGTTTGGGTGGTTTTAGTTAAAGCAGACACTGTTTTTTCATCTGTGTGATTTTGACAAATATCAGATCACATTTGATGGTGATTTTATGCAGAAATGTGAGAAATTCCAAAAGGTTCAGATACTTTTTCATACCACTGTACACATATACATGTACATATACGTCAGTCAGCATGGGGGGTTGATCCTACTTTGCAAATCATGCAGATGGGACGCTGACTAGCATCACATTCTGTTATATATGTGATCCATGTTCGTCCAACCACTTTCTTTTTTGCTCAACATAGTATGGATTAAAACATTAAGAAAGAAATCACATGACGTACCAACACAACAGTCACAATTCGACTACTGAGCACACCAAATTTCCTGCCGCACAGATTGGCCAAGCAATGTAGCGTGATCACCTGCAGCCAGTGATGGCCAAGCGGGATGTGTAGTCATGAATATGAGTTACGAAAATATGAACCCCTGAGACTGACTCACTGAACCCCTCGGGTTCGATCGAACCCAGGTTAAGAACCACTGCTTTAATGAGATAGTCAATGTATGACTGATCTACGTACGTACTACAATCAGTTTCAGTGGCATCCTTCAAAGCTACAACTTTTCACAAAAATAATAGAACATTATTTTTTAATGTAGGATTTTACACAATGACAAAACTAAGAAAAACACTTATTATCGCAAAAGGATATATCCAATAGATTAAACAGATTTTTATCCTTCAAAAAATGCTGTGTTAATTTATTTATTTTGTAAACCATTTCTCTATGTGGGTCAGAGGTAAGCTGGAGCCGATCCCAACTGACATTTGGCAAGAGAAAAGGTATATGCTGATCAGATCACCAAGTTCTTATGGAAGAAACATTTAGAGACAAACAGCCATTCACAGCTGTCAGCAATTTAGAGTTCAGTAATCCCCCTTATTTCGCGGTTAATGGGGACCAGCCGCCCCCCCCGCGCGCGAAATGCGAAAAAACGCGAAATAACTTCTGCCACTTCTTAAGAACACCCACCCACTTATATATTATATAAAATTTATATAGAAGTAAATTTTCAAGTGTTCTATGCATGTTAATGTCATACAGGCAATGTGTATTAATATATAAATAAATTATACACCTTATAATGACAATAAATATATAAATACTATATAACAAACCTTATAAATAACAAATCCATGGCCATGTTGAGGAAGAGAATCACTGGCAGCACTGGTGCTTGGTTGGGGCTCGTCAGTGCCTCCAGAGCCTTTGCTTTAGTACATATAATGTTAGTGTCCAAACTCACAGGCGTTTAACTCTCTTTCTCTCTCTCCTCATACACTGCATGTGCTGGTGAGGGGCGTGGCTGTTACCCGCAGGCGAAATACAGAGAGTGCACCTGAATTCACTCAGCCATCAGTGCACTATAAATAGCTCCGTGCTCGACCAGTTTCTGTATTGATACTCTCCCAGTGATTTTGGTTTTTGTTTTTCCGTCATATCTATGGTGAACACGATTTTTCCCGCACCTCAGTGCTTCCCCTGAGCTCAATAAAAGTCATTGTTTCATGAGGGAGGAAAGGTGTGTTGGATACTGGGAAATATAATCTCGACCAATCAGCTTTCTGGATTCACAGCCAATCAGAGAACACTCAAGTCAAGCAGGAGAACAGAGCATGTTGGGTAGCGTAGTTGAATGTACATGTAGTGCTGTGCTGCTCGTGAATTTTGAATAATCTTTAATTTTTTAATTTTCTGATGGGAAATCCCGCAATATTGCGGGGACGCGAAGTAGGAAACGTGAAGTGGCGGGGGATTACTGTAGCTAACAGTGGTGGCCTGGTGGTAAAAGGTGCTGTATCGCTGATCCTAAGGTTGAGGGTTTGAGTCCCACTCTCCACAAGGTTGCCCCTGCCCCCCCCCCCCCCCCCAGTGGAGCTAACTGGGTTATCAAAGGCCAGCCATGTCTCTCACTGTCTATGGTGAGAGGTTCATGTGAAAGAACCATTGCTGACTTTAGTAAAGAGTAGCTGCAAAGCCGTCAGTGTGTTTCTGCCCCTTGCTAAAGGGTTGTGTCAGGAAAGGCATCAGACGTAAGAATCTATGCCAAATCAAACATGTGAATCATCAATATGACTTCCATGAAGATGGAGGCAGATGATTCGCTGTGGCAACCCCTGAAAGGGAACAGCTGAAAGGAAAAAAGAAGTTGTCATAATCTACGTCTTTAGATTGTGGAAGGAAACCAGCATACTCAGAGTAAACAAATACCATAATACAGTGATGCATGGTACATGTTTTATAATAATAATAATAATAATAATGATAATAATAATAATAATAATACATTTTATTCAAAGGCATCATTATTGGCACTTGAGGTCACAGTATAGTTAAAAAAACAAGAAACCATTACCTGCCTGTATCCGCTGTGCTTAAATCAGTATCCACCTTGTTATCAGACACTACTACAAGTGCGTAGGCTGGTCTGACCATGGGGGGGAGGGGGGTCCACATTTCGGTTGACCAGAACTCGAATCTCAGGGGCTATAGGCCTAAGCCTTAAAGGGGAAATGAAACGCTGACTAAATAAGTTGGCGATAGTTTAAGTACAGTTTATTGAAGCGATTGTGGCTTAAATTTTATATTATAAATAAACCATTGCACACACAACGGTTTTGTTTTATGTGCTTGTCGTATAAGTTATCGACCTGAAAGCCGCCATTGCTAAGTGCCCACCTACACAAAGTTACACTGACGTCACTGGGTTGGTACAAAGTACCACATGAAATATAGTGCATGCATGTCACAGTATACTATATGATATAGACAAAATGGAATCTCACGCCAACAACATGCACAGTTTTTCAGCAGAAGACGATTCATCTATTACTCTCAGAAGATGAATCAAATATTATAGTTCAACCAAAAACATTCTCAAATATATTTCAAACTACATCTGCAAGTACATGTGCTAAATACATTTACAAATAGAGCAAAAGTTATTTATCTATTCAAAGGCACAAACAAATATTAATACATATTTACAGCACAAATACATACTATTAATTTTATAAAAGTACTGACCATGAGGCTGCAGATCCAGGCTGGATGGCTTATGATTATTTTCTCCATTCATTCTCTGTGCGTCAATGTTTGTGTTCTAACACATGTGCAGGAGCCGGAGGCGGTACTAACAAACTGTGCTTTATGCTCACACTCGCACGTAATCAAACTTTGTTTGATTGACAGTGTTCAGCTATTATTGCTTACTGATAATATTATGTTTGTTGATTGGTTAGCTCGGGCTTGCACATGCGCAGTGCCCGTTACACGTTAACTTCCGGTTTACGTCCTGACTCTAGTCATTCGGAACTTATCTCCGACTTTCTCTTCAATAACAGTCATTAAGTTTATTTATAAGATTGTGAATACACATAATTTCTTGTCCAGCAGAACTCAACTCCTGCTGTGGGCGGGGTGCACGTGCACCCCCCAGCCTACGCCCTTGCACTACTTAGTCAATTCCATACCCAGCCTGATCTGCTATAAATAACTTCCAAATGTCAAACCTCACCTGAATTAAAATTGGACTACTACATCAAGTGGTGAGGCCAGTGGGATAGTGGTTATGGTGCTGGGCTCATGATCGGCAGGTTGTATGTTCAAATCCCAGTTAGACCCCCACTGTGCTAAGACCCCTGGGCAAGGTCTTAACCACAAGTGTGCCTCTGTTCACCCAGCAGTATAAATGGGTACCAGTAAAAATATACTGGGAAGGTAACCTGCAATGGACTAGTGTCCCATCCAGAACTCCTGGTTGCTTCATGCTATGGAAACTGGAAATAAGCACCAGCCTGATGAGCCACTTGGCTTGGGTGTAAAAACGCCCAACTGACTTTACCTACTACATCAATTGGACAGATAAATGTTTATTGACTGAGAGGATACACAAAAGCTCTGTGATCCTTGTGAGATACTGTTCAGTAGTACCAGATGCAAAGAAGTCTATTGTAAACCAAAACCTTACTTTAGAACAGTGTATTCATGCAGTAAAGCCTTTAATTGGGTGGTCTTCTATGATTACTTTAACCCCCGTATAATTTATTTTTCAGAGATTGAAAATGTTGAAGTTCTCTCTTGGAGTAATGAGGATGGATAGGATCAGGAATGCGTACATCAGAGGGACAGCACATGTAAGATGTCTTGGAGACAAAGTCAGAGAGGCTAGATTGAGATGGTTTGGACATGTACAGAGGAGGGATAGTAAGTATATTGGTAGTAGGATGCTGAGGTTGGAACTACCAGGCAGAAGGCCTAGGAAGACCAAAGAGAAGATTTATGGATGTGGTGTTGGAGGACATGAAGGTAGTTGGTGTAAGAAAAGAAGATGCAGAGAATAGGGTGAGATGGAGGCAGATGATTTGCAGTGGCGACCCCTGAAGGGAACAGCGGAAAGGAAAAGAAGATATATAATTTACTTTTAAAGTAAGTGGTGCAGTTTAGACCTGCAGTCATCCCTTTAATTTATAACTACAGCCATACCCACAAATTACAGTGTAGGAATTTTTTTCACCCATGACCTGCGGGTACTTGAACCCATGAAACATGACTCTGGGAACATGCAAACTCCACACCAAAAGGTCTTATTGGATTGGCAAGCTCAATCCAAGAACTTGCTTGCTTGATATGGTGCACCTGATTGACATATAGAGCATGTCTGATTTGATATTGACAATGGACAGCAAATATATATATATATATATATATATATATATATATATATATATATATACATATATAAAGTCTTTTTCCTCTCCTTTTATTTTTATTTTTACTTGTTCTACAAAAAAGTATTGAGCACTCTCTTACGGAAGGATCTACTCAGAAAAGTATATATATATATATATATATATCCCCCAGTGCAGCTAACTGGGTTATCAAAGGCGGGCCATGTCTCTCACTGTCTATGGTGAGAGGCATGTAAAAGAACCATTGCTGACTTTCGTAATGAGTAGGCTGCAAAGCCGTCAGCGTGTTTCTGTCCCTTGCGAAAGGGTTGTGACAGGAAGGGCATCCGACGTAAAAACCCATGGCAAAAATCAAAATGTGCGAATCAGATGATTCGCTGTGGCGACTCCCGAGAAAGGGAAAAAGCCGAAAGGAAAAGAAGATATATATATATATATATATATATATATATATATATATATATATATATATACACACATACATACATATATATGTGTGTGTGTGTGTGTGTGTGTGTGTGTGTGTGTAATAATAAAGGTTTATACACCACCACTGCTCAGACTCACTTTGAATACCATGATGGAGCATATGAAACTGTCATACCATCAATCAGCATGCGAAAAACCATAGTTCCATCAACACTAGCACTTCAGGACTTGCAGAAATCAGATACTTTCATAATAATAATAATAATACATAATAACGTCCAGTGGAGTATAATTTTGGCCATAATAAGCTTTCATGTTTTTATAACAGATGAAACATGAAAACCGAGACATCATAAATTGCATAGTTTAATTGATGTTTGGTGTTGCCTACTTTCAGAATCAAAACTGATCACCTCCACAACAAGCTGCTTAGAATAGTTGTACAAATAAAGCACATGCATGGTTCCTAACCCACAAACTGCAGCAGCACAGCTACAATTACAAATACACGTTGTGGTCAGATAAGATGAAAAGCTACCATACTGGCTTTGCACACCATCTGCAGGTTTGGCAAGAAAGGGGATTGCATGTAAGGAAAGACACGCGAACCCACTGTATAATATGGCGGTCGATTATTGATGCTGTGTCTGTTTTGCGGCTGGTGGTTTAGAAACTTTTATGGAGATTGATTCCATGAGGAATTGTTAGGTTCTACATCATTCCAACCTAAAAGCTGGTTACCTCTGACAGGAAATTAACATTTTAGTCGAAGGAAATTTAAACAAAATCAGGATTCTAAACATATACTCTATTCAAATTGTATTCACCTGTTGAGGAATTGGGAAGAAATGAAAAGGAAAGTCCACATCTGAAAAATATAAGAATAAAAAGAAACTGTTAAATCATTAACCATTTATTGTGTTCAATAAATATTGACTGGTTGTGCTATGAAAATAAAACTATGTTGGGGCCCCTAAATAAAAATGGTGCCAGATCACCTGCTGGAGTGAAGGCTACTATATCAGGCTAGGGGCAGCACTAGAGGTGAGCATGTTCACCTCATAGTAAGTAGGGCCTGGATTCGAGTTCCTGCCCCATCGAGTGTGTGGGTTTTCTTCAAGTGCTTCGTTCCCCACACAACCCTAAAAAATGCACGTAGCTAATTCAGTACTTCTCAATTATTTTCTGTGCCCCCCCCCCCCCCCAGGAAGAAAAAAAAAATTTCACCCCCATGAGCGACTATAAATAGTATTATTTGTCTATAAAATTGTTATTAGTACACCTCTGCATAACATTGTATCTTTAATAACGTTAAAAACAAAAAAGAAAGAAATAGAGTTCAACTTACAATAAAGAAAAACTTCATTAACATTGTTTTATAATCTGTAATAGAAACGATTTAAAGTGCACCAATGTGCCAGAAATAAAAAATACTTCTTTATTTAAACTCATTTCACTTATTTATGTCTCACTATCTCCGTCTCTCTCTCCACCTTTCTCTACATTTTTGCTAATAATTCTGCTAAAAAATTTCCCCAGTTGTTTCTTGAGGGTTGTTTACTACACTTCATATGGTTTGCTTGTGCGAAAAACCGCTACACCATAGCGCGACAATAAGAGCGCCACTCCCAACTAGTGGAGTGGAGGTACAATTACACTTAATTCTCTTGCACAATTCCAGAAAAGCATGTTCCCCAGGGTGATACCCCCGCATCATACCGCGCCCCCTTTTTTTGGGGGGGGGTGGGCGCCTCACTATTTGAAAAGCACTGAACTAATTGGATATTCGCACTTGTGGGTGTGAGTGTGAATGGTTGTGAATCTGTGATTGTGCATGAAAGGGCGGCTTAGTGGTTAACGCGATGCTTTGCTAATCCAAAGGTCAGTGGTTCAATCCCCACTGTCACCACTGGTGGGCCCTTGAGCAAGAATGTTTGCCAGTGGTGGTTGGGGTACCTGCTTTCACCCAGTCAGCCTGGGATGGGCTTCAGTCTTCTCATCCGTAATAAAGGATAAACTGCTTAAGGAAAATGAAATAATTAGAAAAATAATAATTGGTTATTTCTTATTTTCATGAATTGTACCAAGAATTCTGGAAGTTCTGGCATATGATAGACTATTGTGTAACATATTCTGGAGAGGAGGGTGGGGTTGGGGTTGGGGTGGGGGGTGTTAAGGTAGCATTTAGAGTAAGTCTGAACGGCATTGTGCTCAGTGAAGGAGGAGTGTGTGCTTCGAGACTCCCTCTGGAACCTGGCGTCATATGGGCCGTTATTTCCAGCTGTGTGGGAAAGAGATGCGCACAAGTTCTCCAGTTGTTCACAGCGGAAAATGCGCTTTCCACGCTTACATCTGTTGTAATCATTCAACAGCGAGTTCAAAACTTTTTGAGGACACCATGATCCAAGGTAAGCCAACTTCACGCTTTGTTTTCTATGTGATCACGAGGGTTATGATGAAAGCCTCATTCAGTTACTGAGCAGTAAATAAAGCTCAGGATGACCTGAGATCAGGTCTGCATGCACTCGAGGAAACAGAAAGGCAAGCATGGATGATCCAGCAGGATATGTAACAACAGCATTGATACATTTGCCTCAATCTGATCAAGATGGAGAGTCGGATAGCTACAGGGAGTAAATATAAACACCAGACTCTGACGTCACAGTTATGTCGGGCTTCTTCTAATCGGTATGTTAGAAGGAGCCGAGTGAAAACCAACACCAGTGCTGATATGTACTAAGTAAAGACTGAGGCAGAGCACCGCAGTAGTAATTGGTGTGGGTGTGTGTGGGTGTGGGGGGTGTAGGTGTGGGTGCGGAAGTTTAGTGTGATACTAGACTGACCGTGTCGCTCTTACGCTGGACATGGAAAGCGCAAATGCGCCTGGCGCGCGCGCAGAGGAGCGTGGCCGGGATCGGTTGATCTCTCTACAGAGACATCCCAGTCAAACCAGTCGTGTAAATCCGGGGAAACTGGAAGGGCTCGAGAGCAATGTGGACTGCGCTCGGAAACGGATCGGGTTTTTATAGTGGTGGAGGCGTGTGTAAGGCGCATTGCTCCACGCTGGAGTTGGAACGGGACAGGAGGAGACGCAGTCGGAGTCCACCTCGAGGACGCACCTCTCCGACTTCTGGTCTCGGACATGCGGCGCCACCGTGCACAGATCTGCAGAGCCAACATTTCAGACTAAGAAAGAGGTTGGAGGAGTGCAGGAAGAGGCATTATCAGGAAAAGGACGCCTGGATGAAGGAGAAGGAAATGCTTTTGAGAGAAATGGCAGATGTGCAAGTAATGCATTCTGGATCTCACCTGGACTGCTGCGCATATTTTTAAATGGTTCACTTCATTGTCCTTTTTTGGTTTTCTCTTTTTTTTTGTGCGTGTGTGCAGGGTGGAGAGAACAGGCGGATGTTAATGGAGTTGAAGACCTTGTTGGAAAAAGTGCAGTCTGAGGTGAAAAGGGAAGAGAGTAAACGCAACAGGCTCCAGTTGCAGTACATGAAGGACCAGGGGACCTGGGAGCTGGAGAAGACCGAGCTGAAATGCAGAATTGCACAGGTACATGCGGCTTGCACCAGATTGTGCTTCAATGAAGCAGGGATGGTCTGCACCAACTTTCTTTCTTGGCTGCAAAGACAGAATTGCAGGTAGCAGTGGTAGCCTGAACACTAGGGGGCAGTGGTGGGTCTGGTGGTAAAAGGTGCTGGATCACTGATCCTAGGGTTGAGGCTTTGAGTCCCACTCTCCACAAGGTTGTCACTGTCCGTCCGTCCCCAAGTGCAGCTCACTGGGTTATCAAAGGCAGGCCATGTCTCTCACTGTCTATAGTGAGAGGTTCATGTAAAAGAACCTTTGCTGACTTTCCACAAGAGTAGCTGCAAAGCCGTCAGCGTGTTTCTGCCCCTTGCTAAAGGGTTGTGTCAGGAGGGACATCCGATGTAAAAACCTGTGCCAAATCAATCATGCGAATCACAGATTGGCTGTGGCGACCCCTGAGAAAAAGGGAACAGCTGAAAGGACAAGAAGTGGTAGCCTAAACATTAAAGGCCTCACTCAGATATTTTGACTGAACTAAATTCCACCAGTCTGTGCATGTGTGTGTGTGTGTGTGTGTGTGTGTGTGTGTGTGTGTGTGCTGCTTGTTATGGTATAACACAGAAGTTTAAAGTGTATTATGTAAGAGTGTCTCATGATTTCAACATAACCCAGCAAGATTTTTGTGTGATCCTGGGATTTATACAGTTACATTTCATATCCTGGCACACACACACACACACACACACACACACACACACACACACACACTGGGCAGTCTTGTGGGGATTGCACAGCCAGATGTTATTTCATGGCACGCACACACACACACACACACACACACACACACACACACACACACACAAGCAAAGACTTTCAGAGGGGTTATGTGTTAGGATGGCAAATCAGCACACATCAATAACAGGAAATTATTTTTCAAAATAAAACCCAATGTTATTTAAAAAAAAATACAATAAATAAATAAAAAACATCACCAGCGTAACTTAGTGACTACTTTACCTATTGTCTGATCAACCAATTGCGCTCACCGTGTCAGCAGACTAAATTTGTTCTTGAAATCAAGAGGCAGAGATGTGTGTTCCTACATTTTCATTTGAAAAAGCAATTTGTTACTAGCCTGGATTTCTTTTTTATAAAGCACTGTAGGTGGTAATTAACTGCTTAAAATAAATACAGTGTCTGTCTCTCTATGGCATTTTTCTGCATTAAAATAGAGTATTGGCCCATATTGGCTGGTCCCTTTCTCACTAAACTCTAAGGTTTGTTCCTGACACCCTTCTGAAGACACAATCCAGACTGTCTAGTGTATTTATTATCTGGGGTCAGAGCAGTTATAATCCCCTGTGGTGGTTTATGCATTATCCCTACAGTGAGTCATTGCTATGCTCTCCTAATACAGTAGTACAGTGTGCTCCACACAGAGAGAAGAGGGAGAGGAGTAGTGCTATGGAATTCCGGAGGGGTGGATACTTATTAGATGTTCTGGAGGATGTCCTGGCATATTAGATACATATTAGTCTGGGTATTCACACAGAGCTTGAATTTTTATTTCAACCACTTTCCCATACTTGGATCCAATATTCTTTTAAAGCTTATCAAAAAGATGAGTGTCATCATTCATGGGAATCAAATTTGCTAAATGTTGGTGTGATCCCACTCGAGAGTGTAATCAGCAACGATGAAACGGAAACATGATAAAACGCTGCTCAAAAATCCACTCCACACTTGACAACTAAGAATTGGTCAGATACGGCCTCAGATTCCACTGTGTAAATGATCACATGAATATTTAATGTAAAGGTGCCCAACCAAAAGTGTATACATATAAGCCTATGTTTTTTTAACTCCTGTCGGCACCAAAGGTGACTGGACCTGGCGCTGTAGAAATATTTTCTGTCGGTCCATATGATTTGTTAGTGCAGTAGCTTTGGAAGACAATGGGCTCATCAGATTTGATGTATATGTCCCATTTACGGACAAATACAAGGATCCCTCGCTACTTTGCGCTTCAATTCATGCGGCTTCAGTGCATCTCGATTTTGTTTTTTCATAAATATTCATCTGATTAAAAAAATAAGGAAATTAAGGGGAGAATAGGGGGGGAAGTTAAGGGAAATGCCACAAAAACAAGGCCAATTATGCAGAAAAAACAAAAAAACAAAAACAAAAAACAACCCAAAACCTCCCATCATAACTAGTTACGTACATTGTTGTGAGGTTCGCATCGGAGTGTGTGCATGCACACCTGCACGTGTGTCATCTTCTTCTCATGCAATACCATCTGTATGTGTGTATTTATATTTTATTTACATCTTATGTTTTTTTTTAATGTTTAATTGTTATTATAAGCATTTATAGCATTGACTATGTATTTATTGATATTATATACACATATACAAGTACATATATGGGGCAGTGATGGTCTAGTGGTATAGGGCGCTGGATCACTGATCCTAAGGTTGGGGGGGTTCAAGTCCCACTCTCCACAAGGTTGTCACTGTCCCCCCCAGTGCAGCTAACTGGGATATCAAAGGCGGGCCATGTCTCTCACTGTCTATGGTGAGAGGTTCATGTAAAAGAACCATTGCTGACTTTTGTAAAGAGTAGCTGTAAAGTCGTCAGCGTGTTTCTGTCCCTTGCTAAAGGGTTGTGACAGGAAAGGCAGCCGACGTAAAAACCTATACCAAATCAAACGTGCGAATCAGATGATTCGCTCTGGCGACCCCTGAAAAAAAGGGAAAAAGCTGAAAGGAAAATAAGAAGATACATGTACATATACGTCAGTCAGGGTGTGTGTGTGTGTGTGTGTGTGTGTGTGTGAGATCCTCCTTCGCGGATTTCAGTGGTCGCATGGGGATCTCAGTCCCAATTAACCGTAGAAAGTGAGGGATCCCTCTAGAGTATGATTGTATATGGGTCACATAGACATTGTTTCAAAGTCACTCTTTATATACTGTATTGAAGTTGTCACTTAATTTTTCGGATGATAACGTTGATAGGAAACGACGCAGATTCTTTAAATTTTGTGGAGCGTCATGTTCTAATAGGTGTGGATAAGGTGCATGCATATCAGAATGGTTCCTTCATTTTCCTTATGACCTTGGAGCATGTCATACGAATTGTCCCTATTTTCATTTTATACTGCAGAACTTTCATATCGGGGCAATGCTGGCCCGGTTGTAGGGTTCTGGATTACTGTTCCCAAGGTTAAGAGCCTCACTGTCAATAGGTTGTCACTGCTGTCCCCCCCCAGTGCAGCTAACTGGGTTATCAAAGGCCAGCCATGTCTCTCACTGTCTCTGGTGAGAGGCCTGTAAAGGAACTATTGATGACTTTCATCACATGTAGGCTGCAAAGCCAACAACGCATTTCTGACCTGCGATGGTCTGGCGAGCTGTCGAAGGAGTTCTCTGCCCTCGCCCAAAGTTGACTTAGATGGGTACCAGCCTCTACGAGACCCTAATTAGGATTAAGCAGTTCAGAAAATGAATGAATGAGAAAATGTTCCGGTAGTGTTGTGGCTAACATGTCTGCCTCGCAGCAAGAAGGTCCTTTGTTCAATTCCCGGGCTCAGGCAGTTCTGTGTAGAGTTTCTGTGTAGAGATGTTTTCCTTGTGCCTAAACGGGTTTCCTCCAGGTAATCTGATCTCCTCTTACAGTCCAAAGCCATACACATTAAGCGGCTAGGTGTGATTGTGAATGTTTATATGTATGTGTTGGACCTCGGACTGTCTGGCGTGGCGTTCACGGTGTACCCTGCCTTCGCCTAGTGCTGGCTGACATAGGCGCAACCTCCTCATTGAACCTAATAGGATTAAGCAGTTCAGAAAAAGAATCTGAGAGATTATGTCCCACCAGGCTGAGGTCAATTTTGATAATCACAGAGTTAGGCTTCTGGGGCCTTAAAAAAAAAAATCAATGTAATATAATAATAATAATAATAATAATAAAAACTTAAATCCACATTCATCCATCAAGGTTACATTGGAAGCTGGAACCAATCCCAGCTGACTTTGGGCAAGAAGCGAGGTAGATTCTGAACAGGTGACCAGTCTATCGCAGGATAATTCGGAGACAAACTGATTCACGCTCACACGTACAGAGTACCAAGTTGACCGAATCTATATGTCGCAAGCATGGGGAGGACACGCAAAGATCATAAAGAAAAGCACCACTTTGTTTAACCAAGAACCTTTCTTATGCTGTGAGGTGATAGTGCTAACGACTTCATCACTCGGCTTCCTTTTACACATACAAAAGTATTCGCTGGCATAAACAACAGATTTCAAGTAGGCGACAACTGAAAGTATAAATATTGTTTTCACCATATCCCACATCCTACCACAGAGTAAACTGTGGTCAACGAGGATGCCCCAGGTTTACCAGGCATTCATGGTTATGTTTTTGCCAGTATATTTCCTTGAATATTTATAAAATGGAGGTAGTGAACTCTGTGTCCTTGCAGCCCCACCCTTAGGAATGTGAGATGCTAAAGCATTGGTCTTGCTGCCTATTTATAGAGGACCGGCTCTGTGACACTCTTACCCACAGACAGAGCTTCAGTCACACAGCCATAGCAATAATCATATTTTCTATGTTATTTCCCCCTTTCAGGCTGATCACATGATAGAAAATGGCTGGTGCACTGTTTCACATGTCCTTGGTTTGTTAATGCTATGTGCCAACCCACCTAGGGGAATGTACACTGTTCACAGCTATGTTCGTATTTTTTCCAACTGATCGAGTGGTTTGTTGTTTATACAGGCCATGTCTGAATCTGGTTATGTTGTTATGAAGCACTGTCCTATTTTAGGCATTGTTTGTGTTTTGGGGCACATGGTGGATCACTGAACTTGTGTTTACCAGACAAGAAAGTTCAAGAAACAAAGTCCTGTATATGAGTGAATGTGTTCAAAATCATTTTAACAGTACTGTCTGTGTCCTGATGAACTGAAGTATCTTTATTACTCTTATTTTCCAAGAAGAATGAACTTCTAAGAAGCAGTAGAGTCCAATTGCAATCATTTGTTTGATGATGCTCAGAAAATTCCTTACACCAATATGTTTTTTTTTTTTTTTTAAACGGTTCTTGCAATTACTGTACGCACTTTTTAGGATGCAAATGTTATGTGTCTTTCAGGAGTTCTTGGTGAGAAAAGTGTTTAATCTGCAGAGACAGGGGCGGCACGGTGGCGTAGTGGTTAGCACGTCCGCCTCACAGCAAGAAGGCCTGGGTTCGATTCCCGGCCTGGGCGTTTCTGTGTGGAGTTTGCATGTTCGCCCTGTGCTTGCGTGGGTTTCCTCCGGGTGCTCTGGTTTCCTCCCACAATCCAAAGACATGCACTGTAGGTTAATTGGCCGTTCTAAATTGACTGTAGATTCTCCTGCAGCGGCACTGGAACCCAGTCGTATCGGCACTTGCCCTTCCATTGGATCCTTCCGGTGGCGCCGAGACGGGGGACTTGCTGCTTGAGTAAGAGCCTGTCCCTCATTACTCCCTACCCGGGCTCTGTGCACTGGGGAGTATCACCAGCCGGGATACCAGCCAGAGCGCAGCCATAGTCCTTCGGGACTGACGGAGGCCTACCAATGCAGAGACAGATAACTGAAGAGAGTGTAGGGTTTCCGTTTTAAAAACAGGTCAGATGGATGTTCTGAAGATACGTAGTTACATGCTTATATCATGTACATGGTTGTACAAGGGATACCGCCATATATACCACAGAATTATGAATCTTTGAATTAATTCATTTTTTAGTACTGTCTCATGCTCTATTTTTTTAAGTGGGTCAGTAGTGGCATGGTAGTAATGGGCGCTAGATCGTTGATCCTAAGGTTGGGGGTTCGAGTCCCACTCTCCACAAGGTTGTCACTGCCCCCCCTCCCCCACCCAATGCAACTGACTGGGTTATCAAAGGCGGGCCATGTCTCTCACTGTCTATGGTGTGAGGTTCATGTAAAGGAACCATTGCTGACTTTCGTAAAGAGTAGCTGCGAAGCCGTCAGCGTGTTTCTGTCGCTTGTTAAACGGGTCGTGTCAGGAAGGGCATCTGACGTTGAAAACCTATGCTAAAATCAAACATGTGAGTCACATGATTCTCTGTGGCGATCCCTGAAAGAGGGAAAAAGCCGCAAGGAAAAGAAGAAGCTCTATTTTTTAAGTAAGAGCTCTAAATGAGAAATATATCAAGCAACATTTTAGATGTTGGAACTGTATTGAATTCTGAGGTACATGGTTTCAATCTTCATGCTGTATGAACATTAAAATAAAATTAAATAAAATACAGCACAGTATATGCACATTTTTATGGCTAATCAGTATATATGGGTACCGGTAACAGTTTCTTGTAGCTGTCAAGTCACTGAAGTTTGCATTATGTTGCCTACCTCCCTAACCCCTTAGGTGTGGGGCCGGTGGCGTAGTGGTTAGGGTGCTGCGCTCATGATCAGGAGCTTGTGAGTTCGAATCCCACTAAGACCCTCACTGTGCCAAGACCCCTGGGCAAGGTCTCAACCACAAGTGTTCTCTGTTCACCCAGCAGTATAAATGGGCAACTGTAAAATATACTGGGAAGGGAACCTGCGATGGACTAGCGTCCCATCCAGGGGGAGTTAAACTCCTGGTCGCTTCACGCTACGGAAACCGGGGATAAGTGATTAGCCTGATTAGCCACGAGGCTAAGCCACTAGGCTCGGGTGTAACAACCCAACAGACTTACCTTACCTCCCCAACCCCTGAACTCACGCATTATAATTAGCTCTATAATCTCATTTTAAATGAGGAACTGTGTGTGTGTGTGTAGAACTACTGATTTCAATACATATGCTCATTCATTCATTCAATTTCTGTAACCGCTTAATCCTAATTAGGGTTGCGGGGAGGCTGGCGCCCATCTCAGCCGACTCCGGGCGAGGGCAGAGTACACCCTGGACGGCTCGCCATGCCATCGCAGGGCGGAAACATGCTGACGGATATGCAGCTGCTCTTGTCGAAAGTCAGCAATGGTTCTTTTACATAAATCTCTCCCCACAGACAGTGAGAGTCATGGCTGGTCTTTGATAACCCAGTTAGCTGTACTGGGGGGGACAGTGACAACCTATGGAGATTGGGACTCGAACCCCCAAGCTTAGGATGAGTGATCCAGTACGTTTACCCCGCAGGCCACCACTGCTCAATATATATATATATATATATAGAGGATTTTCTGAGTAGATCCTTCCGTAGGAGAGTGCTCAATACTTTTTGGTAGAGCAAATAAACAAAAATAAAAGGACAGGACAAAGACTTTCTATTGAAACTCCATTTATCACTACAGATCTGTTTCAAGGGGTGGTGAAACCATCCTCTCTCTTCAGGTGATTATAGAAGAATAGATTATAGAATTCTTCTATAATCACCTGAAGAGAGAGGATGGTTTCACCACCCCTCGAAACAGATCTGTAGTGATAAATGGAGTTTCAAAGTTTCAAGGTCTTCACCCCATGAGGTGGGAAGTGCTAATCACTATGCCCCTATGCACCTCCGCCAAAAACAGCTCCGAATAGAAATCATTTTGAATAAGGATAGAGTGAAGTTCATCTGCAAATCACAGAAATGTTCATGATGGAATTAATACATGCATTCATTCATTTTTTGAACCGCTTAATACTAATTAGAGTTGCGCGGAGGCTGGCGCCTATTCCAACTGACTCTGAGTGAGGACAGACTGCACCCTGGACAGACGCTATTTATTTAGATTGTCAGCTCAAGGACAGGGACCTGGGTGTGAATGTAGCCTCTCCGTCTGTGTTCTCATAACAACAGGGTTATAGTGAAATGGAAATGGGTGCTTGATGTTCACATAGCGTATTAAATACTTATTTTCCTTTTGGTTTTGAAAGTAAAAACATATGGATTTTCTCCATTTATGATAAATGTCAAGACAAAATAAAAAGACCAACAAAATAAAACCAACTCCAATCCAACTCTAACATTCAGTTCAGGTGATATTTTAAGGAATGTAACGGCTGTTGAAGTATTTAACCTAAAACATCACTAACATTACATTTCTTTAACTGCTAAACTTAGGTACTCACTCAATTAATTTTCCAAAAGCACCCAATCACATTAGGCTTGCAGAGAGACTTGCCTTGCCAGAGAGCATGCCTTCGGATGGTGGAAGGAAACTGGAGTATCTGGAGGAAGCCCACGCAAGCACTGGGAGCACATGCAAATCAAAAATAAATCCAAATCAGTGCAAGTACAGTACATGTGTCTCAGTAGTACACATCCCATTTCATATTTTATGACATAAAAGTACATTTTGTATCAGAGATAGAGGGTCAAAGGCTGCATCATGGCCTGGTGGCGTGTCATAGCATAATTAATATTTCAGCACTTGCATGCTTGTGCATTGAAAGCATTAAAGATAGATCTACTATGGCATCGGGACAAATGTTACAATATTTAATCCTGTGAGCCTGCCAGCCACCCAGCCCAGAATCCTCTTGTCTGCCTAACTTCCTTAATTCCACTTTCTCTTGAAGCCTGCCTGCTTTTTTTTTCTTATAAAAATTCTCTAAACACCATCATTTTACTGTGGCACTCATCAAATGTCTGACCACCTCCTCTCTCTCTCTCTCTCTCTCTCTCTCTCTCTCTCTCTCTCTCTCTCTCTAGTTGGAGACGAAAGAAACAATAACTAGGGAGACTGGAGACACAGTAAGAAGGGAAAGAGCGGAAGAGCGGAGGTTGCTGGCAGACACTCATACTGCAGCAATGGATCTGCGTTGCCGGCTGGAGCACAGCGAGAGGGACTGGGTGAGGGAGAAATCTGAGCTTTTGGAGCGCTTTGACTTGGAGAGGAAGGAGTGGGAGAGTCAGCTCAGGGATATGCAGCATAAGATTGAGGAGGTGAGTGTGCAGATGGAAACCAAGCCCAGGAAATAGGCTGCCACACCCTAAAGGTCCTCACAAAGAACAAACTGTACTGTGCTCCTTCTGATTTTAAACACATTCCTAGATTGCTGATTTCAAAATCGTATTACATAGATTAAAACTGCAATTATTAAAACAGTGGTAATGAATTTTCAGTATTTGGTGCATCACCGTTTTTGGCAGATGACTTCGAGCTTTACATGAACCATTAAATATCATAGTGCAGGAGTGTTAGAGAGAATATGCCGCTGTAGGCTGCATTTCATGCAACACTCAGAATAAATCTATTCATTTTCTGAACTGTTTAATCCTAATTAGGGTCGCGGGGAGGCTGGCGCCCATCTCAGTCGACTCTGGGCATGAGCAAAATACACCCTAGCCAGAACATCGCAGGCCAGAAACACACTGTTGGCTATGCAGCTACTTTTGACAAAAGTCAGCAATGGTTCTTTTACACGCGTCCCACCATAAACAATGAGAGACATGGCCGACCTTTGATAACCCAGTTAGCTGCACTGGGGGACAGCAGTGATAACCCGCTGATAGAGGGGCTTGAACCCATGACCTTGTAATCAATAAACCAGCACCATACCATCAAGCCACCACTGCCCCTCAGAATTCATTAATATTTTGTACTGAAACAGGCAAATAAATTATTAAAATGAATTACCTATGTCATTTAAACAGTATTAATTAATAACAACCATAAATCTGGTTCAAAATATTGCAATTTTCAACAAAACTCAGGCACTACTGCGTTACAAAATCACAACAAAATGTCCATACAAAAACCAAAGTTCGGTATGGTGTATGACCTCCATTTGAGTTACTGCAGGCCCTAATTAATCTGCGGGTGGATCTGATGTGTCTCCTTATGTTGTCCTGAGGGATGTTTCTCTACTCCGCTTGTAATGCCACGGTCAGTTCCTGCCTGTTCTGTGTCGCTGGTGCTCGGCCTGCTACTCTGATCCTACAAGTGTTCGATGGGTGACAATCCAGGCGAATCCACAGGCCAGGGAAGGACTCTGAGTGCCTCCTGCAGATATTCAATCATAGATCAACATGAGAAGGTCAGGGCGTGGTAAAGATTCCACTGCAGAACGCTCTTCATTTTGCTGAGCTTTATGGCGGCAATATGTCCACTCGTTAAATGCACCCATTCCCAATCATTGAGCTCTCCAAACAAACGTGGAGCTGTAAAAGAGTCTATATCCAACGCTCAGGGTCAGTGAAGTGTGACGGTGAGTGCTGTTACTGGAAATGAGTCAGTGAGGTGTTTAGGGTGATTGAAATACCAGTACTCATGCTCAGATAGGATGGTCCCAAAAATATTACAAATAAAATTGTGTTGTCTTTTCATTGGCTATGAGAAAAATGATCAGTCGAATGTTATATAATTAGCAATTTATTTTTATCCTGTTATTGCAATTCAGTTCCATTTTATCTGTATACATGGATCCTTCACTTTCCGCGGTTATTTAGGACCGAGATCCCCCCCCACGACCACCAAATTCCATGTCGTAGGATCAACCCCCTAACCCCCCCGACTGACGTTTACATACATGTATATGTGTGTATAACATCAATTAATGCATATTCAATGCTATAAATACTTATAATAACAATGAAACATTCAAAAATAATGCCTAAGATGTAAATAAAATATAAATACACACACATACAGATGCCCCCCAGTGGAGCTAACTGGGTTATCAAAGGCCGGCCATGTCTCTCACTGTCTATGGTGTGAGGCATGTAAAAGAATCATTGCTGACTTTCGACAAGAGTAGCTGCAAAGCCGTCAGCGTGTTTCCGCCCTGCGATGGCCTGGCGAGCTGTCCAGGGTGTACTCTGCCCTCGCCTGAAGTTGGCTGGGATGGGCACCAGCCTCCCCGTGACCCAAATTAGGATTAAGCAGGTACAGAAAATGAACTGAACTGAACATACAGATGCGCACGCACTGAGATGCGCACCTCACATAAAAATGTAAGTAGTTCTGATGGGAGGTTTTGGGTTTTTTTTTTTTTTGTGTTTGGTTTTTTGTTTTTTTTTGTTGCATAATTGGCCTTGTTTTTGCTGCATTTTTTCTTTAACTTTTCCCCCTATTCTTCCTCAAATTCCTTATTTTTTAATTCAATGAATATCTAAAAAAAAATAAAACTGCGATGCACTGAAGCTGCATGAATTGAAGTGCGAAATAGCGGGGGATCCCTGTAGCACCTTTTACAATTGAACTTGTCATAAACCAGCTTTACATAAAAAAATAAAAATAAAAAAAATTAGTAACTAATCTAAACTGATGATTTTAAACATTTTCTCTATTAACCACGTACATACCTCTCTATTTATGATACCATCGTACTCAGTAAACAAGCCACGGTGAGGAAAATTTGGTGGGTGGTTATAATAAGGGAGGCGGGGAATTGAATTATAGAACCAATGGGAGGAGTGGTTTTCAGAGAAATGTGTTTAAAATTTAATACACTTTGAAGAAAAAAGATCATTCATTTTAATGAAATAAAAAAGTTGGTCGGGAGCTAAACCAGGAGAACAGTCTGCTTTGAATTAACATGTGAGCCTTTTGGCCTCCCAAATCCAAAATTAAAGCCAAAAAAGGAACAAATGAATAGTAAAAGAGTAACTCAATATTTCTTGTGTGTTCTGAAGTACTGCTAAGCCTTCGAGTGAATTTATTCCATGTCATTTCAGCTCTACAATGAAGTGAAGGCTCATCGACAGAAAGGTGCTTTTGGACCAAACAGTGGTAAACAAAACTCTGGCAGAAGGCTTAGTACACATTCTGGCAGCACTGTATCCTGCACCCTGACTGACAGCTCAGAGGCCCAGAGCAGTAGTTACTCTCCTGATCCTCTCACACAGCACTGGCGGAGCAGCACTAACTTCAGTCGTAACAGTAATGAACCCAATGCCCAGGACTATAGCACTCAGAGCGAGCAATCAAAGCCGAGCGGTTATAGGAAGTATAAGCATTATGAACTCGAGGCCATTAACACAGCAGAGCTAGAAGATAGTCTTCGTGGTTGCCTTGTGAACAAGCCACTCTTCAGCGCACAAGAGGATGTGCTTAACCCCTGCCAAGGGTTTCAGAATATGGATATTAACTGTGCAAGTGACAAAAAGAAGAATACGATGGCTCTTAATGCTGTGAGTGTCCTTAACTTAAAATTGGGTAACAATTACATTATCTTGTGAAAATTATGCAATGCTATGTGAAAATGTATAAATTTATTGATGTGTTTCTTGCCCCATAAAATATATTTTATTTGCTTTAAGGCTCTTAAAGAAATAGCTAGGGTTAGTGAGGAGCTGTGCAGTTACCAGAAAGAGATCAGAAAGAAGTCCGATGTCACGAGGTAATTGCGAATCATCCCAATCATCAATACCAGTACAGTAGGCCCTTGACTATTTGCGGTTTTGCACTCACGGTTTGAGTATTCGCGGACTGCCAAGCAACTGACACGTCACTCAAATTCAGCCAATGGCTGTCCTCCTTCCTGCTGATTGGTTGAGATGATGTGACGCCCTTTTTTCCTCATCCGCGCACAAGTTTTCAATGAGCCTCTTTTTTTTTCGTGTGTTTTAATTACCAGTTAAGCTCTATGATGCCACTCAAACGCTGTGCGTCTTCTCTGGCTCAGCGCTAGAAAAGGTAATGACGTTGGATGTCTCTTCTGAAGAAATAAGACTTTCTCCTGAAGAAACGACAGTTTCCTCTGAAGTGCCTGAAGAGAAATAATCATCTGAAAGCACTCGAGTATTAAAGTCTTTCAATCATTATTCCAGTACAGTACCTAAGTTAATGTTTAGAATATTTGTGTGTGTGATTTTATGTACTGTGGTGTAGCATGTTTATCATTTTGTTTTGTTTATCCAATTTATTACATTTCATGTTCTTTTATGTTCTTTTTTTATGATCTGTGTTTTTGGGGGACTTTGATTTTGTTGACTGTGTTCTCTAACTACCTGTTCGCTCCGGCTGAGGGGCGTGGCTGAGCTGCTCCGTGGCTTCTAAACATTCTAAACATTAATTTAGCACTGTACTGGAATAATAATTGAAAGAGACTTTAATACTACAGCTTTACAACAGTTCAGATGATTATCTTCAGGCACTTCAGAGGAAACTGTCGTTTCTTCAGGAGAAAGTTTTATTTCTTCAGAAGAGACGGCGCTTAGCCGGCGTTTAAGTGGCATCATAGAGCTTAACTGGATAATATACTTCATCATTTCATTTGCTGTAACCGCTTCATTCTAATTAGGGTTGTGGGGAGGCTGGTGCCCATCCCAGCCAACTCCGGGCGAGGGCAGAGTACACCCTGGACAGCTCGCCAGGCCATCGCAGGGCGGAAACACGCCGACGGCTTTGCAGCCTACTCTTGTCGAAAGTCAGCAATGGTTCTTTTACATGCTTCACATCATAGGCAGTGAGAGACATGGCCGGCCTTTGATAATCCAGTTAGCTGCACTGAGGGCGGGGGGAGGGGGGTGACAACCCTGTGGAGAGTGGGACTCGAACCGCCAACCTTTGGATCAGCGATCCAGCGCCCTATACCACTAGACTACCACTGCCCCTGGATAATATACTATACATACAAAATGAAAACATATACATACTGTATATATATATATATATATATATATATATATATATATAGATAGATAGATAGATAGATAGATAGATAGATAGATATAGATAGATATATAGATATAAAGTATGCTGTATAATGTTTATATATTTTATTAATAAATATCACAGTACAAAATTAATTTTTTTTCTTAATCATTACTATATTTTATGACATTAATACTGTATTAATGAGTAAGACTGTCTATAGAATGTGTTTAAGAAGCATATTTTAGTGCATGTAATAGATACATAGTATTTTACTTCCAGTTGCTTATTCGCGCATGTAATAGGATACATGGGGTTTTACTTCCGGGTACAGAACTCACGGATTATCTTCATTCGCGGGAGGGACCGGAACCAAACCCCCGCGAATATCGAGGGCCTACTGTAATTCTATACACACTGTGGGAGCGTTCAGTACACACATGTCTGATGAGTTATTGGACTGTGTTTTCTGTGTCTATTACAGCAGAAGCCAGACTCCATCAATATTTGTTCCAGCAGAGGACACAAGTGCAAAAGATTTGGTGGAATCATGTGACACAGATTTCATCTTGACTGAGTGGTGTAAAGATCTTCATGTCCAGAACAAGCAGAAAGGGATAAATCAGGATGATGTTCAAAAGACTGAAAGTGACACTGAACTACCTGTGAACAGAAGAGATGTCCCTCCTATTCCATTCAGGAGCACATCTTGGTACATTAACAGTCTCTCAGCTCCAGATATACCATCCAGTGCTCCAGAGTCACTGATGCGCAGAACATGTCAAAGCCCTTGTCTTCACCGAAACTGCAACAGCCCATCTATTGTGCGAAGGTTTGAGGCAATGCTACAAGAGAACGAGGGAAAGATTTTGACAGATTCTGGGATTGTGCCAGGCCCAGTGCCTCATGATTCCAAGTGCAATATCAGCTGCTGCCAGAGCCGGTGGTCCTGTGATGGAAGCAGGTTTGGCAGCAGCAAGTCATCCACATATGTGCCTATACAAAAGTGTCTCTCGGAGGTTAATATAATGGATGCAGATCCTAAGTGCAGTCAGAACCAGATGGATGCAGACAGGAAACAAAACTTGAAGGAAGAACTTCATCTCTTGGACTCAACACAAGAAGCTGCGTTCCTCACACCTTCAGACATAACCTTACTTTCTGTCAACGCCAAAATCCCACAGAGAAATGAAATGCTAGAAAGGAAAACAGCTGAGTTTAACCGCATCCTCTTTCAAGCAGGCATGGGTTTTCAATGTGACGAGGACAGCAGATCTCCAGAAGTGAACTATATATTTGATAGTACCACAGAGAAGAATCTGACAAAAGTACCTCCAGATCTGACGACACAGTATTCCATGAGCAAGTATGATCAGATTGTCCCCCAGGTACCACAGATAGAGAAGCAAACAAAGGATCCCAGTTCTGGTCCTTCAAGTCTGCAACAGGATATAAAAATGAAGAAGGTAACACCTGGTCTATCACAGCATCTAAAACATGAGCACTCAAAATTTTCACATACAGAAGACAGACAACCTTCCATCTCTCAGTCTAATAAAAGCTTGAAAACAATCAAATCAGATTTAGACTTGAGTCCATCGAAGATAAAACACCAGACTGTCAAGTCTGTCACTTCAGGTCAACATCCAGCCGAAACGAAACCAAAAATATCTGAACGTACAAAACAGGACATGCCTAACGCAAGGTCCAGAGTTTTATTTGAAAATCCTTGGAAACCATCGACTTTGGCTGCCTACCCTCGTCCACTGGAGTCCCGGTCCAACTACGGGGCAATAGAGAGGATTTTGAAGAGTTATGAAAATTTTGGACATTCCCAGCAAGACAAGCGACTACAAACTAATCCAAAGGGGGAGGAGGACTTCACAGAGCTCTTGAATTTGCTGGATATCCAGCATCAGTCTGGATCCAGTGAAAGAACCACACACGCACCTTCCCACCAAGCTGTAGCTCACAAAGAACCAAATATAATATTAAAGGTTAGTACACAAACTTAAGGACATGCCAAACACTGTTAAAAGCCATACTGAAGTCATTGCTTAGAAAAAGCAAGGTTGCGTTCATTCACAATTTGAAAATCTGTTGAAAGCGATGTACGAGTGACAAATTAAAGGAAATTCCCCCTCCCATTTTTCTCCCTAATTTTAGCCATATCCAGCTCCCATCAATCATTACATTCCCTACCACACCCCTGTGGCGCCATGCATATTTGGAGGCGATCTAACACACTCAGAGGGAAAGCGCTATCCGCCCCCTCGTATGAATGGGCTCAAATTGGTTGTTCCAAATTGCCCCTAGACATTGGCCCTGTGATGGTCAGGTGCGTTGTTTAGGGGTACACCACCTTTTGCCAGTGTCCAAGGTCTAAGATAGGTTCCAGCCACCCCTGTGACCCTAAAAGGATTACGCGGTTCAGTAAATGAGTGAGAGCTGTCTGAAAGCTTGTAATGGTTGGTGGTTGCTGGGAGCAGGAAATGTAATAATTTAAAAATTGAAATATAAAGTACAAAAATCTCATATTACTTTGTTTTTTATTGTGTTTTACTTCGTATATACGAAAAATATTTTTGAAGCACTGTTTACACTGTTTGCTACACAGAACTGTTTCCCACATTAATGTACAGCGCTCACCTGATTTGCAGCAGTCTCATTACCATATATGTAAAAATACACCATAAAAATCTCATTTTTGATTGTTTTTTAGCGTGTTTTCCCATAGTCTATGCTAAAGCACCTTTGTGAAGCGGGTTTTATATTTGTGTTTAAATGAGTAGGATGAACAGACCAGCCACTGTTAGCTAAACAAAGTCATTAGCGGACTCAGATTGCCGCGCTCACCTGACTTGCCTCAGTGTCAAATCAAATCAAATTACCTTTATTGTCAAAGTTATATATACCAGACGTGCACAGGATTTGAAATTGTAGTACATGCAAGGTTATGGTTAAATATGTCATTATACTTTGTGTTTCATTTTTTATGCATTGTACATCCAAAACCTCTGAAAAAGACTTGGTGAGACACCTCATCCCATAAGAACTCAAGTTTAGTTGTGTCTATCATAAATAAACAACAACAATAATGATAATAATTAATATGATGGCAGCAAGGTGGTGTAGTGGTTAGCGCAGGGGTGTCAAACTCGTGCCAGAAAGGGCCATGTGGCTGCAGGTTTTTGTTTCAACCAAGCAACAGCACACCTGACTTTGCTCATTTAATCAACTGAGTTGAGTGTTCAGGCAGTTGATTGGTCAGTCTCTGTACAGAGCACACAGATTGACCAATCAGCGGCCTGAAGACTCAGATGAGTTGATTAAATGAGCAAAGTCAGGTGTGCTGCTGCTTGGTTGAAACAAAAACCTGCAGCCACATGGCCCTTTCTGGCACGAGTTTGACACCCCTGGGTTAGCGCATCCATCTCACAGCAAGAAGGTCATTGGTTCGATTCTGTGTATGAGTTTGCATGTTCTCCTCGTGTTAGTGTGAGTTTCCTTCGGGTACTCGGGTTTCTTGTGGGGTCGATGGCGTAGTGGTTAGGGTGCTGTGCTCATGATCGGGAGGTTGTGAGTTCGAATCCCACTGAGACCCTCACTGTGCTAAGACCCCAGGGCACCAACCACAAGTGTGCCTCTGTTCACCCAGCAGTATAAATGGGTACCAGTAAAAATATACTGGGAAGGTAACCTGCGATGGGCTAGCGTCCCATCCAGGGGGAGTTGAACTCCTTGTCGCTTCACGCTACGGAAACCGGGGATAAGCACCGGACAGAGCCACAAGGCTCGGGTGTAAAAACCCAACAGACTTACCTTTACTCAGGTTTCCACCCACAGTCCAAAACATACATAGTGCAGTATGCTAATTGAGTGGGAGTGTGAATAGTTGTGTGAGTGTTGGCCCTAAGATGGCATGGTGAGCTGTCCACGGTGTACCTCACCCTCGCCCAGATCACCAGTCTCCGTGCAACCGTAATTAGGATCAAACAGTTCAGAAAATGAATGACGGTGATGATTATAATAATAATCCTACGACCACTAATAACAATAGTAGCCCAGCAATGGACTGGTGAGCTGTCCAGGGTGTACTCTGCCCTTTGCCAAAGTCAGCTGAGACAGGTGCCAGCCCCCTTCAACTCTAATTAGGAGTAAATTGTTTAGAAAATGAATTATTGAATAATAATAATAATAATAATAATAACAAATAGATAAATTAATAAATAAACAAACAAATCTTGCTTCTGGCGAAACAAAATTATTAGAAACAATAATTTGGTATTGGTGTGTAGCGACGTCTTTGTTGGAACTGGACCCACACCACACCAGGCAAATTACTGAAAGCATCAAAGAGCCAAAGGTTTTCTCTTTAACGTATCACTTGGCTGTATGCACAGAAATAGTTGCTGTGTGAGAATCTTGGCAGTGTGGTCAGCCAAGTATAATCATTTTCTTAAAAAAAAAAAAAAAAAAAAAAAAAGTCACTAACAAACCCCCCCCCCCCTTAATAATAATAATAATAATAATAATAATAATAATAATAATAATAATAATAATAAAAGTACTGTACCTTATGGTCTTTTTATTATCGTTTTTATTTCAATGTGGCTATAAGGATTCTTTTATACATCTGGAAAAAATTTTCAACCTACCAGAAAAAAATACTCTGTCTCCCCAAAACCTTTAAAGAGCATAATTAAAATTCCTGATGCTGAGCTCCATTAGGAAAGATTTCCAGATTGCACAATGCTAAGTGTTGCACTGTTCATTTCTGGTCTGGGCTGATTATGAGTACACACCACTTTGTTCCAGAGAGGAGGCATTTCTAAGCCTCTAAAATTTAAAGAATAGTCGCACAATATTTGACTCGATTGCCAAGTTTTAAATCCAAACCTTTCATCTTTGGCCCACTTGGAAACCACCTTTAGACAGAAGGAAAGTCTTGTGGTGCAATTACTAAACTATCTACATATGGCTAGCAGAGCTCTCTCTGCACAGATGTCTGTTAAAATTAGTTAACACACATATGTAAAAGTCAACCATTATAAAAAGAAAACATCGGACAGTAAGGTTAGGATTAAATTTGTGTGATCTTGGCTCCAGATGGAGGATAATTACAGGAAACATGGCTACATCTTGGTAATAGTTTTATGTGAAGGTCAAGAATGCTTGCGCATCAGTCTACTGGTGGTCGATGAAGACAAAAGACAGAAATTTCTGACAATTCTAAAATGTATATCCTTTTTGAAAACAAAGATATATCCTTTGAAATCTTTGTCTTTACAGCATAGCAAAGAATCAACAGCCAAGAAGAGTTTCTCTCGACCCGCTTGTCCCGCTAAAAGACGTCTACCCTCACGCTGGGCGAATCGCTCTTCCTCCACCTCATCGACATCCTCCCCATCTCCCTCACCAACAATGCAGCCCACCATCTCCAGCCCACAACAAATGCTCACCTATTCTGCATTTCACACAGAGACAGTTATCATGTAAGAACATACAACAAAATGTGACCAGTACGTCACGCCCACATGCTGAAAACAATGTCTTCAAAGCCAAATGCTTCCTTGTCTCTTCCTGATTACCTTTGTATATACCAATAATGGCTGTTAATTCAGCAAGTTGTTTTTTTTTAATTATATCTTTACTTTTTGTTGCATTGAATTAATCATGTTCTGTATTATCAGCACATAAAACATACGCTATCTTACCAAAAGTTTGTGGCCACCTGTCCACATGATGGTCATGTTCATATGTTTTTTTTCCCTGAAGTTGAAAGCACACAAATGTGTAGGATGTCTTCACTGGAATTAAGGGGTCCAAGCCTGTCATAGCATCACACTACCCCTATACACAAAGCGAAGCCCATGCAGACACGGTTTAGTAAGGTTGATGGGGAAGAATTTGACGATCCCACCGAATACCTTTGTATCAATCTGGAATGTGAACTGTGTCCCAGGCCTCCTTTTATCTACGTCAGTTCCTGACCTGGCTAAAGCCATACTACAACATCAGGTACAAAAATGCTTTAATAGAAAAGTGGAGGTTCTTAGAAGAGCAATGAGGGCTATATCTAGAACGGGATGTTGGTCAGTTGTCCACAAACTTTTGGTGATATAAAGTACAGTCTATCTTTGTATATTTTTTCTCTGTCCTTGATCTGTACCAAAGGCTGTGTTAAGACTCAAACTCATGGATTTCTGTGTAACTGCCATGATATTTCTCGCTATATGTTTACATGCCTCCTGTTTCTGTCCATATTTAAAAGTTGTAGTGCTGATAATTTGAAAGGAATCATTTGTTCTTCTTTCACTGACGCTCATCAAAATGAATGACTTGTATGAATGAGACATGTATTATAAACTCACTCTGTCTACTTACCTGACATGAAACATATCATTAAAGTATAACCTTTACAACTTTCATGTTCCAGTTGTTTTGTCTTAAATTAAAATTAAATCAACACAAATCCAACACATCCAAACTTTCTTTTCTTTCTTTATTTATAAATTGCGTTTTATTTATGTATTTTTTTTTTATTACATTATTTCTGTCGAAGGCAGCTTTCGCTGGATGGAAGAGATATTTGAAATACTGTAGATTTTTAAAATCCTGTTTCTTTGGCATTATAGTACAAATGTGTTGACGGGTAGATCTGTGTTTACACCTATTACTCCAAACTAGGACCTATATTTAGCATCAACTCTAGTATATCATCAGCCCGTCTGGAGATTAATGGTCAAGAGTACATGAGTTCCAAGCACGAGCAAAAAAGGGACATCTAACCCTGGGGAGCAGTGTGGTCCCCTCTGACAAAAATAGTGGGTGTGACACTGTTTTGGTGCCCGAAATCCTACCCCAAACGAGATATAAATATCTTGTCCCTTTCTTCTAGTGGAGACATATACAATTTCTTCTTTTTCCACTTTGACATGCTCTTATGCCAACTCAGAATAAATACTGACTGACAAGACATGAAAGAAAATGAATATATATATATATATTCATTTTCTTTCATGTCTTGTCAGACACATATATATATATATATATATATATATATATATATATATATATATATATATATATCATCAACCGAGAATCAACAATGTCTCAGTGGACAATATTTCTGTCCAGTAAAGACCTGCACAGCAGTGCTTTGACTTGTGGTAATCTCACATTTTTAATGCAACTTTTAATATCAGTGAAATTTCCACTGATCAGTAATAATACACATTGGTCAACATGATAAAGTCTGTTGGGCTTTTATACCTGAGCTGACTCATCAGAGCTGGAATTTATCCCAGGTTCTGTAAGCATGAAGCGACTAGGAGTTCAATTTCCCCTGGATGGGACACTAGTTTCTCACAGTTTACTTTCATAGTATTTTTTTTTACTGGTACCCAATGTATACTGCTGGGTGGACAGAGGCACACTTGCTCAGCGGTCTTAGCAGTGGGGTCTGCACCGCGTTCTCTCATAACCGCTAGCATTGCGAGACTGATCCCTCCCTCTACCAAGGGAAAGGGAAAAATGCATCTAAACTCTTCTCTGTTCTGGCTCCAAGGTGGTGGAATGAACTTCTTCTGAACATCTGGACAGCCAAGTCAATGGGCATGTTCAAACAGCAGCTGAAAACTTACCTTTTTCAGTACTTAGATTAAGCACTATGCTGTATGCAACCCCCCGACACACACACACACACACACACACACACACACACACACACACACACACACACCACCTACCACGTGAGTTTGAATGATGGTATACTTAGGCTGTGTTCTAACGACCAGTACAAGAATATATTCACTGATAGAAACTTTAACGCACTTCTGGAAGTTGCTCTGGATAAGAGTGTCTGCTAAATGCTGAAACTATAAATGGGTCTAACAGGTATTTGAACCCACAACCTCTTGAGCGTGAGCCCAGCCCCTTAACCATTTCCCACCACTTTATTGTTTTAGTTGGGAAATGATATCAAATAACTGAAATAAGTAAAGCTGATAATGTTTTTGTCTGAAGTTAAACATGCAATAAAAAAATCATTGGACTTGAGTTAATGCTAGCCTAGCACATGTAAGATGTTTTGGAGACTCGATCATGACCCTGGGGAACATGCTTTTCTGGAATTGTGTACAAGAATTAAGTGTAATTTTACCTCCACTCCACTAGTTGGCAGTGGCACTCTCATTGTCGCGCTATGGTGTAGTGGTTTTTCACACAAGCAAATGATATGAAGTACAGTAAACAGCCCCTCGAAGAAAAAACACGGAAATTTTCTCACAGGAACTAAGAGAAAGGTGGAGAGAGACGGAAATATTAATGCATAAAGAAGTCTAGTTTAAATAAGTATTTATTTTTTATTTATATATATTTTTTATTGGTGCACTTTAAATCATTTCTATTATAGATTAAAAAACAATGTTAATGGAGTTTTTCTTTATTGTAAGTTGAACGATATTTATGTCTTTTTTTTGTTTGTTTTTAATGTTGATAAAGATACAATGTGATGCAGAGGTGTACTAATAATTTTATAGACAATAATATTTCTAGTCGCTCACGGGGTGGTGGGGGGGCGTGAAATATTTTTTTTCTTCCTAGAGGGGGCGATAATAATTGGACTAGAAAATACTTGAGAAGCACTGGGCTAGATTGAGATGGTTTGGACATGTACAGAGGAGGGATAGTTGAATACAGACGTGAAAAAAAAGTAAGTTGTTCCTGTATGTTTCAGTGACGTATGACGTTCATACTGTACTATACATCCATAAATACCATTACCATATCTCATAAAACACCCCTAAGTCAATTATTATAAACATAACATTGTAAAATAATATCAAATATATCAAATAATATCAACATTAATTTCAAATAAATTAAATTCAAGCAAAATAATTTCAAATAGATAAATTTTAATCAAATTCACTCATCAAATACAGTATCAAATATAACCTTTAACATGCTCTGTGATGAGATCTTTCTGTTTGTAAATGGTTCTGATGGTTGACGGAGCCATTTGGAAGAAACGTGCAACATTCACATGTTTTTCACCAGCATCCATGTTCTTGATAATAGCCATCTACGTTTCTAACAAGATGGCTTGCCGCTTTTTCTGATTACCACTATCACTGGTAGGCTTACGCTTCTGACCAACCATATTTGCTTAGGGTTACAAAAGTCCGCAAAACAGTGTAAACACAAAGATCACAGAGACGACGTCTTAACACAAGAGTAACACACGGTGAACTGGGAACAAGCAAGCCACATTCAGTCTGTCGTTTGTAAACAATGGACGCAGCATCATGCGTAAGTAGCGTACTACGTCAGCGTACTACATAGGTACGTCTCGTACTACAAAGAGCACGCTAAGCTCAAAATTTGACAATTTTTTTTTTTAAACATAAAATCGAAAAATACATAAAACGTATGAACGTAAAGCGCGGAGTGTCTTTATATTGATAGTAGGATGCTGAGGTTGTAACTGCCAGGCAGGAGGCCTAGAAGATGACCAAAGAGGAGATTTATGGATGCCGTGAAGGAGGACATGAAGGTAGTTGGTGTAAGAGAAGAAGATGCACAGGATAGGTTGAAATGGAGGCAGATGATTTGCTGTGGTGACCCCTGAAGGGAACAGCCGAAAGGAAAAGAAGAAGTCTAATGTTCTAGTCAGGGTTCACAGGACTGTTTTTATTTGCAGATATTTGTTGTTGCTGACTGAATGTTTGCAACGAATTTAATAACGGCAGCATTTTCTGAGATATAAAGCAACAATACTGTATGAACATACACCAGCCAACCAATATTGAAACCACCTGGCTGTTATTATGTAGGTCCTACTTGTGTGGCACCAAAACATCTCTTATCTATCAAGGCATGCACTACACAAGAGCTGTGGTGGTGTGCTGTGGTATCTGGCACCAAGTAGTTCACAACATGTCTTCTAATTACTGCGAGTTGCCAGATGGGGGCTTCAACTTCTTTGGCCAGTGTATCCCACAGATGGGGAATGTGAAGGCCAATTTTCCTCAAAGCACTCCTGATGAGTATATGCAGCAAAACAGGGGGCATTACGGAAAAAACAGGACTATTACCATGAGGAGTGCACTTGGTCTGCAACATTGTTTAGGGCAATAATATGTGTCAGAGTAACATCTAAATTTACTGCATTTGGAAGACGCTCTTATCCAGAGTGATCTCTAATTATCATTGTTATACAACTGAGCAATTGAGGGTTAAAGGCTTTGCTTAAGGGCCCAACAGTAGTGAGTGAAACCCATCTCAACCACTAAGTCACCACTGCCCTAAATTAATTCGTGAACCCAAGGTTTCCCTGCAGAACATCCCACTGCTTCCAGTGGTTTGCTTTCTTCACATACAGTAGTTCATCCTGTTGCCATCCTTTCCCCATGAAAGCAATACATGTGCAACATGCTGCCAAAATGATATAAAAGAATGTTCCATAGTCAAGTTCCCAGTGGTGGGAAGGGGTCAAGCATGTTCACTCTGACTGGTCTGTAGCTACACGGCCTTTGAGCACTGTGTTCTGACACTTCCTATCATAGCACAGATTTTTTTTTTACCCCTTTCTGTGAGCTCAGACCACTGGCTAGCCTTCAATCCCAATGTGCATCGATGAGCCCGAGGTGGCAGGGAATCTGTTCCTGGCTCACTCCTTGTTCTTCCTTATACCACTTTTAAACGGTCCTACCCACCGCAGTCACTGCGTGCTGTACATACCGTGTGACGATATTAATAGGCCATTTAAATTGTTCCCTAAATCAAAATCTCTATGTATATCAGCCTTTTCATTCCAGTGTGTAGGACCAGATAGATGGCAGGAACAGTGGTAGTAGCAACTTCAGTTTAATTTTAATACAGACATTGATCACACCTAAATAGATTAATAGAAAAAGTATGAAGTGAGATTCAGTTCTGGCTTCAGCAGCAGAGGGATACAGTGAGCATCAATTTGCTTCCTTCCTAAAATTGAAAAAAAAAAAAAAAGGCAGATCATGAAAACAAGGTCAAGTAGCAATCACTAATGGCAGTGGTGGCCTGGTGGTAAAAGGTTCTGGATCGCTGATAATAGGGTTGGGGTTCGAGTCTCACTCTCCACAAGGTTGTTACTGTTCGCCCGGTGCTCCTAACTGGGTTATTAAAGGCCGGCCATGTCTCTCACTGTCTATGGTGTGAGGCCTGTAAAAGAACCATTGCTGACTTTCAACAACAGTAGCTGCAAAGCTGTCAGTGTGTTTCTGCCCTCGGCTGGAGTCGTCTGGGATGGGTACCAGCCTCCTTGTGACCCAAATTAGGATTAAGCTGTTACACAAAATGAATGAATAAGTAAACAGTCTGACTCTTCTTTGCTTCTCATTGATGAGGTTTTATATATATTATAGGTCTAGTGGTATAGGGCACTGGATCGCTGATCCAAAGGTTGGGGGTTCGAGTCCCACTCTCCACAAGGTTGTCACTGTCTCCCCAGTGCAGCTAACTGGGTTATCAAAGGCGGGCCATGTCTCTCACTGTCTACGGTGAGAGGTTCATGTAAAAGAACCATTGCTGACTTTTGTAAAGAGTAGCTGCAAAGTCGTCAGCGTGTTTCTGTCCCTTGCTAAAAGGGTTGTGACAGGAAGGGCATCCGACGTAAAAACCTCTGCCAAATCAAACGTGCGAATCAGATGATTCACTGTGGCGACTCCCGAATAAAAGGGAAAAAGCTGAAAGGAAGACAGACAGACAATACCTGTTTTATATATATGACAACCTGTTGAGAGTGGGGCTTGAACCCCCAACCTTAGGATCAGTGATCCAGCACCTTTACCACCAGGCCACCACTGCCTAGACTGTTTACTAAAGACAATAAAAAATTACTGCAAAGAACTTGAGAAAGGCTTTCTTCACTGATAAGATCACCTGAACGTTTATTAGTTCGGTGGTGACCCACAAAGGCCTACACTTTACAGTGCTTTGCACCAATTGTGAATTTTGTTTGAGGATTTGTGATGTCCTTGGGGAAATTTTTGCTTATGAAAGAAGCATTAATTAAGCCATGCCCATGATTATCCTGAAATAAAACATAATTCCCACTGCTTTGATAATATTTCCTAATTCTCAGGACTGGGCTTTCGAGCAGCATAATGCTATAATGGTTCACAGCCAGGTCTAGATCAAGTAGATCTGCCATGGCCAACACAATCTCCAGGCCTGAACCCCATTTGAAAACTAGAATGTGTTTAAGAGGAAAATCGATCACTCAACAGCAATATGAAAAACTGATGGAGAGAATATCAGTACACAAGTAAGCTCTGGGTAAGATGTTTCTGAACTCATCCTAATGTCAAATGTTAATATTCTGGGGTTTTGTTTGTTTGTTTGTTTGCTTTTAATTATAATATTTATTTATGTGCATGATTCAATGGCGGAAAGCACTGCATCTTTTTTTTGTGACCATTTGTTATTTTCTGTAATTAAATGTTCCAGATAACAATATTCTTCTGTGGAATTTGGGGAAAATAATGACAGGGGTTTATGATGGGTGGGGTGGAGTGTGCATATGTGTGTGCTTGTTAATATTCCTCAAACACACACCTATAATCTGTAAAATGTGGTCACATTGCAGTGAGAAACTTGGTTTTGTTTTATAACTATCTATCTATCTATCTGTATATATATATATATATATATATATATATATATATATATATATATATATATATATATATATATATATATATATATACATATACACACACACACAGTCGGCCCCCAATTTACGAAATTAATCCATTCCAGAGCCAGTTTCGTATTGCGGGGATTTTGTAAGTAGGGGTCGCACCTTACATGTTAAACGTCTAATTCGTTCCAAGGCTCCAGTCGTTGGACTGGATAAACCCCAAAAACCCTTTAAAAATGATGAAAGTACACCAATTTTGTATGAAATATGTGTTAAAAGTAAAATACAATTATTTATTAAACCATTTAAACTTTTTATTAACATATTAAACCATTATTAAACATTTTTTATTAATACACACACACACACACACACACACACACACACACACAAAATTTTGAATGGCGCATTTGGCGCTTTTCGTAAGAGGAGGTTGTTTTTGTATCCCAGAGACAAAAACTTAAGAAAATGTTTTTCATAACCTGGAATTTTCGTACCCATAGGGTTTCGTAAGTAGGGGACCGACTGTATATATATATGTATATATATATATATATATGTGTGTGTGTGTGTGTGTGTGTGTGTATATATATATATACACACACATATATATGTATGTGCCAGTGCAGTTTCCAGCTATCTGAAACTCAGCTAAATGCTGATATGGAAACAGATTCTGAAATACTGCATTTTCTGTAACCGTTAATCCCAATTAGGGTTGCGGGGAGGATAGCGCCCTTCTCAGCCGACTCCGGGCGAGGGCAGAGTACACCCTGGACAGGTCGCCAGGCCATCGCAGAGTGGAAACACGCTGACGGCTTTGCAGCTACTCTTGTCGAAAGTCAGCAATGGTTCTTTTACATGAACCTCACACCATAGACAGTGAGAGACATGGCCGGCCTTTGATAACCCAGTTAGGTGCACTGGGGGGCAACAATATTTATATTTTTTTAATAAAACAAACATTTACAATAATAATGCAATTAGAAAAATATAATGATCTAAACTGACCGGGTCCCAAAACTCTGAGCTGATCAATCAAGTTATTTACCAGGTTCCAGATTAACTTGCATGAACAAACTGGTCACTAGATGCTTGTTTAAACATTGCAGTTTTAAGAGAAAAAGGATGAACTATTTCCAGCAACAAACATTTTATCTGTGTTTTGGACAGCTGGTAAATACTCAACCCATGATGAATATATTATGAAGACACAGCAGCTGGTCTGCAGATTACTGTACTTGTATGTTTGTTTGAGTTTTTTTTGTTCCTGTAATGCACTGTTAGAGTAAAGCAATAAACCCTCTTCACAATTCTAACATAAGAGCATACTGTATGTTGTGAAGGATTGTTTTGATTAGATGGTTGATTGGCAACTCCATAGCAGAGAGCAAAGTTAGAGTGTAATCATGATTGGGGATCTGTGTTGATTTTGATGGCTTCATTAAACATCAGTTTCCCATCATAACCTTTCGAGTATTTAACGATACAGGTTACATAAGTCATTTCGAGTTAAGTCGTTTTCAATTATACATTGTTTTTCAAAAAATATATTGAAAAAAAATTTTAAAATAAAGTTTACGTTATTATCATCATATATCATATTATCATCATATCGCCCCACGATTTGAAAAGCACTGACTTAGCGGCAGCCCCGACAAATTATGCATATGCATCTTCACAACATTACTGGCACGTGATTCAAATTTAGCCACTGGCCGTGGCTACCCACCAGGCATTGTACAGGATTTATTTTTTGCTATTCGTGAACAACAGTTTGGTTTCATGCCAAGAAAGAGCACCACAGATGCAGTGTTTGCCTTGAGGATGTTAATGGAGAAGTACAGAGAAGGTCAGAGGGAGCTGCATTGTGCCTTTGTGGATCTGGAGAAAGCATATGACAGGGTGCCGAGAGAAGAACTGTGGTATTGCATGAGGAAGTCTGGAGTGGCAGAGAAGTATGTTAGAGTGGTGCAGAACATGTATGAGAGATGTAAGACAGTGGTGAGGTGTGCTGTCGGTGTGACAGAAGAGTTCAAGGTGGAGGTAGGACTGCATCAAGGGTCAGCTCTCAGCCCCTTCTTGTTTGCTATGGTGATGGACAGGCTGACAGACAAGGTTAGACAAGATTCCCCATGGACTATGATGTTTGCAGATGACCTTGTGATCTGTAGTGAGAGCAGAGAACAAGTGCAGGAAAATCTAGAGAAGTGGAGGTATGCCCTGGAAAGGAGGGGAATGAAGGTTAGCCTCAGTAAGACAGAATACATGTGCATGAATGACATGGACCCAAGAGGAACGGTGAGGTTACAGGGAGCAGAGATAAGAAAGGTGGAGGATTTTAAGTACTTAGGCTCAACAATCCAGAGCAATGGAGAGTGTGGAAAAGAGGTGAAGAAGCGTGTGCAGGCAGGTTGGAATGGTTGGAGAAAAGTGTCCGGTGTGATGTGTGACAGGAGGGTATCGGCAAGAATGAAAGGAAAAGTGTACAAGACGGTGTTGAGGCCAACAATGTTGTATGGTTTAGAAACAGTGGCACTGGGGAAAAGACAGGAGGCAGAGCTGGAGGTAGCAGAGATTAAAATGTTGAGGTTCTCTTTGGGAGTAACGAGGATGGATAGGATCAGGAATGAGCACATCAGAGGGACAACACATGTAAGACGTTTTGGAGACAAAGTCAGAGAGGCTAGATTGAGATGGTTTGGACATGTACAGAGGAGGGATAGTGAGTATATTGGTAATAGGATGCTGAGGCTGGAACTACCAGGCAGAAGGCCTAGAGGAAGACCAAAGAGACGATTCATGGATGTGGTGAAGGAGGACATGAAGGTCGTTGGTGTAAGAGAAGAAGATGCAAAGGATAGGGTGAGATGGAGGCAGATGATTCGCTGTGGCGACCCCTGAAGGGAACAGCCGAAAGGAAAAGAAGAAGATATGGCAAATCTTTTATGCATGTGTGTTGACACGCCATCTACTGGAAATGAGGTTAATCATTCTGACGTATTTTAAGCAGATGATACCGTATAACTCTAAGCCCTAACCCTAACCCTGATGACAATTTATCCCTGACATGGAACACATGCTCTTCCGTCGCTTCTGACGTTAGCTCATGCATGTGCGAAATCTCGTTTTCGAGATGTTGTACGAATATCAAAACCTTGTAGGAATTCGGTGCCGTACGGGTAGTCACTCCGTTAGCCAGTGGCTGAGAGCTTTTGTTTCTCCTTCTTGCTGATTGGTTGCAGATGATGTGTACACCTCTTTGTTTTTCTCTTTCGCGCACATGTCATCAACGTGATTGCTTGAATTGTGAATTCATATTTTTAGTGTGTTTTTAATGATTGTTGAAACTCTGTGATGCCACTCAACCGCCCTGCATCTTCTCTAGCTTCTGGTAAGGAGCCTAAGTGCTTTATTCATTAACAAATATTATCACAGTACAAAATTTAAAAGTTTTTACTTAATCATTACTACATTTTACTGCATTATTATTGTATTAATGAGTAAGACTGTCGATAGAATGTGTTTAAGAAGCATATTTTAGCGCATCTAATATCATACATAGGGTTTTAAAACCACATCAAGAATTCAAGGATTTCAGGGATCTGGGGGGGGATTACGGGGGCTTTCCGTACATTATATATATTTATGTAATATATTAAATATCATGTGTATGTATATATATATACACACACACACACACACACACACACACACACACACACACACACACACACATATATATATATATATATATATATATACATACAGATATACAGGGATCGCTCACTTTCAGCGGTTAATTGGGACCGAGATCCCCACGTGACCATTGAATTCTGTGAAGTAGGATCACCCCCCTCCTGACCAACTTATACATACATGTCGTCTTCTTTTCCTTTCAGCTTTTTCCCTTTTTCACGGGTCGCCACAGCAAATCATCTGATTCACACGTTTGATTTGACAGAGGTTTTTACGTCGGATGCCCTTCCTGGCACAACCCTTTAGCAAGGGACAGAAACACGCTGACGACTTTGCAGCTACTCTTTTACGAAAGTCAGCAATGGTTCTTTTACATGAACCTCTCACCATAGACAGTGAGAGACATGGCCAGCCTTTGATAACCCAGTTTGCTGCACTGGGGTGTGGAGTGACAACCTTGTGGATTAGCGATTCAGCGCCCCTTACCACCAGGCCACCACTGCCTCCATGTATACTTACGTGTATGTCTGTCTGTCTTCCTTTCGGCTTTTTCCCTTTTACTTGGAAGTCGCCACAGCGAATCATCTGATTCGCACATTGTATATATGTATATAATATCAATCAATACATATTCAATGCCATAAATGCTTATAATAATAATTAAACATTCAAAAATAATGCAGAAGATGTAAATATATGAATACACACACATACAGATGTGCGCGCGCATGCACGCAGATGTGAACCTCACAAATATGTAAGAAGTTTTGATGGGGGGTTTTGGGTTGTTTATTGTTTTTTGTTGTTGCATAATTGGCCTTGTTTTTGTGGCATTTTCCTTAACTTTTCCCCCTATTCTTCCTTAATCTCCTTATTTTTTTAATTCTATTCATATTTTTTAAGAAAACCCGCGATGCACTGAAGCCGCATGAATTGAAGTGCGAAGTAGTGAGGGATCCCTGTATACAGTACTGTATATAATTCACATAGATATAAACCTTGAACTTTTTTTTCTTCAAATGATATAATATCAAAGAGTGGCATGGTGGTGTAGTGGTCAGCACATTAGCCTCACAGCAAGAAGGTGTTGGGTTTGATTTCCAGCTTTGGCTGTTCCAAATCACTCCTAAATGCAAATATGAATGATTGTTTGAGTGTTGGTCCTGTGATGGCCTGGCGAGCTGTCCAGGAATGTACCCCGCGCTCGCCTCCCCGTGACCCTAATTAGGATTAAGCAAGTTAGCAAATGAATGATTAAAATAAAACTTTAAAAGATATCAAAGACAACGACGGTGTTAATTTAATGTAGGAACTTTAATCAGCACCGAAGTTTCCGGCGGTCGGTTTTAGGAGTTGCACCTTAACTGGAGTTTTGCTGCAGGTTTGTGAACCAACACCAATGTACTATATATTTACCTTTTCGCGTTCAGCTGATAATTTTTTTAAATAAAGTTGACAGTTTAAATATGTAATTCCTCCCAAGGACCAGATAGGTTTCTGTATGTGATCTTTTAGTTTTTATTATTCAGTGTAAATCGAACATACAACACGACCTTGGCTGCAGACCTGCTTCTAAAAGCTTATTAAAAATAACTGTGAATCTTCTCTTCACCTCAGGGCTAATTTCACTATATGAAATTTTTTTTTTTTGTTTAGTTATTATTAATATTATTTGGCTGGTTTTGTGGAATGTAGGACATTATTTGTACTATAAATGATGCATGTTTTCTGAAGCAACAAACACTGTATATTTCAGACTCTCTCCAGCTCAATCCTGGTTATTCACCAACCTGCACAGCTCTGGGCTTGCTTTGTTTATTCCCAGCACACTCTCATATCTTATCCGTTCACGAATAAGCATTCCATGAGCTTGGTAATTTTGTGTCATGAGTGTCATCAGTCCATGAGTGAATCCTTTTGCCTAATATTGGTACCTGTAATTAATTTCTCAATATTCTTCTTCTTTTCCTTTCAGTTTTACCTTTTTCAGGGGTCGCCACAGCGAAACATTTGATTTGGCATAGGTTTTTACGTCGGACGCCCTTCCTGACACAACTCTTTAGGAAGCGGCTTTGTAGCTACTCTTTTCGAAAGTCAGCAATGGTTCTTTTACCTGAACCTCTCACCATAGACAGTGAGAGACACGGCCGGCCTTTGATAACCCAGTTAGCTGCACTGGGGGGGCAGTGACATCCTTGTGTAGAGTGGGACTCGAACCCCCAACCCTAGGATCAGCGATCCGGTGCCACTTACCACCAGGCCACCACTGCAATTAATTTTTCAATATTATCTCAATAAATTCTAAATTAGTACCTGTAATTATTATTTTTTTGATTAAAGATCATTTTTTTAAACACTTTCTGTAGTATGTGGCCATCGGTGTAATATCTACAAGAAGGGAAAACTTGTCTCTATGAAAGTTTAGACTCAGTAATCGAGAAATAAATGATGTGCAGACGTGTTATTCGTTTCTGTAGACCAGGAAGAAGAAGAATTTCTCTTCACAAATAAATCACTTTGCACATAAAAAGTTCGTCCTCTTGAATTAGCAGGCAAACTTTGTACCCTGAGTAAAATCCATACACCTTTTACTGTGTTGCACACTCGTTTTATTGTGCTGTAGTCGTATGTATTTTATGTTATATGGTCGGATGATACATTGTGTAAAAAACCCTGTATTTTCTGTTTCTCTCTTCTACAGACAAAGTAAAATGGCTTTGTGCAGTGTTGGTCGTTCTTCACTTCAGAACCCGAAACGTGCTTTGGGATGTTTTTTAAACCAGAAACAGACATTTTGCTGTAAAGCCAATAACTCTCAGGAGGAGGAAGAGGTTCGAAAGAAGCTTCGGTTGTTTCCAGGAGGCTCTATAGATCTTCAGAAACAAGAGTCAGGCATTGCAGTGATGACGGTCAATAATCCAGCAAGAATGAATGCCTTGTCAGGTGCATAATGTGGCCCGGCTTTAGTTTCCTACTTTCGCTGATGATTTTATGTTTAAATATGTGTCTGTTTTGCAGGCAGCATGATGATTGAACTTGAGGAACGGGTGTTTGAACTCGAGAATTGGACAGAAGGAAAAGGTCTCATTGTGCGAGGGGCAGGTGGGACGTTCTGCTCTGGATCTGATCTGAATGCGGTCAAAGCAATATCAAACCCACAGGTCGTTATTATTCAATATTTTAGATGATAGTTTAGCATATCATGGTAGATGTGACATATTTCAGGGTTGATCTTAGCTTTTAATAGTTTATTTATAAAACTGGAATGTCTCGCATGAATGTAATGAAATGTAGGTAGTGTGTACTTGTTCTATATATTTTGTAGAATTTTTTTGCAATCAATGTTGCTAATATATTTTACTCTACATTATTTTATGGAAGTATTTACATGCATTTTTGCCATTTTTTTTTTCTAGGATGGCATGAGGATGTGCATGTTTATGCAGAAGACTCTTACAAGACTTCTCAGGTTGGCTTGTGTCACTTTTCTACTGTGATAAATTCTAATATAAATATGGGATAAATTGTAATATTAATAGATAAGCTTACATGTACTTCGTAGTATAGGTTGCCTCTCATCTCTGTGGCATTGGTTGAAGGAAGAGCACTGGGTGGAGGTGCAGAACTCACTACTGCCTGTGACTTCAGGTAAAAATCATCTGAATGTGGCTGTATTGGATGCAGTATCTTACCATTCTAGACTATTTATTCATAAACTTGTGCTTCTACCATCAGGCTAATGACATCTGATGCTGTGGTTCAGTTTGTCCATAAACATATGGGCTTGGTTCCTGGATGGGGCGGAGCTGCAAGGTTGGTCCGAATCATAGGTAGTCCGAATGCCCTAAAATTGCTTGCTGGTGCAAAGAAGGTTGATGCAGACTTTGGAAGGCAGATTGGATTAGTTGATGCTGTATTGACTGCTGGTGAAGGAAACGCCCACGCGGATGCAGAGCGATGGCTGAGCCAGTTTACAAAGGGCTCAGCACCTGTAATCCGAGCTGTGAAGAAGGTGGTGTTATCTGGGAGAGAGCTCTCTCTGGATGAAGCTCTTACAACTGAAAGACTTGTATTTGGGACAGTATGGGGAGGACCCGCCAATCTTGAAGCTCTCGCACTTAAATCAAAACACAAGTGAGAAAATAAGATTTTTTTTTTAAATTACATTTTGAACTCAAACACTAAAGTCTGCATTCTGATGAAAAGAAAGGAAAAGGAAGTTACTTTTAAGGGAGGGGATGATAATTATTAGTACAGTTGGCCCCAATTTACGAAGACCCCTGTGTACGAAATCCCCGGATTACGAAAAACATTTTCTTGAGTTTCCGTCCCGAGATACGAAACAACCCCCTCTTACGAAAAGAAATTCAAAATTCAAACATGCCAATCAAAATTTCACACGACGTGCAAGTTGCTCTCTCATTGGCTGTCTCTCAACATCCGGCCCGCTGGCCTCCCAGATAGAGAGAGAGAGACGAAGATTCACGCTTTAGTTTTTAGTTTAGTTTTTCAAGTTGTTTAATTCAGTAAATGTTTACTAAATGTGGGCGCATTTGAGCTCATCTAGAATTCCGATCCCTCAAGGAATCAAATTAAAGTTGAGTTTGTCAAGTAGGGAATGCGCTTTGAATTCATGTGCGCGCGAGAGAGACAGACAGAGAGAGAGAGAAGGAATAACGCTTTAGTTTAGTTTTTTAAGCTGTTTTAATTCAGTAAATGGTCAAGCAGGGAATGTGCTTTGAATGCCACGTCTTGTGGGCGTGGCCTGCTAGAATAAACATGTGCGTTGTAATGCATCTGTGTGTGTGTGTGTGTGTTAATAAAAAATGTTTAATAATTTAATTAATGTTAATAAAATGTTTAAATGGTTTAATAAATAATTTTCTTTTACTTTTAACACACATTTCATACAAAATTGGTGTACTTTTATCATTTTTAAAGGGTTTTTGGGGTTTATCCAGTCCAAAGACTGGAGCCTTGGAACGAATTAGACATTTAACATGTAAGGTGCGTCCCCTACTTACGAAATCCCCCGCAATACGAAAACGGGCTCTGGAACGGATTAATTTCGTAAGTTGGGGGCCGACTTTATGTGCTACACAGGATCATGGTCTGGGAATTGAAAAAAAAAAATCTGCAGTGGATGATGTTTACATTGAACCGGCGGACATTGTCTGTTTTTCCTTTCACGTGAAACAGGTGTTATCACTGTAAATCTTTAAATATAAATAAAGAAGCCACATGATTCTTGTTTTAGTTTGATTTTTGTGCTTTCACAAATTAAACATTAAAGCTTTGAATAAGTTGGAAAACATACCGTGATGAAGTCTAGTTTTCTTGTGTTTCCATGTACAGTAGTATACAGGAAAACTGAATGAGTTCAAAAAAGTCCATTCGCTGAGCTAACCTGCCTCTGTCATGGTTAAAATATGTAAAAATAAACTATAAATCTGTCACAGAGTTTGATTTTTTTTTTTATGTTCTTATTTGTTATATAATAAAACATCTCTTCTCCTCCTGCATCACGGAATTGATCCAGCATTTTATTACTTTTACAGCATTTGGCAGATGTTCTTATCCAGAGTGACTTACAATTACCATTTTTTAATATAATTTGAGCAATTGAGGGTTAAGGGCCGTGCTCAAGGGCCCAAAAGTGGGGATTGTCTGATCTTCAGATTGGCAACTCATCGCATTAATCACTACGCCACGACTGCCCGAATGACTTCATCTTTGTTAATTATAGATATGCAGATGAAAACAAAATTATAACATGAAATAGTGGAGGCTCTGTGAGACTGAGAAAATGTGTGAAACGGTTTAGTCCACATCGCGGCTGATAAGGTCCGTTCATTTTCTGAACCACTTAATCCTAATGATGGTTGTGGCCTATCTCAGCTAACCCTGGGTGAGGGCAGGGTGCACCCTGGACAGCTCACCAGGCCATCGCAGGGCTAACACTCACACTAACGGTGAACATTGGGACAATTTGAAACATTGGGAAATGAACCTGCTGTGCATGTTTTTGGACTGTGGGAAGGCGTACAAACTCCACACTGAAACTCTCCAGGTAAGAATTAACCCATTACCTTCTTGCTGGGCCATGCTAACCACTGATAAGGTTAAACATTGCTAATTTACATAACTGATATGGATGGAACAGGGTGGAATAAAAAAAGTGAAATCAAACTGAAAGAAAGCAAACAGTGAAAAACAACTACATTTTTTTTTTCAAAAGAAAGAAGGTGAACGCAACAAACAATTTATATGTAAGCGAATTCAGAAACAGTAGAAGATACTGAAGACCATATAAACCAAGAATCAAACTTGGAGCATAGTGTGTGTGTATATGTATATACGTACTAGTATATATATCGGCTTGTCTGGGAATGCCTCGGCATTCCTCCGAAAGATCTGGAGGAAGTGGCTGGGGAGCCATTGCTTAGGCTGCTGCCCCCACGACCCGACCCTGGAATAAGCGGAAGAAGATGAGATGATATGGAAAGGAGAGGAATGAAGGTTAGCCTCAGTAAGACAGAATACATGTGTGTGAACGAGAAGGACCCAGGAGGAACGGTGAGGTTACAGGGAGCAGAGATAAGGAAGGTGGAGGATTTTAAGTACAGTATTTAGGCTCAACAATCCAGAGCAACGGAGAGTGTGGAAAAGAGCTGAAGAAGCGTGTGCAGACTGGTTGGAATGGTTGGAGGAAAGTGTCCGGTGTGATGTGTGATAGGAAGGTATCGGCAAGAATGAAAGGAAAAGTGTCCAAGACGGTGATGAGGCCAGAGATGTTGTATGGTTTAGAAACAGTGGTGCTGAGGAAAAGACAGGAGGCTGAGCTGGAGGTAGCAGAGATGAAAATATCGAGGCTCTTTCAAAAAATGCATGGATCACAATTCACTTTCGTGAAAATTATGCACGAGTGCCATCTACAGGCGAGATAGAGACTCTACAGGATGAATGAACGCAGAGCAGCCATTTCCGCTCAGGTTAGCATTATGTAGGCATTGTATAGTAAAGTTAAAATGGCTGGAAGATTCGAGAAAATCTGTGGAATTCATTATTCAAACAAACTAGTCTACTGTATAATAGAAATCACAACTTTTATTTAGACACATTTAAAAAGAGTAGTGCATAGTTATGTTAAATTTCATAGCCAATACTCGTTTTGTGTGTTTCTTCAAATAATAAAGATAGCAATATTATTAATTAATATTAGTAATTTCAGCGTTTTAAATAAGTATGCATCTATATCAGCTGACATTCAGTATCAGTTACCTCAGGGCCAGTGGCGCAATGGATAACGCGTCTGACTACGGATCAGAAGATTCTAGGTTCGACTCCTGGCTGGCTCGATTTTTTTTTTTTTTTTTTTTTTATATAACCCCCCAACATAAAACAAAGCTGAATTTTATTCTGCATGTTAAAATACTACTATCCGTGTTTACATGTTTAGTTTAACATGTTTACAGCCGTATGTGACGGCAACTTTGATGAAAACAAAATGACGTCAGAGTCTGTTTGATGAGCAGTAGTGTAGACTTATGAATTTTGGTTAATTGCATAAAAGGATCTAGTTTTGACACCATTATGTATGTGAGATTATATACACATGCATATACACAACATACACACACTGATATATATATATCTTCTTCTTTTCCTTTCGGCTTTTCCCTTCAGGGGTCGCCACAGCGAATCATCTGCCTCCATCTCACCCTATCCTTTGCATCTTCTTCTCTTACACCAACGACCTTCATGTCCTCCTTTACCACATCCATGAATCGTCTCTTTGGTCTTCCTCTAGGCCTTTTGCCTGGTAGTTCCAGCCTCAGCATCCTATTACCAATATACTCACTA
>CM045728.1:28347349-28407349 GCA_024760905.1 Plotosus lineatus | reverse complement strand
TCGCACATCACACTTTCTCCAACCATTCCAGCCTGTCTGCACACGCTTCTTCACCTCTTTTCCACACTCTCCATTGCTCTGCAATGTTGAGCCTAAGTACTTAAAATCCTCCACCTTCGTTATCTCTGCTCCCTGTAACATCACCGTTCCTCCTGGGTCCTTCTCATTCACACACATGTATTCTGATTTTCTGAGGCTAACCTTCATTCCTCTCCTTTCCAGGGCATACCTCCACCTCTCTAGATTTTCCTCCACTTGTTCTCCGCTCTCACTACAGATCACAATTACATCTGCAAACATCATAGTCCATGGAGATTCTTGCCTAACCTCGTCTGTCAGCCTGTCCATCACTATAGCAAACAAGAAGGGACTCAGAGCTGACCCTTGATGCAGTTCCACCTCCACCTTGAATTCGTCGGTCACGACGACGACACACCTCACCACCGTCTTATATCTCTCATACATGTCCTGCATCACTCTAACATACTTCTCTGCCACTCTAGACTTCCTCATGCAATACCACAGTTCTTCTCTTGGCACCCCGTCATATGCTTTCTCTAGATCCATAAAGGCACAATGCAGTTCCCTCTGACCTTCTCTATTCACATCCTCAAAGCAAACACTGCATCTGTGGTGCTCTTTCTTGGCATGAAACCAAACTGTTGTTCACAAATGCTGACCTCTGCCCTTAGTCTAGCTTCCACCATTCTTGCCCATAACTTCATCGTATGGCTCATCAACTTTATCCCTCTGTAGTTGCTGCAACTCTGCACGTCTCCCTTGTTTTTAAAAATGGGCACCAGCACACTTCTCCAGCATCTAAATATCACTGACATTACAAATTGTAGTAGACTATGAATAAATTTACATAAAACTACTATATGCTTTCTATTTTGATTTATTAGAATAAACTAACAAGGAAACATGTCGGATATGATATTTATTATAGAATGGCATAACAAAATTGCATTTGAGTGGCCACATTTTATGAAGTTATGTATGTGATTAAGAGCTAATGCATGTACTTTAGCATTTTCTTAAAACACTAACATGTATGATATTACTATCATTGGTTATTTTTGTGTAACAAACTTGTCAAGATAAATATCAGACATGAAGATGAATAAATCGATAAACAATAATCTTTACCACGCTGTTTCCAAACCATAACTTATTTTCCTCAGGGCTATCTAATGAAAGTTTTTCCTTTTTTAATCACAAAAACCTGGCTATAATTATTTATTCTATAAGTATTAAGCAGGCAGTAATTCTGCAATTTTTATTTTTATAACTAACCAAACAGCCTGCATCACTCTGGTTAAACACACAACAGAGGGGCTGGATTAGAATAAAAATAGAAATACTCTTACTGGGACACAAACAAATCGAATCTATGGACAGCACTTAAAATACAAAAATAAAACCATGAGTTTCCAACAACCAACACACAACTGATCTGAAATCATGTGAGAGTTCGGCGCTGTCTCCCAACATCCATAGGGGGCAGCAGAGACCCAGAAATGATTCTCATCCTCATCAGACAGACAAACAACTCGGTTCAATATGTTTGAGGTGGCATGTGTGGCACAGCAGACGCCCATCTAGTGGAAAACAGCGATGCCCTTCTTCATCATTCAGCTCCATCTCACAGTCCTACACAGAAGGGTGCAGCTGGTTCAGTTACAATATTAAACACAATACTGTAAATATGTTTGTAAACGTATGGCAGCCTGGACACTTCATTCATTTTCTGTAACCACTTAATCCTAATTAGGGTCGCGGGAAGGCTGGAGCCCGTCCCAGCTGACTCAGGGTGAAGGCAGAGTACACCCTGGACAGTTCGCCAGGCCATCGCAGGGTGGAAACACACTCACTGACGGCTTTGCAGCTACTCTTGTCGAAAGTCAGCAATGGTTCTTTTACATGAACCTCACACCACAGACAGTGAGAGACATGGCTGGCCTTTGATAACCCAGTTTGCTGAACTGGGGGTGGAGGAGGACTGACAACCCACTGAGAGTGGGGCTTGAACCCCCAACCTAAGAATCAGTGATCCAGCACCTTTTACTTTACACATATACTTTGTGTGTGTGTGTGTATATATATATATATATATATATATATATATATATATATATATATATATATATATTATATACACACACACACTCTTTCTTTTGGCTTTTCCCTTTTCTTGGGAGTCACCACAGCAAATCATCCGATTCGCACATTTGATTTGGCATAGTTTTTACGTCGGATGCCCTTTCTGTCACAACCTTTTTAGCAAGAGACAGAAACACGCCGACGGCTTTGCAGCTACTCTTTACGAAAGTCAGCAATGGTTCTTTTATATGCCTCTCACCATAGACAGTGAGAGACATGGCCCGTCTTTGATAACCCAGTTAGCTGCACTGGGGGGACAGTGACCACACATACACATACATACTAGTCCTTCTCAAAAAATTAGCATATTGTGATAAAGTTCATTATTTTCTGTAATGTACTGATGAAAATGAAACTTTCATATATTTTAGATTCATTGCACACCAACTGAAATATTTCAAGTATTTGAAATATTGTTTTAATACTGATTTTTGCATACAGCTCATGAAAACCCAAAATTCCTATCTCAAAAAATTAGCATATCATGTTCAGGTAGTCTAAACGAGCTATTAACCTAATCATCTGAATCAACCAATTAACTCTAAATACCTGCAAAAGATTCCTGAGGCTTTTAAAAACTCCCAGCCTGGTTCATTACTCAAAACCTCCATCATGAGTAAGACTGCTGACCTGACTGCTGTTCAGAAGGCCATCATTGACACCCTCAAGCAAGAGGGTAAGACACAGAAAGAAATCTCTGAGCGAATAGGCTGTTCCCAGAGTGCTGTATCAAGGCACCTCAGTGGGACGTCTGTGGGAAGGAAAAAGTGTGTCAGAAAACACTGCACAACCAGAAGAGGTGACCGGACCCTGAGGAAGATTGTGGAGAAGGGCCGATTCCAGACCTTGGGGGACCTGTGGAAGCAGTGGACTGGGCTACAGGTGCCACATTCCCCAGGCCAAGCCACTTTTGAACCAGAAATAGCGGCAGAAGCGCCTGACCTGGGCTACAGAGAAGCAGCACTGGACTGTTGCTCAGTGGTCCAAAGTACTTTTTTTCAGATGAAAGCAAATTTTGCATGTCATTCGGAAATCAAGGTGCCAAAGTCTGGAGGAAGACTGGGGAGAAGGAAATGCCTGATGTCCAGTGTCAAGTACCCACAGTCAGTGATGGTCTGGGGTGCCATGTCAGCTGCTGGTGTTGGTCCACTGTTTTTTTTCAAGGGCAGGGTCAATGCAGCTCGCTATCAGGAGATTTTGGAGCACTTCATGCTTCCATCTGCTGAAAAGCTTTATGGAGATGAAGATTTCATTTTTCAGCACGATCTGGCACCTGCTCACAGTGCCAAAACCACTGGTAAATGTCTCTCAACTTTCTCTTCACCAGACCCAACACTGTGGATGAGCTTAAGGCATCAAAGCATCCTGGGCCTCCATAACACCTCAGCAGTGCCACAGGCTGATTGCCTCCATGCCACACCGCATTGAAGCAGTCATTTCTGCAAAAGCATTCCCGACCAAGTATTGAGTGCATAACTGAATATAATTATTTGAAGGTTGACTTTTTTTTTGTATTAAAAACACTTTTTATTGGTCGGACGAAATACTGTATGCTAATTTTTTTAGATAGGGATTTTTGGTTTTTCCCTTTACTTTTTTGCCAAAATTATCAATATTAAAACAATAAAAAGCTTGAACTACTTCAGTTGTGTGTAATGAATCTAAAATATAATGAAGTCTAATGTTTATCAGTACATTACAGAAAATAATGAACTTTATCACAATATGCTAATTTTTTGAGCAGGACCTATATATAGACACACACACACACACACACACACAATATATATATATATATATATATATATATATATATATTTACACATATATATACGTAATGCATTGAAATGTAGCGTTGTAAATCAGTCCAGTTCTCAGCTCAACTCGTTACCAATTTCCCACCAATTGTTTTTGTCTGTGCTTTAACAGGCCTATAATGAAAAAAGTCCAATAAGAAAAAAACTGAAAGGGGTATGTCACCAAGTATCAGAGTGGATCAAACCTACTTCAAACATTCAATTGATTCTTATCTTGTGCTTGTATATTGGATAAGAATAGTGCTGCAGTCTAGTTAAATATAGTACACAAGCTACAACTATAGCATGGAATAACTGGGTATGTAGTTCTATTCACTGAAATTTCGGTTCACTGCCTTTCAGAAGCTGATTTCTGTACTCTGCATTTGCAACACCATTCTTGAGAAGTTCATGTTCCATGTTGCTGCAAAGAGTGTTTGTGTGTGATGACAAGCATAACGGTATGATTACATCATCACACAGCAAACCAGTCAGAATACCATCAGTTCTCATATGTCCATACTCCCAGCATGCACTTCTGCACTGTGAGACCCAGAATAATAACACATGATTTCACAAAATCAAAGCATTTTTATCGGATTTTGTCAAATACTGTATCACAAATTGAAAATAATTATTAACTGGTGATACCACGGGAGGTCCCAAGACTTGAGACATTTCAGCTTGTGAAGTCAACATAATTGATCCAGCTGCCCTACTGGATTACAAGGAAATTTTCACAAAAGAAACTTTGTCCAATTCTCACCAATCTGACCTTCAGAAAAAGGCTAATGAAAGGATGGATTTTTTTATTTTTAAGACTGCTGTTCATTATAACCCATCGATTTCAGGGACAAAGAATCTCAACAAATCTTTGGTCAATTGACACATGGTGTGAGTATATACGGCTATGCCCTTGAAAAGTGGTTTGAAGTTTCCATGGCAACTCTGCCCTTCTGGGTTGCTTGCAGTTTCTGGCAGCTATACAAGTATAATAAGCGATTGCTCCAAGGGGGCCAATTTGTGTTAAATCCTCAAATCAACAGTAAAAAAGGACTGATTGATGAATAACTTCAGACTCTTAGATTTAATTCTGCCACTGCTGTGAAGAGACTTGATGAGGAAACTTCACTGCACACTGTTTAATTGTGAGGATCCTTTGCTCATTAGCCATCTAACAGAATTTAGCACAGCTGGAAAGTGCTTCAGCTGTGCTGATCATTGATGAAGGTGACAGATTAAAATGATGATGATGAGTATGTGGGTTATCAGTAAATGCTTGTCTAAAAAAGTCTCTTCATGATGATTTCTTCAGGGTCATTTATCTATAGTTGACATAACCACATGAGATAATGATTCTTTCAGTAAACTTTTGTTAAGCTGTAAAATATAAAATTACATCCACAAATGGCAGTTAAAACAGTACTGAGCAAATGAATGCAACGCAACCTCAGTCCAGAAGCACTGATGACTTCTCTGGACCCAAAAGCATTTGGGCTGGACCATCATACAGTGAAAACATATACAGTACTTTAGTTTAAGGAATCAGTATTAATCAACAAATACCAAGAACTATTGTACTCTCATACGCATTACAAGTTCAAACAAGGCAGCGGTGGTCTAGGGTGCTGGATCACTGATCTTAAGGTTGGGGGTTCGAGTCCCACTCTCCACAAGGTTGTCATTGGCCCCCCCCCAAGTGCAGCGAACTGGGCGATCAAAGGCCAGCCATGTCTCTCACTGTCTATGGTGTGAGGTTCATGTAAAAGAACCATTTCTGACTTTCGACAAGAGTAGCTGCAAAGCCGTGAGTGAGTTGCCGCCCAGCGATGGCCTGGCGAGCTGTCCAGGGTGTACTCTGCCCTCGCCCGGAGTCAGCTGGGATGGGCACCAGCCTCCCTGCGACCCTAATTAGGATTAAGCAGTTACAGAAGATGAACTGAACAAGTTCAAACGCATTCCCAAAAAATCAACACTATTATTTAAATTTTAACACACCATTCCAAATTACTTCCGGTTTCAAGTGTTGAATGAATAAAGTTACGAATATGAAGATGGTAAAGAACATGTGACATTCTGGTGCGCTTTTCCATAAAAGTAATCTACTATGTTAAGATTTCTAGTAAGATTTAACTCACCTCACAGTGGTAGCATTCTATATGATAGTCCTTGTCCATAGACACAACTCGAATAGTTTCATCAGATCCCTAAAAATTCAGACAGGTGATAAAATGGGAGCAATGAAACACTGTCAGGACAGTTATCTGGCCTCTAACAAAATTACTTAATGAATAGGATGCACATGGATTCATGTCTCGTACATGTTTCCTGATGATGAGTACTCGGTAGTATAGAAAATATCAATGAATATTCTGGAGTATGGTCCTCCTTATATGAGAAAGCTGATCCCCCCCCTCTTGCCAGAGATTTCTCAATACAGTACTAATCACTTTCATTATGATCCACACCTGTTCTTACATATGCAGCAGGAAACAGTGTCTTATTTGCTAAGAAAACAGATCAAACAGGTGAACTAGTAGTGTGATCATTAATGTAACATTCGTTCTTTTGCCTCTTTTCCTCAGTTCTAACCCCCGGGGCAAGTCATCAGAGGTCTAAATAGGCATTAAATGTGTGGGGCCAGATTATCTGGAGATCCTTAATTTAAATGTCATTATTTATATGTAAACGTAAGATATGTTTGTTGTTCACCATTACTTTACACAGTATCTACCGGCTGTTTTACAGAACCACCCACAGGTCTCCTGGAAATAAAAAAAGACTGTCTCAACTTGATTCTGTATTTCCATGTAAATTGCATCAGCCTTCATTATATATTTGTCTGAAAAGTGGTCTCATTTAGAATATGCTGCTTCTTGATCAACCATACTGGACTAACAACTTTTTATGAAACAAATTTTGTGCAAAAAAAAATAATGTTTGGAAATCCAAAGTGTTTTTTGAACTAAATTGCTAACATAAATTATAAAATAAAAATCTATAGCAAAGTTTATACTAAAAAAAAATATGCTTAAAAGTTTTGCACAGTACGATATATATATATATATATATATATATATATATATATTTATTTAACACACACACACATACATACACACCCACACACATATATAGGTGGCATGTCAGAGTTCAAACATCAGTTCTGATCAGTTTCCATGTCTACTCGTAAAATGTTGAGCTATTTCATGACCGCTATTTTGGACCACATATTTCACATGGTCCAGTGGTATGGAGGTATGGAGATGTTTAAAACTATTAGTCTCTCTTTAAAACTTTACAATCTTGGATTGCTGTCATGAAATTGGAAAATATTACTGTTGACAAATTGTAATACATTTCCAATGAAGAAAACAATACTCAGATGTGTATGGCTACAGAATACACACACACAATTAAAAAAACTTTACTGTTACTACTTAACACCTGAATTTAATCTGTTATGAACAGCACACCAAACACATAGTACTGTCCCCACTGTTTTAGGGGTTGAGGACTGTACCGACACATCATTCATAACAGGCAAAATTAACTCAAGATTTATGCAGCAGCTATCTTGCATTCAAGTATGTATTACAAACACAAACTCGGGCTAAAACACAATAGCATTTCATCTTTTGAAATCCGTCCACCTTCAGAACATTGGTAGATAGAAAGAGAACTTATGCTGCTCCAGTCTGCCACTAACCTCGATTAGAAAGGTATAAAATCTCATTGGCACTTAGACAGTTCTAATGCTTTGGTGCCATTAAAGTACACTTGAAGGAGGTCTTGTGAAGTTCCTTTTTTCTAAAGCAGCAGTAGCATGTGGGTAGTGGAGAAAGGGCAGCAAACCACAGATCAATAATCACACGCGCACACACATACAAAGTCCATTTTCTCCGAAGACTTAAGTTTACAAGCTTAGGGCAATGATTCCATTTGGAAAATTTTGTGATTACAGCTACAGGTAACCAGTCAACTGCAGCTCTGAAAAATATTGACTGTGTTCAGTGGTGTGAAATCAGGACTCTTACCTCAGAGGGCAGGATTGGCTGACTGCATGCTGCACATTTAGGAGCAAGAACCCTAAAAATCAAAGAAAAGACACATTTCAGTAACAAAGAGAAATAAATAAAATAAGGAACACACCCTCTTAATTTTACAATATTATTTTATGAAATTTTTCAAAAGAAAAACGGATCTGGGAGTTCAGGCCTGGAGACAGAGACGGAAAAAGATAGAGAGGGGGAGTAAAGGTGTTGAGCCAAGCTGCACATGTGTTTTTGTCTCTACCGCCTTATGAATTACTTCTTTGAAAAAAGTTAGGAATTAAGAACAAATCCAGGTTTGTTCCATTTCAAGATTTTTCCTGCATGTGGTCACCATCTGATTGCAGTTTGAAAAACAACATTGATATAAAACCTTCCAGTCACATCTGTGGACATACACACAGGGAACGTGTGTTTAGATATGAAGACTGGCACTTGATTTATTAGTATTTTGTATATGATATTAATCCCGCAAGGGACACTTAACCTAGCCAAAGTAAGGACACACACCTATAATCAGTGAGTGCACACATGCGCGCACGCGCACACACACACACACACACACACACACACACACACACACTGGGTAGCCAGATTGCAGCACCCTTTGCTTAGGTACCTTGCTCAAGGGTGTTACAGCCATAAAAATGCAGAAATGGGAAGGGGCCATTAACACCCCCTGCCACCATACATTTTTTCTCCTGGTTTGGAAGTCAATCCAACAACCTTTGGTCCCAAACCCATGTCTTGGTGGCCACAATCGTTTTACTTTTTTCCCCTTATACCCCTATTTCGCTGGAGCGCAGCAGACTCATAGAGGCAAAATCGTAGTCATCCTCCAACGTTCCTCAGTCGTTCCGTCAGCTTCCGTATTATTCCGAAGGTATTCCTCCTCTTCAGTCAGGCCAAAATGTGAGGCGCTCCACCGAATGTTGGCGCTTGTCGCACGGACTACTTTCAAGAAAATGGCCAAAAAAGTAAACGTGGTCATTTTTTATCGAAATTCGGATTTTTGCATAAACCATTACAACAAGTATTCAACTATTACTTGCTGAAGTGAAATCAACTAAAACTCACTAAAAATGTCTTTTATTTCCATTTTTCTGACAAGTACCCTCATAAAACTAGATAAAAACAGTAGCAAACTTACCGGTTTTCTTTGCAATTATTCACCGAGTTCGGTACAAGACACACTATAATCCATACACCAGAAGAACAGTCATGAAGTTGCCTCTCCATTTTGGATAGTGTTTTAATATTAAAATGCCGTTTCAGTGAATAAAATAAAGGTTATAAAGACGATATGCATGTAAACAATGCAGGCTAGTCATTAAGGAAAGATCTGAAATGAGCACCCTGATTGGTGAACTCTGTCACATGCTCACATTCCTGTTTACTTCCTGACTCTAGTATACCGCATGTGGAACTTATCTCTGACTTTCTCTTCAATAACAGTAAGTTAGTTTATTTATAAGATTGTGAATACACAATTTCTGGAAAAGGAGAGTGAAATGTCATCTGTGATGTCTAGCAACATTAGTATAGATGTTAAATTCGACAGTGGAATTCGGCTTTGAAGATTATTTCTCTCTCTGTCTCTTTGTCACATACACACACACACACACAGTGTGCAAACGGTTAAATGAGCAGCATCCAGATGAACTAGTGTAATTTGAATGGAAGAAAATACAGTATATGAATGGAGTGGGGCAAATGAGTGCAGATGCACAAATGAGCGCTCACTGCTTACAGTCTGTCTGTCTGTGTGTGTGTGTGTGATATCTCAGGTCTGCAAGAATATAAATCCCATGTGCTCAGTATTATGTACTTTAGAAACTTAATACGAGTATTGTATGAGTATTGGTATTTTTCTCTGCATGCAAAATTCGATTATGGAATTTTTTTGATTATTTGATTTGTGTGTAATCTTGTCTGGACGGGACATGCTGGATTGTGTGTTTAGTTTTGTATGAAAATTGGTCAAGACCAGAAAAATACTTAAATGTTTCATACCTTTTACATATAAACAAACTGATGATGATGTTGCCAGCTGTGATGATGATGATTTTAATTTTGAAGAAGAGGCATCTGTTAATAAAAGTGTGATGACTGGTGTTTGTGAAGATGATGTGATTTTATCTGCTGAGCAGGATATAGATGAAGATGATGATGGCAGAGTTGATGAAGCTTATTTGTATAAGGAGATCAGAGAGTTTTGTTATATGGTTATCTTATAATATATAAAGGAGGACAATATATATATATATATATATATATATATATATATATATATATATATATATATATATATATATTAGTTTTCTTAATTTCAGTGTGATTGTTTGAACCTGACAGTGTGTTTTTTTTTTTTTCAATCATTTGAACCTTTATATAATGGTCAAAAAGATACATACTGATCTTATTGGAATAAACAGAAATGAAAAAAAAAAAAAGTCGCTTTTGTTAATTTTTGGGGCTTACCACGGTGACTGATGGGTTTAAAAGGGGTGTGTCAGATTAAAATGAGGATAATTTCTATTATCATCTTTTCCTAAAACTCTTCCTAGACTTGTTTTCTAAAGTTTATATGGCTGAAGTGCATAAAAATGTTTGGTTGCTAAGGACTAATGATCTTGGAAGAAGAGCAATCTTTGTGCTAATTTTTTTCTAAAACGTCTTTTGAAATTTTTAGTTGAATGCTGACACAAGAAATGGCATAGCTTGCTCAGTTTTCAAGGTATCGACAAACTTTTTGCTGCATTTTGCAGCTTTGGGCCGCCTCTATCTGACTGTGTAAAATCTAATTTTTAGACTCAAGAGCCAACTTTCAGTGGAGTGACTCACAAATGTTCTGCGAACATGCTTTCAAACATGTTCAAAAGCACGTTCATGGAAACATTTCCCGACAGTGTTCTCTCATGTTCCACAGTCCTTCCGCAAACGTTCCGTGCTTTCCGCAAACGTTCCGTGATCGTTCCTTTTATTCCGAAAGTCTTCCGTGAACGTTCCGCGAACATTCCTCCTTCCGGGTGGTCAAAAGCAGCCATGGAATACTCACGGAAGGTTTGTGGAATACATGCAGAACGTTTGCGGAATGGTTGTGGATAAAACTAAAGACTTGCGGAAAACTCAAGGAAGTTACTTCCACTATAAATTATTCCAGTTCATTGACTTTATTTTTTCTGTTTTCCTATTCATGTAATAAAGTTTTAAGGTTATAATCACTGTGGTTTGGACTTGTGTGCATGGTTTTTAGTTTGGAATGATTTATTGAGGTGCAAATAAAAGGAATGTATTGACATTGTTGATATTAAACATATTAACATATGTTAAATTTTAAATTTATTGTACATTATAAACATATTATACATTATAAACATAGTATGAATAAGAGAATGTGCAAATCCTTTTTACCTTTGGGGTATTAGTGTTTTACTGTGGTTTACTTATTTTCTCAGATCTAAGCTTTTTTTTTGTCATCTGCTCTTTCTTTACCTACTTAACACAACACGTGTCTTTAATTATCTAATTATCATAACACCTGTATATATAAAAGTGAATTAAAATAATAATAAAAAAAAAACACTTGAAGCCAGATTTTCATGTCAATTCCTCTACAAATGTCACACTTACAAGGTAATACCACCCTCATCTCATAAATAAACAGGTATTAATGTGAGACCCTCACTCTGTTCACTACATAACCCTGCTTGAATGAATAAGGGTTTGGATTCACACTCAACAGAAATTAGATACTTAAACACCTCCTGCTGCGAGGAATTTGAAGTGATAAGAGAATTCACGAGCTGCTGTGTGGACAGAACAAACTAGTCAGAACAACTGAGAACACTGTGGCTGTTTAGCCAAATTGTGTCATTTTAGCCACAGGTGAAATCTATAATACTTTCTTGCATGTTTGATTTTATAGCCATCAACACACACACACACACACACACACACACACACACACACACACACACACACCTGTGGTAATCTTTCACACAGTAAATCTTGTTCTCTGTGTCCACAGTAAAAGGCACTCCGTCCAGACTCTCGTTACAGATGACACATCGGAAGCAGCCTGGATGGTAGGATTTACCCAGTGCCTGCAGGATCTGTGGATGAGCTCTGTGTTACTCATATATAAATGCGAACACTAAGCAAAACTCAAAGCCACATAGTACATATAACAGCATCTATAACTGATATACATCAGCATACCAGTTCACCGAGTTTAACTTCATCTACACCAGACTCATAATGGAATGCTGTTTATACACATAACACTGGATGTAAATATTAGGGCTTTACTGAACGTGACAGTATATTTCCAAAGCCAGAAGGGACATTTTCCACATATTTTCAACAGCCTGATTCAGTCAACATCTGTGGACGCTTTAATATTTTAGCCACACCATAACCTTGTCACAGTTTTCTATGCTTTTTCACTTGCGCTATGTTGCTTTTCTGGAGCCACCACTGAAATATCCATTACCTTTATTATTTTACAGGATATGTACATATTTGGGGAGGAAGTGCACTCAATCATGGATGAAAATTTATTTCTGGATGGGGACTCTAATAATATGGAATTTGTTCTTTCATTTGTTTTGGACCAAATAGGCCTCAAACAACAGCATGGTGACAGCCTAAGCACCATAAACTGTAAACAAGACAGGAACTACAAGGAAAAAAAAAAAGTTACTGTAAGCAAATCATGCACATACACTGACTACAATAATACTATTTAAACCTACCAGAAGAGCAAAGTGACCCCCCCACCGCACCCCATGAGTTTTCGCACGAAAATACTAATTCACCATACAGCAGTGTTATTCTTACCATGTCCATGATCAGGTGGCCACATACACTGCATTTGTCAGCTGACTGCTGAAAGCCAGAGTACTGTGTATTCAGAGAAGAGAGAGCAGGGTTATGAGAAATTAGAACTGATGAGGCACTGAGAAAGAACCCACAACATTCATACGGTCACGCACCTTGCTTATGATTATTTAACAGCATTTCAAGTACAGAGCATCTGCTTTGGTTAGATGACCAACATAAAGATCAGAAAACATACAATAATACTTTACAACTTTTTTCACTACAGTACATCTCAGTTGGTTAGTTTCAGCCATATGACCAGTTTCTCAGCTGTTATATTTAATTTCACATTTTATATCTGTAAATAGGAAAGCAATGAGAAGTCACTAACATCCATGAAGATACACCTTAAAGAATAAAAAAGGGGGGAAACCCACACACGTGATCATTTCCTTTGGCCCGATATGAAAAAAATCTAACAATTACATTTATACAAATTATATAACCAACAGTTAGGGGCAACTGACAATCACACAGTTATGTGCGTTTGTGCTTCCAGGTAGTGGGCTCTGTCACTGACTCGGGTCACTGTTGAGTACTTCCACACCAACCACTGAAAGCCATGTGCTGATCGAGCACACGATGTTGACAGGATCATCATCATCATCATCCTGGAGCATGCTTGAGCCCCTTATCTCCAGTGAAATAACTTTTTAATTCTAGTGCATACAAAGAGATTCTATAAAGTGAGACAACAGTATGTGAAAGAACAGCATGTATGTGATGGTCTGGTATCTACAAACCATTGGCCATATAGTAAATTTAATCCACAGTACAAATAAGAATACTGGTTTAAATTAGAGTTCTTCTGTTATGCAGATGTTGTGAAGAACATGATATTATTCTGCTCTGGAGTGTCATATTCAATATATTTTGTAGGGCATCATAATGACATAGTAGTTAGCATGTTCACCTCACAGCAAAAGGGTCCTGAGTTCGAGTTCCAGACATGGCAAGGATATTCCTGTGGAAGTTTGCATGTTCTCCCTGTGCTTGCTTTGGTTTCTTCTAACCATATAAAACATACACATCAGGCTAATTGGCTTTTCCACATTACCCCTAGTGTGTGTGTGAATGGCTGGGTGTGTTGGTCCGGCAATGGACTGGTGAGCTGTTCCAGTTGTACCCTGCCCAGTATTGGCTGAGACGGGCCCCAGCCGACCATAGTAGGATTAATTTGTCCGGATCCATCGACATTTTCTATCACTAAAGTCTATAAATAATTTCTTGTTACATAAATTCCATACTTCTCTCACCATGTAGACTGTTAAAAAATGCATACTGGGTTTAAACCATTTGTTTGCTGTCATGGTTACATTATAACACAGTTACTTAGCATTAGAAGTATAGATTTAAAACTCTAATGGAATGTTTTGACTGGTTCCCCACGATAAAAATATAACCTAGAGGATAAGCAGAAGTGAACTAAAAACCTCAAGTTTATACTGGAGGGAATCATCATTTGGATAGTTGGAAAAAAAGCAAAGCATTTATTTCACTGGTTAAATGTAGAAAAAAATAACATGAATTCTTGAACAAACATACAGAAAGTAAATTAGTTTTTTACTGTCAACATTTGTAACTGTTTTAACATACTTGAACACTAAATCTTAATTAAATTGGTTCACACTATTGAACAGTCAACCAAAAGACTTCCGTAGAAAAAAAGGACTGCTTGGAGAGTAAATTTCAAATACAGTCAGCCCCCAACTTACCAGCTTACTTACCATTGGGCTACCGATGCTAGAAAATACAAACACGGATGGAAAAATATAAAGACTGCTAAAAAATACAAGTTCAATACATATACAGTCAGCCCCCAACTTACGAAGACCCCGGTGTACGAAATCCCCGGGTTACAAAGATCATTTCCCAGAGTTTCCGTCCCCGAGATACGAAACAACCCCCTCTTACAAAAAGAAATTCAGAATTCAAACGCGCCAATTAAAATTTCACACGACGCGCGAGTTACTCTCTCATTGGCTGTCTCTCAACATCCCGCCCCACTGGCCTCCCAGATAGAGACAGAAGGAAGCTTCACTCTTTAGTTTAGTTTTTTTTAAGTTGTTTTAATTCAGTAAATGTTTAATAAATGTGGGCGCATTTGAGCTCATCTGGAATTCCGATCCCTCAAGGAATCAAATTAAAGTTGAGTTTGTCAAGCAGGGAATGCGCTTTGAATTCATGTCTTGTGGGCGTGGCCAGCAGCGAGAGAGAGACAGACAGAGAGAGAGAAGGAATAACGCTTTAGTTTTTAAAGTTGTTTAATTCAGTAAATGTTTAATAAATGTGGGGGTATTTGAGCTCATCTGGAATTCTGATCTCTCAAGAAATCAAATCAAAGTTGAGTTTGTCAAGCAGGGAATGCGCTTTGAATTCACGTCTTGTGGGCGTGGCCTGCAGCGCACGGCGAGAGAGGGACAGAAGGAATAACGCTTTAGTTTTTAGTTTAGTTTTTAAGTTGTTTTAATTCAGTAAATGGTTAAGCAGGGAATGCGCTTTGAATTCACGTCTTGTGGATGTGGCCCGCAGCGCGCGCACGAGTGAGAAAGAGGTGTGTGTGTGTGTGTGTGTGTTAATAAAAAATGTTTAATAATGGTTTAATTAATAAATGTTAATACAATGGTTTAATATGTTAATAAAATGTTTAAATTGTTCAATAAATAAATTTTCTTTTACTTTTAACACACATTTCATACAAAATTGGTGTACTTTTATCATTTTTAAAGGGTTTATGGGGTTTATCCAGTCCAAAGACTGGAGCCTTGGAACGAATTGGTGGTTTAACATGTAAGATGCGACCCCTACTTACGAAATCGCCGCTTTCCGAAAAGGGCTCTGGAATGGATTAATTTCGTAAATTGGGGGCCGACTGTACAATATATTTTAAAAACATTTGAGTGACAATAAATTCTAATTGAAACATGGAGGTAGGTTATTGCATTACATATCACACACAAGAGACATTTTAAAGACGCCCATTCATTTACTAGACTAATTGAGTGAACATGAAATACAATGTCATCTCTCGGAAAAAACATCTAATCTGCCACAATGTCTTTCTGAAACCATTTGCTTATTCCTTGATGCGGGTGTCATTTGCTAATCATCATTGTTGCAAGGGCCATTATCACCAACTGTTTTATTTCTTTTGAATTCATGTCTTCATCTGTTTCTTAACATTCATCTCGGACTTTTCCACCTCATTGCAATCAGTGTTACACGGCAAACTTATCACATATTGTTATTGATATTATTATTGTAAACAGGCAGAGGACAAAAATAAGATGTTAAACAGGTGAATAAAAGAACCTAAGCATGTGAGATGGGGGTGACTTTGCCAAGAAACCTTTGTACAGTATTCAGCCAAAAGGAAATGATAAAAGATACACATCAGCTATTCACCAGTGAATGGGCACCATTAAACAGATCACTTACCAGAAAATCCTCTTCACAAAACACCTTTCCAGAGACGTAGTAAAATGCTTTGCCCCTGAGTTTCCGACCTGCGGGCAGCAAACAGAATAATGACAGGTCACAAGTTACATCAGATATACATCTCGTATTACAAGTACACCTGTCCTTGAAAAAAAAAAAGATTTGAAAAGGAATCTGACAAGTAAAACTCACAGTCATATCAATACACAGCATAAGTGTAAACTTGCTTACAATTTGGAACAGCCAATTAGCCCAATGTGTATATCTTTTGACTGTGGAAGGAAACTGGGGAACTTGGAGGAAAGCCATTCCAGCACAAGGAGTGCATGCAAACCTCACACAGAAATCCTTAGCCCGGGACACCAAGGTACCCAAGACCTTCTTGCTGTGAGATAGATGTGTTAATCACTACACCATTGTACTGTCTGAATCACTGCATATTTGATTTTAGAAATTACTTTAATTTAATTAAAAAAAAACTAAACCAATTTATTAATTTACTCTTGTATTATGAGCATTATAAGTGAATAGTGTATCAATTCATACTGTACAGTTTCTCCACTAAAAACTGTACTGTAGGTTTATACAACCCACATAGAGAGAGGACGTGTTTATTTTATCCTAGAATATGAATGTATTCACATGGACACAGTGATGCATGAATGTGCACGAGTGTGTGGGAGAGGACAAGGCAGAAAGTGGGGACCGCAAACATAGGCAGAAGGGTGGACTTCCTCTTTATTGGTTCTCCTTCTTCCATAACCATGAGTACACACACACACACACACACACACACACAACTCATAAGACCCTGTCCCACAGGAAAGGGGAACATTCCACACATTTTGTAAGGAGGGGGTACAGGGTAATATAGTTAACCCTTACATGCCTGCAACACATCATCAATAGGAGCCTTTATCCGTTTGCCTCCAACATACAAGCAATACATAGTGGCAGTATAAATTCTCAGTTATTTTTCTGGGGTGAATCAGTACATTGTACAACTTGCTTCGCACCCTATTGAATGCCAACACATGCAGCTGAGAGGTAGTCAACTGCAACCAGACTCTTAAAATGTAATGTGAAAAACTGTTCTCAACACAGAAACAGGACGATCTAACACACTATCGCCGACAAATCTGATCTCTAAAATCTCCAGGAAACGTTTTAACTGTTCATAGTTGAGCTCCGAGGATAAGAATATGCAGAATTGCACATCACAAAACAAAAAAAAAAAAAAGGAAATGAAGCTGGGTTTTTCACTAAAGTCAGGGTGTGGTCATCAAACCATATGGTCTCCGGGGGATGACGGTTAAACGATATACTTCGCCATCACTTGGGGGTTTGTTTAACTTCACAGAGCTCATCCTTTCCTCTTTAACTCGCCTACTGCTTCCGCTTTAAAAACATGAAGCTGGGTTTAAAATGCTTGAAGAGTGGCAATACTACAGTACTATCTGAACAGTACCTGTTTCAATATCATGCTTAGAAAGTATACAAAGAAGCATGTGTGAGAAATTAAAATCCTATAAGATTACTTTTTCCATCTTCTACCCTACCAAGAATAAAATATTTGTCATATCAATACTGATTAGCTTATGAAAGTCTAATCTTTATCTTGGTAAAAGTTAAACACCAGCCCCCAAAAAAAAAAAAAAACAAAAACAAAAACAAATCTAAAGCCGAACAAACTGTTCTCTCCCTTCACATTCATTTCACTCCGGTCTTTATCCTGCCAGAGATTCCAGAAAAGCAAAGAGCTGTCAAAAAATTTATATAAGATAAATAAAAGAATAAAAGTCAGTTTATTCCGTTAAACAAGCGAACAATTATTTCCTATGCATAAATACCTTACATAATGTTTAGATCTTCTGATTTTAGGGTTGCCATGCCCTGAAATACTTCCAACAGTCTGAAAAAGTGGAAATTATGTGTTATATAACAAACAGGTTCGTAGAATTTGAGCTTTATGAACTGATTCAGAGAACATTTCTTGCATTTCCCCAACGAGCTGTGAAGACTGGGACTGCATTCTCAAAAAACAAATCCCTCCATCATCACCGATTAATTTTTCCCCTCAAAAACTCACTCATTAACTGAACTGCTTGATCCTACTAAGGTCACGGGGAGGCTGGCACCTATCTTAGCCAACACTGGACAAAGAGGGGGGTGGGTGAACACCCAGAAGAGATTGCCAGATCATTGCAAGGCCAACACACACAACTATTCACACTCACACGTAGGGGCAGCCAATTAGCATTCTTGTGTATGTCTTTAGACTGTAAAACCAGAGTACCCGATTGAAACCACTCAAGCAGAGGGAGAATGTGCAGACACCACAAATTCCCAAGGCCTGAACTGTACCTCCATACTTTCTTGCTGTTGGGAGGATGTCCAAGCTGCTCTCCTCAAAAGCAAAAACCTGCTGTGAAAATGTAAACTTCATCATCCATTCATTTTCTGAACCGCTTAATGCTAATTAGGGATGGGGGAGGCTATTACCCATCTCAGTCAACTCTGGCAGTCGACAAGGGTAGACAGAGTACATCCTGGACAACTCGCCAGGCCATTGCAATGCAGACACACGCTGACAGCTATGCAGCCTACTCTTGACGAAAGTCAGCAATGGCTAAATTACAGCCTCTAACCATAGACAGTGAGAGACACTGAACACACACACAGTGGCTGGCCTTTGATAATCCAGTTAGATGCACTGGGGGGACAGCAGTGATAACCCATGAATAGTGTGGCTTGAACCCTTGACCTTGGGATCAACAATCCAGCACATTACCATTGGGCCACCAATGCTCGAAAATACAAACACAGATGGAAAAAATAAAGACTGCTTTATGATGATACATCTCTAGGATGCTCCTGCTAAACAATACAAGTTCAATCCATATATATATTAAGGATGACCGATACAGGCACTCCAGCACTCACATTTCCTTTTTAAATTTCTATTCTTCACCCATCTATAACGTAACAATTTTCATTTTTTTTCTATTGCTGGATAAAAATATATAATATCTATATACTAATAATCAAATACTAATGATGAGATGAGGGCAATCAAAGTGAAGTTATTTGGAGTTCAGAGATGAATGACAAATATGTCTCATATTCAAGGCTTGAGCTTTAACCAGGATCAGCACAAACCTTCTCAGAGTGTTCAAACAATTGCCACCCTGTTCTCTGCAACAGACCGCTAGTGGAACAGCTGCTGAACTCAAAGATTAACAGTCAAACCCATAAAAATATTCAATAAAGGAAGGAACATCAAATAAAGGAAATGGAAAAAATGAGATGTGATAAGGCACCACAGGTGGGATAACATAATCCCTTGACTTATTTACCCTTTCAATGCCCAGACCTGTACCCTCTTTACAAAGCTTCTCTGCAGAATGGATAATCCAGAGCTAAATGCATAAATAGACATTAAAAGCATGCCTTGCTAACCCATGTCTAGTATCTCAAATATTTCCTGTCCTGGTCCCCCTTATCTGGTATGTTTAAAATAAGACCATAATCTATCAGAAGGCCATCTCTGTTCGCTGCTATTTATGACTTTGTTAAAGATTTTTGATTAAGTCACTTTTTTTCTTTCCACTTTTCAGAGCAACCATGTTGCCAGTATACTATTTCTACATCCTGTATAAGGCCATAAAGGTATTTTTAGGCACAAAAGATGCATTGTAATGCAGAAGAAAAATGCTGAAAGTAGTATCAAGGCACTACACCTCTCATAAAATAAGATTGAATTCAATTCTGGTTTATTTGTATATACAGTACTGTATATATTTTTAGAATTGACATTGCCACAAAGCAGCTTTACACAATAAAAGTAGGAGTTTACAACGTATAAACGATTTTAAACATTTTCCACAACCCCTCGACATCCCTAAAGACATGACCAGACTAATATATACACTCACAAAAAATCATTCATGTTCTGAACCGCTTAATCCTAATAAGGGCACAGGGAGATGGTGCCCATCTCAGCCAGCTCTGGGCGATGGTAGAGTACAGCTCGTGTAGGCAGCTCACCAGGCCATTGCAGGGTAGAAACACACTGACAACAACTCAATGGCCTAGTCTTCAGGAATGACAGCAATAGTTCTTTTACATGTCCATCACCACACAGTGAGAGACATGGCTTCTTCTTCTTTTACTTTCGGCTGCTCCCTTCAGGGGGTCGCCACAGCAAATCATCCGCCTCCATCTCACCCTATTCCTCTGCATCTTCTTTTCTGACTCCAACGACCTTCATGTCTTCCTTCACCACATCCATAAATCTCTTCTTTGGTCTTCCTCGAGGCTTTCTGCCTGATAGTTACAACCTCAGCATCCTACTGCCAATATACTCACTATCCCTCCTCTGTACATGTCAGAACCATCTCAATCTAGCCTCTCTGACTTTGTCTCCAAAACATCTTACATGGGCTGTCCCTCTGATATACTCATTTTTGATCCTATCCATCCTCGTTACTCCCAGAGAGAACCTCAACATTTTCATCTCCGCGACCTCCAGCTCTGCCTCCTGCCTTTTCCTCAGCGCCACTGTTTCTAAGCCATACAACATCGCTGGCCTCACCACCGTCTTGTACACTTTTCCCTTCATTCTTGCTGACACTCTCCTATCGCACATCACACATCGCACTTTTCTCCAACCATTCCAGCCTGCGTGCACACGCTTCTTCACCTCTTTTCCACACTCTCCATTGCTCTGGATTGTTGAGCCCAAGTACTTAAAATCCTCTACCTTCATTATCTCTGCTCCTTGTAACATCACCGTTCCTCCTAGGTCCTTCTCATTCACACACATGTATTCTGATTTTCTGAGGCTAACCTTCATTCCTCTCCTTTCCAGGGCATACCTCCACCTCTCTAGATTTTCCTGCACTTGTTCTCTGCTCTCACTACAGATCACAATGTCATCTGCAAACATCATAGTCCATGGAGATTCTCGTCTCACCTCGTCTGTCAGCCTGTCCATCACCATAGCAAACAAGAAGGGGCTCAGAGCTGACCCTTGATGTAGTCCCACCTCCACCTTGAATTCGTCAGGCACACCGACAGCACATCTCACCACTGTTTTACATCTCTCATACATGTCCTGCACCACTCTAACATACTTCTCTGCCACTCCAGACTTCCTCATACAATACCATAGTTCTTCTCTTGGCACCCTGTCATATGCTTTTTCCAGATCCACAAAGGCACAATGCAGTTCCCTCTGACCTTCTCTGTACTTATCTATTAACATCCTCAAAGCAAACATTGCATCTGTGGTGCTCTTTCTTGGCATGAAACCAAACTGTTGTTCACAAATGCTGACCTCTGCCCTTAGTCTTGCTTCCACTATTCTTTCCCATAACTTCATCGTATGGCTCATCAACTTTATCCCTCTGTAGTTGCCGCAACTCTGCACGTCTCCCTTGTTCTTAAAAATGGGCACCAGCACACTTCTCCTCCACTCCTCTGGCATCTGCTCACTCTCTAGGACCTTGTTGAATGTTCTTGCAGAAAATCTACTGCTACCTCTCCTAGACACTTCCATACCTCCACAGGTATATCATCAGGACCAACTGCCTTTCCATTCTTCATCCTCTTCAATACCCTTCTCACTTCACCCTTACTGATCTTTGATACATCCTGCTCCTCAATGGTCACCTCTTCTACTCTTTTTTTTTCGCTCTCATTTTCCTCATTCATCAGCTCTTCAAAGTACTCTTTCCATCTTCCCAGCACACCTCTGTCATCAGTCAATACATTTCCCTCTCTGTCCTTTATCAAGCTAACTTGCTGCACGTCCTTCCCATCTCTATTTCTCTGCTGTGCCAACCTGTATAGATCATTTTCTCCCTCTTTACTGTCCAACCTATCATCATACGCCCTCTGTTTGGCCTTAGCCACTGCTACTTTCGCCTTACGCTGTGTCTCCCTGTACTCCTGTTTACTCTCTTCGGTCCTCTCTATGTCCCACTTCTTCTTAGCTAACCTCTTCCTTTGTATACACTCCTGCACTTCCTCATTCCACCACTAAGTCTCCTTATCTACTTTCGTTCCAGAGGACACACCAAGTACTCTCCTACCTGTGTCCCTGATCACATTTGCTGTGGTTGTCCAGTCATTTGGAAGCACTTCCTGGCCACCCAAAGCCTGTTTCAACTCCTCTTTGAAGACAACACGACACTCTTCCTTTTTCAACTTCCACCACTTTGTCTTCTGCTCTGCCTTTGCTTTCTTCACCTTCCTCACCATCAGCGTCATCCTGCACACCACCATCCTATGCTGTTTGGCAACACTCTCACCCACTACTACTTTGCAGTCACTGACTTCCTTCAAATTACATTGCCTACACAAGATGTAGTCTACCTGTGTGCTCCTACCTCCACTTTTATAAGTCACCCTATGCTCCTGTTTCTTCTGGAAGAAAGTATTCACCACAGCCATTTCCATCCTTTTTGCAAAATCTATCAACATCTGTCCTTCTGCGTTCCTGTCCTGGATACCAAGCCTGCCCATCACTTCCTCGTCCCCTCTGTTGCCTGCACCAACATGTCCATTGAAGTCTGCACCAATGACCACTCTTTCACCTCTGGGGGTGCTCTGCATCACTTCATCTAACTCACTCCAGAATCTCTCCTTCTCTTCTCTCTCACATCCTGCCTGTGGGGCATAAGCACTAACAACATTGACCATCACGCCTTCAATTTCTAACTCGAGACTCATCACTCTATCTGACACTCTTTTCACTTCTAGAACATTCCTTGACAAGCTTGATAAGAGCGCCTGCCAATAGCTGTTTATGTAAATACGTCAGCTGTTTAAAACATGGATATGTATAGCTTTAACACTACCACAACCTTCGAATCTTTACACAGCTCAACAATGGCTTCATTAATTATCTAATCATTAATTTTCTGAACCGCTTAATCCTAATTAGCGGGCAGTGGTGGCCTGGTGGTAAGGTGCTTCATCACTGATCCTAAGGTTGGGGTTCAAGCCCCACTCTCAACGGGTTGTCTCACCAGTGCGGCTAACTGGATTATCAAAGGTCAGCCACGTCTCTTAATGTCTATGTTGTGAGGCATGTAAAAGAACCATTGCTGACTTTCGACAAGAGTAGACTGCATAACCGTCAGTGTCTTTCTGCCCTGCGATGGCCTGGCGAGCTGTCCAAGGTGTATTCTGCCCTTGCCCAGAGTCGGCTGCGGTGGTGCCTCCCCACGACCCCAATTATGATTAAGCAGTTACAAAAAATGAACGATGAGGGTTAATTAGGGTGGCAGGGAGGCTGGCACCCATCTCAGTCGACTCTGGGTGAGAGCGGGGTACAGCGTGGACAGCTCGGCAGGCCATTGCAATGCCAACACTCACACGACCATTCATACTCGTACCTTGAGATTCTGGGTAAAAACCCAAGCACGGTTAGAACATGCAACTCATTAATTACTGTCATGTAATAATACCAGCTCAGGTCCGTGTAAAGAAATCATTGTATGGCAAGATTCCGCTATGATCCATGAAGCACTTCATATCGCACCAGTCACAGTACAGTATAAGAATAATCTGGCATTAATAAATGTACTGTCAGTCAAGTTAATTTAAATGGCACACCCCTAAATCTGCACCCCTAGTGTCTTATGAGATGGAGAAGAGAAGAAACTTCTCCACATCACAAATAAAAGTATATAACAGATGCTCCCCGACTTACGTTCATCCTTTTTTTTCCAAGTCAAATTTTGAGTTTAGACATTCCTACGTAGTACGCTGACGTAATGACGCAATGACGCTGCATTCATTGTTTACAAACTACAGACTGAGTGTAGATACTAGTCCTTCTCAAAAAATTAGCATATTGTGATAAAGTCATTATTTTCTGTAATGTACTGATAAAAATTAAACTTTCATATATTTTAGATTCATTACACACCAACTGAAATATTAATACTGATGATTTTGGCATACAGCTCATGAAAACCCAAAATTCCTATCTCAAAAAAATTAGCATTTTTCATCTGACCAATAAGTGTTTTTAATACAAAAAAAGTCAACCTTCAAATAATTATGTTCATTTATGCACTCGATACTTGGTCGGGAATCCTTTTGCAGAAATGACTGCTTCAATGCGGCGTGGCATAGAGGCAATCAGCTTGTGGCACTGCTGAGGTGTTACGGAGGCTCAGGATGCTTCGATAGTGGCCTTAAGCTCATCCACAGTATTGGGTCTGGTGTCTCTCAACTTTCTCTTCACAATATCCCACAGATTCTCTATGGGGTTCAGGTCAGGAGAGTTGGCAGGCCAATTGAGAACAGTAATAGTGGGTCAAATGGATGTTGTGATGCGCAAAGTGTGGTAGTTGTGGTCGTAGTAGTTGTAGTGCTTGTCACCTCTCGCTTTCAACGAACACTGCTGGCTAGCAGCTTGCCAGTGAAAAGGGGAGTCGTGTGAGTAAGTCTCTCCCTGCCAGTACATAGCCTCTCCACCATCAAGCCCCATGTAGTGCCTCCTCGCGGCGACACATGGTAACTGAGTAGCTTGCGGACTCAGGCTGAACTACAGGGGACTCGGAGGAGGTTTGGCCCCCAGATATGCGGCATGCAGGCCCACCGGCGTGTGGACACGCCCTGATGCCCATGACCCAAACCCCCAACTATGGGTTAAATAGTCCCACTGCCTTGTGGATTCCCTTGGTTGGGAGAAGGCTAAGGAGTAAACCCTACAGAAATCCGGAGTGGAGCCCCTAAGGCAGTTGGTCTGAGGATTCCCCTACCTTCTAGCAAGTCCTGCAGCTGCGCTGGTACCAAATTGTACTGGATCTTCCTTTCCTTTGGATGCTATCAGCAAGGCCGAGAGGGGGGACTTGACATCTGGGCAGCCCAAGATCTCTATAGTTCCCACCCAGGCTCGTAGAGCACTGGAGAGGACACTCCAGCATTGATGCAAGACTTTGGCTCAACACGGGAAGTAGCAGTTACCGGTTAAAAGCTCATTCCGATTGGCGTAGGATACGGGCGCCTGGGGCTACTTCCGACAATAGGAGAGATCATTGTGTCTCACTGGACAGCTACCGCCCGCTCCAAGCTGGGCAGCCCCCAGCCAGTAAGGGGCTGTCCCGCCACAGCTCGCCTGCCTTGCTGGGTGCGTAGGGCTTAGGGACTGACCATCCCGACAAGCAAGCTGTAAATTCTGCACCAGGCAGACAAAAACAGTTAAATACGAAGACTCCAGCTCTTCGAATAGCAAGCTGGAACGTACGGACTGTGTGTCCTGGACTGACAAGTGATCTTCAGCAAATTGACGATGCCCGCAAGACTGCAGTCATCGACCATGAACTGACACGTCTGAATATCGACATTGCTGGTCTACAGGAAACACGCTTGGCTGACAGTGGTACTATCAAAGAGGCCAACTACACCTACAGGCAGGGCCTGCCACAAGACGACCCGAGACTGCATGGTTTCGCTGTGAGGAACTCGCTGACTACGGCTATTGAACCTCCTACCAGTGGATCGGAGAGAATCCTCGCTTTACGCCTCTCTACAACTGCAGGCTTTGTAAATCTCCTCAGCGTCTATGCACCAACACTCAGTTCCACTCCAGAGGCCAAGAACCAGTTTTACGAGGCTCTGGATGATGCAATTTCCAGGATCCCCAGCACTGAAGGACTTTACCTACTAGGAGACATCAATGCTAGAATGGGCGCTGACTGTGACACCTGGCCTTCCTGCCTTGGTCACCACGGCATAGGCAAGATGAATGAGAATGGACAGAGGTTGTTGGAACTTTGCTGCCATCATGGCCTGTGTGTAACAAACACATACTTCAAGTGCAAAGACCGCCACAAAGTATCCTGGAGACACCCCAGATCTTGCCACTGGCACCAGCTAGACCTTATCCTCACCAGGCGCACGGATCTGAGCAGCGTTCTCCACACTAGAAGTTTCCATAACACAAACTGTGAAACAGACCACACCCTCATTGGAAGCAGGATAAGGCTGACAACAAAGAGGATCCATCACTCCAAAACTAAAGGCCTCCCACGCATCAACACCTGCTCCTCAAGGGATCCCCAGCGAATCCAACTGTTTCATGACACAGTCAAGGAGAAGTTAGCTTTGCAGACTCCTGGCAAAGACATCAACAGCAAGTGGAGCTTCCTGAGAGATACTATCTACACAACAGCCCTCACCGAATTTGGGGAAAAGGAGCGTCGGAGTGTAGACTGGTACGAGGTTCACTGGGAGGAGATGCAGCCTGTGACAGAAGCCAAGAGGGAAGCCCTCCTAGCATACAAGTAAAACCCCAGCACCAGTACTCAGGACACCCTCAAAGCTGCACGAAACAAGGCCCAGCAGACAGCCCGCCACTGTGCAAGCAACTTCTGGCTGAACCTCTGCAGCAAGATCCAGATGGCAGCTGACACTGGCAATGCCATGGCCATGTACAATGGCATCAAGACAGCTACTGGCCCAACCACAATTAAGACTGCATCCCTCAAGACCCAGACCGGGGAGGTGATCACGGACCAAGGCAAGCAGCTTGAACGCTGGGTGGAACATTACCTGGAGCTGTATGCAACCAAGAATGTGGTGACCGATGCAGCATTAAATGCCCTACCAAACTTACCTGTCATGGAGGATCTGGCTTACCTGCCTTCAGTGGACGAACTGGGCAAAGCCATTGATTGTCTGGCCTGTGGAAAAGCCCCTGGAAAGGATGGCATCCCCCCTGAAGTCTTGAAGAGTGGCAAGCCAGCACTCCTGCAGCACCTCCATGAGCTGCTGTGCTTATGCTGGAAGGACGGGTTCATCCCCCAGGACATGGGCGATGCAAACATTGTAACCCTCTACAAAAACAAGGGCAACCGCAGTGACTGTAACAGCTACTGTGGGATTTCCCGCTTTAGCATCATAGGGAAAGTCTTTGCTCGTGTTGTCCTTACTCGCCTTCAGATACTTGCTTCCCGGGTGTACCCAGAATCACAGTGTGGTTTCAGGGCAGGCCGATCCACAGTCGATATGATCTTCTCACTTCGTCTACTGCAAGAGAAGTGTCGGGAGCAGCAGAAGCCCCTGTACATTGCTTTCATAGACCGGACTAAAGCATTCGACCTTGTTAGCAGAAGCGGACTCTTCAGCTTCCTGCAGAAGATTGGATGTCCTCAAAGGTTACTCCAAATCGTGACCTCCTTTCACAAGGACATGCACTGCACAGTCTGCTTCAATGGTGGGACTTCTGAAGCCTTCCCAGTGAGCAGTGGTGTGAAGCAAGGCTGCGTCCTAGCGCCGACACTCTTTGTCAGAGAAAGCATACTGAAGAAGCATCGAGAAGAATATCCCAGTGAGGAAGGGATCCATATCCACACCAGATCAGATGGAGAATTGTTTAACATAGCTCGACTGCGCGCTAAGACAAAGGTGAGGCAGGTCCTAATCCGCGAGATGCTGTTCGCGGATGACACTGCACTGATGTCCTACACTGAGGCTGATCTTCAAGAGCTAGTCAATCGCCTGTCCCATGCCTGTAATGAATTCGGACTGACCATCAGCCTGAAGAAGACAAACATCCTGGCCCAGGGCACAAATACAGTCCCAAACATCAACATAACTAACACGCAGCTTGAGGTCGTGGACTCCTTCACTTACCTGGGATCCACTATCACCAACACTCTCTCTCTTGACAAAGAGATCTCATGCAGAATCGGGAAAGCCACCGCAGTGATGTCCAAACTGAACAAGCGTGTATGGAGTAACACCCAGCTAAAGGAGAACACCAAGCTACGTGTCTACCAGGCATGTGTACTCAGCACACTCCTTTATGGCAGTGAGGCCTGGTCCACGTACGCTGGTCAGGAAAAGTGGCTCAACAGCTTCCACCGCCGCTGTCTCAGGCGTCTGCTCCATATAAAATGGCAAGACAAAGTAACCAACACCAAGGTACTACAGCGTGCTGGCATGCCAAGTCTGCTCGCACTGCTGAGCCAGAGACGACTTAGGTGGTTGGGTCACGTACGTCGAATGGACGAGGGACGCATCCCTAAAGACATGTTGTCTGAGTGAGGGCTCCTGCCGTATAGGAAGACCACAGCTTCGGTACAAGGACGTGTGCAAGCGGGACATGAAATTATCTGGCATTGACATCAACACCTGGGAAGGCACTGCTGAAACACGCCAGCTCTGGAAGACCACTGTCAACGAGGGGGTCAACAAAGCTGAAACTAACAGAATAAACAAGCTAGCTGAGAAAAGAGCAAAGAGGAAAGAAAGGGCAGCCTCCATGACAGCTCAAAGCCCTTTTGTATGCAGTAATTGTTGAAGAAACTGTCACTCTAGGGTGGGCCTTTACAGTCACTCCCGCAAATGCCTACCATAGTGCTACACCATCTTCTCTCAAGACGTACGGCTGCCGCCGAATACTATGGTCAGTAAACCATTTGGCACAAATCATCATCTCCATAAAGCTTTTCAGCAGATGGAAGCATGAAGTGCTCCAAAATCTCCTGATAGCTAGCTGCATTGACCCTGCCCTTGATAAAACACAGTGGCCCAACACCAGCAGCTGACATGGCACTCCAGACCATCACTGACTGTGGGTACTTGACACTGGACATCAGGCATTTCCTTCTCCCCAGTCTTCCTCCAGACTCTGGCACCTTGATTTCCGAATGACATGCAAAATTTGCTTTCATCCGAAAAAAGTACTTTGGACCACTGAGCAACAGTCCAGTGCTGCTTCTCTGTAGCCCAGGTCAGGTGTTTCTGCTGCCGTTTCTGGTTCAAAAGTGGCTTGACCTGGGGAATGCGGCACCTGTAGCCCAGTCCACTGCTTCCACAGGTCCCCCAAGGTTTGGAATCGGCTCTTTTCCACAATCTTCCTCAGGGTCCGGTCACCTCTGCTGGTTGTGTAGCGTTTTCTGCCACACTTTTTCCTTCCCACAGGCGTCCCACTGAGGTACCTTGATACAGCACTCTTGGAACAGCCTATTCGCTCAGAGATTTCCTTCTGTGTCTTACCCTCTTGCTTGAGGGTGTCAATGATGGCCTTCTGGACAGCAGTCAGGTCAGCAGTCTTACCCATGATTGCGGTTTTGAGTAATGAACCAGGCTGGGAGTTTTGAAAAGCCTCACAAATCTTTTGCAGGTATTTAGAGTTAATTGGTTGATTCAGATGATTAGGTTAATAGCTCGTTTAGAGTACCTTTTCATGATATGCTAATTTTTTTGAGATAGGACTTTTGGGTTTTCGTGAGCTGTATGCAGAAATCATCAGTATTAAAATAAAAATTAAACTTTCATATATTTTAAATTCATTGCACACCAACTGAAATATTTCAGGTCTTTTATTATCATTACATTACAGAAATAATGAACTTTATCACAATATGCTAATTTTTTTGAGAAGGACTAGTAGATCAGTTATATAGCGCGTTACCTTTGTGTTAGGACGTCGTCTCTGTGATCTTTGTGTTGCGGACTTTTGTAACCCTAAGCAAATATGGTTGGTTAGAAGCATAAGCCTACTAGCATGGGTGCAGGTCTCATACACAGATGAATTAACTATCTGCTCGGATCGGCACAATCTACCATGCATACCCAGTTAAGCAAAGAGAGTTGTAAAATGAAAACTCGAATCCACAAATTACAGAACAATTACAGATATTTATTATCTTTTAGCAGAATCCCAAGAGTATATATTTATTTTTATATTAATATTCATTATGATTTGTACTTGTTCTTTGTATGCATCTCTTGAATAACGTTTACTTACTTACACAAAAGAAAGAACGCTCCTCTTTGCTGACAACCCGATGAGAGTGGGGCTTGAACCCCCAACATTAGGATCAGTGATCCAGCACCTTTACCACCAGACCACCACTGCCCTAGTATTACTAATATACATTATATACCCTGCAAACTCAAGAGAATGCATAAATCATTCAGAAACATAAAAATGAAAACATAAAACAAACAGATTTTTATGTTCCTGAGCAGTAGGGGCAAGAGTAAACAGAAGTACAGGGAGACACAGTGTAAGGCGAAGGTAGCGGTGTCAAAGGCCAAACAGAGGGCATATGCAACTTGTATGACTTGTATGCTAGGTTGGACAGTAAGGAGGGAGAAAATGATTTATAGAGGTTGGCACAGAAGAGAAATAGAGATGGGAAGGACGTACAGCAGGTTAGAATGATTAAGGACAGAGTGGGGAATGTATTGAATGATGACAGCAGTGTGCTGGGAAGATGGAAAGAGTACTTTGAAGAACTGAAGAACTGATGAATGAGGAAAACGAGAGAAGGGGAAAAAAAAAAAAAAAAAGATTGGAAAAGGTGACTGTTGAGGACCAGGACGTAGCAAAGATTAGTAAGGGTGAAGTGAGGAGGGCATTGAAGAGGATGAAGAGTGGAAAGGCAGTTGGTCCTGATGACATGCCTGTGGAGGTATGGAAGTGTCTAGGAGAGGTAGCAGTAGATTTTCTGACAGGAACATTCAACAAGGTCTTAGAGAGTGAGAGGATGCCAGAGGAATGGAGGAGAAGTGTGCTGGTGCTCATTTTTAAGAACAAGGGAGACGTGCAGAGTTGTGGCAACTACAGAGGGATAAAGATGAGCCATATGATGAAGTTATGGGAAAGAATAATGGAAGCTAGTGGCAGAGAAGTATGTTAAAGTGGTGCAGGACATGTATAAGCGATGGAAGACAGTGGCGAGGTGTGCTGTTGGTGTGACAGAAGAGTTCAAGGTGGAGGTGGGACTGCATCCAGGGTCAGCTCTGAGCCCCTTCTTGTTTGCAATGGTGATGGACAGGCTGACAGACGAGGTGAGACAAGAATCTCCATGGACTATGATGTTTGCAGATGACACTGTGATCTGTAGTGAGGGCAGAGAACAAGTGCAAGAAAATCTAGAGAGGTGGCGGTATGCCCTGGAAAGGAAAGGAATGAAGATTAGCTTCAGTAAGACAGAATACATGTGTGTGAACGAAGAGGACCCAAGAGGAACGGTGAGGTTACAGGGAGCAGAGATAAGGAAGGTGGAGGATTTTAAGTACTTAGGCTCAACAATCCAGAGTGATGGAGAGTGTGGAAAAGAGGTGAAGAAGCATGTGCAGCAAGGTTGTAATGATTGGAGAAAAGTGTCTGGTGTGATCTGAAGGTATTGGCAAGAATGAAAGGAAAAATGTGCAAGACGGTGTTGAGGCCCGCGATGTATGGTTTAGAAACAGTGGCCCTGGGGAAAAGACAGGAGGCAGAGCTGGAGGCAGCAGAGATGAAAATGTTGAGGTTCTCTTTGGGAGTAACGAGGATGGATAGGATCAGGAATGCGTACATCAGATGGACAGCACATGTAAGAGGTTTTGGAGAAAAAGTAAGAGAGGCTAGATTGAGATGGTTTGAACATGTACAGAGGAGGGATGGTGAGTATATTGTTAGTAGGATGCTGAGGTTGTAACTACCAGGCAGAAGGCCTAGAGGAAGACCAAAGAGAAGATTTATGCATGTGGTGAAGGAGGACATGAAGGTAGTTGGAGTAAGAGTAGAAGATGCAGAGGATAGGGTGAGATGGAGGCAGATGATTCACTGTGGCAACCGCTGAAGGGAACAGCCAAAAGGAAAAGAAGTAGTAGTAGGAGGGCTATTCAGCAATATCCAAAAAATACAGATGTTTTGGTGTATGTACTACATATTTAACCAGTTCGTGTTTATCTGTAGTGGTTTATATAACACTGATATCCAGCTGTTGACCCTACCCAAATATCACAGACCATGCTCACTTAACTGCAATCATTTTCAGCCAGGCCCCTTTCCTAATGGGATAACACACAGCTGAACTAAAAGAACAACTAAACATTGATTGGTCAGAAAAATGGATAGACCTTGAGAAGCACAAAGATGAATAAATAAATAAAAAATCTCCATTACAGTGGAAGATATGAAATAATAAAAGTAGCAATCCAAGAACCCTACGTAAAGGGAGCCAGGACAAGGAGGTCAGGACAAAAATATTTGTGGTTTGAAAACACGTGAAGGGGTTCAACAAAGACTTTATTTTCATAGGGACCAGACATTTGTGGAATGTCTTTGCATATGGCATATAGTAATAGCTACCAGCACACATTAACAGGCCTTCCCCTTGTCTGCCCAAGTAATTAGGGAAGAAATTATACGTAGCAGTTTCAGTGCCAGAGCACTAGTCATGTAGATGAGAAGCTTAGGAATGCCTCAGCAAGCATTCCTTTGAGGAGTACTGATGAGTATGTGTGAGGGCCATGCCTAAATATGACATGCTGGTTGATGAAATTGGTTGAGAACCATGTATGCAGTCTGAACACAAACATATGGCTCCTGTTTGGATTCATCAGTCACAGCAACACCTGGCCTCACACCACCACATAGCATGAACTCTGAGCCCACACACAATGCAATCAACTCAGTGTTCAAACTTCATAGCTCCCTCACCGCCTACCAGGGGTGTAACAGCATGTTTTTTTTTTTGTTTGTTTTGTTTTTTTGGGGGGGGGGTGGATTGGTGGTGACAGGGAGACTGAACTGAAGGGGGGTTTAGTGGAACCATGATATGACCTGTAACACATTATACTGACTTTTGCGTGGATACTGGCCAATATGAGCAGCATGATTCTGCAAATATAATAATTCAGGGAAAGTACCTATTTAATTCAATTTTATTTATATATTAACCCCCTTTAACAACAGGGATTGTTATAAAGGAACTTCATGGAAACCATGTATAAAATTTCAACTTTAATTCCATCTTCCTTCTTCCAGTCTTGCCATATTAATAGGCTTGCTCTAAAATACCTCTATAACTCATCCACTCAATCAGATTTAAAAAGCACATTCCAGTAATCGGAGGTAAATTACATTTAATTTTATAAAATCAGATCTACCCTTCCTTATATCCTTCTGAAGTATACGTTACAGATATATGATCTTTCCGTTGTACTGCCATGCTATTCAGGCTTTTCTTTACATCTTCTTGGCACTACTGAAAAGAAGGCACACCCTGAAACCAAATATGCACACACAACCAGTTTACCACCCTTACACAAGGCCAAGATACACAGCACTATATGGCACCTGATGAAAAGAACAGATGGGTATTTTATGCAGTATACAAAGGATGAATGTTACCATATTGTGCAATTAACATGGATATGCAACAACATGCAAATCCTCTTAAAGCACTACAGTGGAGCCTTGGTACTCGAACTTAATCCGTTCCAGACGCCTGTTTGGATTCCGATTTGTTCGGATTCCCAATCCGTTTTTCCCATTACAAATAATGTAAATGGTCTTAATCCGTTCTGTCATCTTTTGAACAGAAGTTAACAGTACCATAACTCATACCATAGGACCGCAAATTAAGTGAAAAAAATTATTGAATACAGTACACTATGTTATGGTCTGTGTTGTGAGAGACTAACTTTTCTATGGTTCTAATTTTAGTGTGGTATGGTCTCACAAAAGAGTTGCACGTTGAAATGCGCATTGGAGAGGGGCGTGGCTCTCACATGCCGGTGGAATACTAAACACACACACATAATTCCATTTAATCACAGGCTATAAAGACTAACAGCACCCTTCCCGGTGCTAGAAGATTGTCCCATTTCCCCGTGATCTCTCTGGCTCTCAGCTCTGTGCTCCACCAGTTCCTGCTTTAGTTTGATTTCCGTGTTTCTCCGCATCTCTACTACAGTGACTACAATTTCCCCTTTGATCTATGAAAACAGTTGCACTTTATTGTTCACAGGGAAGGCACGAGAGCACGGGCACTAGAGCACTAGAAACACAGAAATGAAACTAAAGTGGGAAATGGTGGAACACAGAGCAACTTTTTTGAGAGAGAGAGAGAGAGAGAGAGAGAGAGAGAGACCATAACACACTAAAATTAAAACCACAGAAACGTTAAAGCATAAGAACAATAAAGAAAATAATTTTAACGTTGGTGGTGGTGAGCAGTTGGCATACGTAAATGTTAGAAAGGAAGCGAGGCGGATTCCCTTGTATAACAGCTTCAGGCAAATCAGCCAAAGGTTTCTTTAATCGGTTGCTACCACTTTGCATGGATGACTCTTCTTCAGGATGTTCCTTTATTTTCTTGAAAAACATTTCTCATGTAGCTTGTTTCTGCCTTCATTCAAAACCTTATGGAAGTGGCTCATGACCACATCGTTAAAGGTAATCACAGCTCTGCTAGCACTTTAGCTTAGCTTACATACATACATGCTCTTCGGCATCCTTTAGGCAGTTATGCCTATAAGCCGATCTGTGGGTTTTCTGTTCGGTACTCAAAATCGTATTTGTCACTGGGGGTCATGTATGGTGGTAGTGATGAGATAGCTTCAGCGCTAGCTGTTGCTTTAGTGCTTGTGATACGTACATAGTACTGTATCAACAACTTCCGGACTTCCCCAGGACAGCGTTATTAGGGTGATACATAGTATCAACAACTTCCGGACTTCTAGAAGCCGCGGACTCTTCCTCCCTCTCGGTCTCGTTTTTTCTCGCGCGTTTTTCGACTTTCGGTTTTTGTTCGTCTTCCCAGATGGAAGAACTCGCAGATTTTTTGTTCGGATTCCAATTCGTTCGGACTTCTGGAGCATTCGGATTCCGAAGTTCCATTGTATATGCTAAAGTCATTCAAATATAACTAGGCCGAGGAATATATTTCTTGCCATTTTTCCACTATTGTCATGTTTTTGATGGTCATTTTCATGAACTGAATCGCTTTCTCTACTTAACTGCATGAAAAATGATAACTGATGTTTTCAAGAGTCATATCCAACTTACAACTGGAGCAATTACATGCACTAATGTCAATACTTCTAATAAAACACGTGTTACCAAAATAGTGCTGCAGTGCACTTGGCTTCGATCAATAACACTCCTTACTATTTGTTATACTGTGCTGCTGGAGCGCAATAAATCTTCTCCTCTGATTATGGGCGAGGAAATTTCAATACACAGTAATAAGAAAACATTTCCAAAATTTTAAACAGAGGATGCTTGCCATCTAAATTAGACTTTTCCAATGGTTCCTAACAGGAAAAAACATCAAAGTATATTCGGCAAATCATATTTAAGCTATTTTATCGAAATTTAGTTCCGCACTTGATACTGATTCACGGCTACAATGTTTAAAGCTCTTCCTCTTCTTCTTTTCCTTTCCGCTGTTCCTTTTCAGGGGTTATCACAGCGAATCATCTGCCTCCATCCATCTTCATGGACGTCATATTAATGATTCGCAAATTCGATTTGGCATAGGTTTTTTTTTTTTTTTTTTTTTAAATTTCGGATGCCCTTCCTGACACAACCCCTTAACAAGGGGCAGCAACATGCTGACGACTACGCAGCCTACCCTTGATGAAAGTCAGCAATGGTTCTTTTACATGCCTCTCACCATAGACCGTGAGAAACATGGCTGGCCTTTGATAACCCAGTTAGCTGCACAGGAGTGGGACAGTGACAACCTTGTGGAGAGTGGGACTCGAACCCCCAGCCCTAGGATCAGCGATCCAGAACCTTTTACCACCAGGCCACTACTGCCCTTGTACAATGACCTTGTATAATGTTTAAAGCTCTAAATAAGTTAGTTTCATTCCAGCATATCATCCTGATCCTGAGATAACTGGTGGTAGGCTTGCTGTTAATCTTACGTAACAGTTGCAACTCAGACAGATTTTAATTGCTCAAACTCTGGAATAACAGACTGCTCACCTTATAGATGTTTAAATCCCCACATAATACTTTTCATAATTTGTGGGAATTCCTGTCGATCTAAAGCAAAGTACCAGTATTTTGGAATGGTAGGGGATGCCGACAACAACCAAAACGACCCACACGTAATAGAACTATGAGAAAGTAAGATAAATTTTTAAGAGGTATGATTGAGATGAAATACTTACTGCAAGCACTGCAGGTAAAACAGCTGTTGTGGTACAGGTTACCCATGGCCTGGCATGCCTGGCTGGCTCCAAAAACAGCCTTACTGCATTTTATACAATTGCCTGCAAAAAATGGCCACAACACAACCATATGAATACTAACCTTACGATTGCATACACATGCAGTAATCAGTACAGTGGTAAATGTGGCAGACTAGCACCATTGTGGGATAAGGATTTGATCCCACATCGACATCACAGCAAACAAACCATGCTTAGTTGGTGCCATTTCTCTGTGTAGCAATGGTGTGTCACTGAATGTGTGCCTTGAACTCCAGGCTAATTCGATGCTGCAGCTTCTGTCACCACATTCCCCGCCCCAGCAATGCAAACTTTCCCACTACTATATTCAAACTAAATATCAGTGCTACTCATGATCCAGCTTATGCCTTTATAACAATCTAAAACAAAATCAATTCATTTCATGACAAAATATGACATTGGACATGAAACTAACTGTTGCGTGAAAAAAAAAAAAAATTATATAAAGTGATTCCTCGCTACTTCACGCTTCAATTAATGTGGCTTCAGTGCTTTGCGTTTTTTTGGTTTATAAATATTCAACAAATTAAAAAATAAGGAATTAAGGAAGAATAGGGGAAAAGGCTAAGGAAAATGCCACAAAAACCAGGCCAATTGCAAACAAAAAAACAAAAATAAAATCTACTCAAAAGAAAAAACAACCCAAATCCTCCTATCAAAACTAGTTGCATATGTGTGCAAGCATGTATGTGTGTCATCTTCTTCTCATGCAATACCATCTGTATGTGTGTGTGTGTATTTATATTTTATTTAAATCTGATGTTATTTTTTAATGTTAATTGTTATAAACTTGTTATAAACTTGTTCACATGTATTCTGATTTTCTGAGGCTAACCTTCATTCCTCTCCTTTCCAGGGCATACCTCCACCTCTCTAGATTTTCCTGCACTTGTTCTCTGCTCTCACTACAGATCACGATGTCATCTGCAAACATCATAGTCCATGGAGATTCTTGTCGAACCTCGTCTGTCAGCCTGTCCATCACCATAGCAAACAAGAAGGGGCTCAGTGCTGACCCTTGATACAGTCCCATCTCCACCTTGAACTCTTCTGTCACACCGACAGCACACCTCACCACTGTCTTACATCTCTCATACATGTCCTGCACCACTCTAACATACTTCTCTGCCACTCCAGATTTCCTCATACAATACCACAGTTCTCTCGGCACCCTGTCATATGCTTTATCCAGATCCACAAAGGCACAATGCAGCTCCTTCTGACCTTCTCTGTACTTCTCTATTAACATCCTCAAAGCAAACACTGCATCTGTGGTGCTCTTTCTTGGCATGAAACCAAACTGTTGTTCACAAATGCTGACCTCTGCCCTTAGTCTAGCTTCCACTATTCTTTCCCATAACTTCACTGTATGGCTCATCAACTTTATCCCTCTGCAGTTGCCACAATTCTGTACATCTCCCTTGTTATTAAAAATGGGCACAAGCACACTTCTCCTCCATTCCTCCGGCATCTGCTCACTTTCTAAGACCTTGTTGAATATTCTTGTCAGAAAACCTACTGCTACCTCCCCTAGACACTTCCATACCTACACCGGTATGTCATCAGGACCAACTGCCTTTTCTCTCTTCATCCTCTTCAATGCCCTCCTCACTTCACCCTTACTTGCTACTTCCTGCTCCTCAAGGGTCACCCCTTCTACTCTTTTTCTCTCTCTCATTTTCCTCATTCATCAGCTCTTCAAAGTACTCTTTCCATCTTCCCAGCACACTTCTGTCATCAGTCAATACATTTCCCTCTCTGTCCTTTATCACTCTAACTTGCTGCACGTCTTTCCCATCTCTATTTCTCTGCTGTGCTAACCTGTATAAATTATTTTCTCCCTCCTTACCGTCCAACCTATCATACAAGTCATCATACGCCCTCTGTTTGGCCTTTGACACCGCTACCTTTGCCTTACACTGTGTCTTCCTGTACTACTGTTTACTCTCTTCGGTCCTCTCTGTGTCCCACTTATTCTTAGCTAACCTCTTCTTTTGTACACACTCCTGCACTTCCTCATTCCACCACCAAGTTTCCTTATCGACTTTCCTTCCAGAGGACACACCAAGTACTCTCCGACCGGTCTCACTGATCACATTGGCTGTGGTTCTCCAGTCATCTGGAAGCACTTCCTGACAACCAAAAGCCTGTTTCAACTCCTCCTTGAAGACAACACGACATTCTTCCTTTTTCATCTTCCACCACTTTGTCTTCTGCTCTGCCTTTGTCTTCTTCACCTTCCTCACCATCAGCGTCATCCTGCACACCACCATCCTATGCTGTTTGGCAACACTCTCACCAACTACTACTTTGCAGTCACTGACTTCCTTCAAATTACATCGCATACACAAGATGTAGTCTACCTGTGTGCTCTTACCTCCGCTTTCATAGGTCACCCTATGCTCCTGTTTCTTCTTGAAGAAAGTTTTCACCGCAGCCATTTCCATCCTTTTTGCAAAATCGATCAACATCTGTCCTTCTGTGTTCCTGTCCTGGATACCAAACCTGCCCATCACTTCCTCGTCCCCTCTGTTGCCTGCACCAACATGTCCATTAAAGTCTGCCCCAATGGCCACTCTTTCACCTCTGGGGGTACTCTGCATCACTTCATCTAACTCACTCCAGAATCTCTCCTTCTGTTCTAGTTCACATCCTGCCTGTGGGGCATAAGCACTAACAACAACATTGACCATCACGCCTTCAATTTCTAACTTGAGACTCATCACTCTGTCTGACACTCTTTTCACTTCTAGAACATTTCTGACAAACCCCTCCTTCAAGATGACTCCTACTCCATTTCTCTTTCCATCCACAACGATAAAACGGCTTAAACCCCGCTCCTAAGCTTTTAGCTTTGCTACCTTTCCACCTGGTCTCCTGAACACACAGTATGTCCACCTTCTTCCACTGCATCATGTCAGCCAGCTCTCTATCTTTTTCTTGTATAGTTCCAACATTCAAAGTCCCTACCCTCAGTCCTAGGCTCACGCATTTCCTCTTCTCTCTCTGCCTACGGACACGCCTCCCGCCTCTCCTTCTTCGACCAACAGTAATCCAATTTCATTCAGCACCCTGTTGGTTGACAGCACTGATGGCGGTCGTTGTTAACCCGGGCCTCGACCGATCCGGTATGAATTTTGTTTTGATCATTTGCATGGGAAATGTGGCAGAAGTTTTACACCGGATGCCCTTCCTGTCGCAACCCTCTGCATTTATCCGGGCTTGGGACCGGCATAAGGGGGAGAGACACTGGTTAGTGCCCCTCCCCCGCCTCATGGCTGCATTATATATATATATTATATATATGAGGCTGATAGCACATTGTGTAATTATGAGGTTAAATATAATGCACTTTACTGGTTTGAGTTGGCATACATGCTGAGAATTCTGCCACATGATCAGTGTAATCAGATGCTGAAGGTTTCCCACAGAAAACCGCCAAACACGATACACACAATCCCACACACATGCGCTATATCAACAGGATGTGGGAAGAGTTATTACAAAGTGTATACGAGACAGAAATGGAAAGGGAGAGAGGTGAAGTAGCTGAGTCACACTGAACCATAATAAATTATATGAGAATGGCGTTGAGGACAAATGTCATGTTTCCTATTATGTTGATTACTGTGAGAGCTGGCACACTGCGACATGGCTATGATAATGGTTATTTCCCTGCCATCTCCCTGGCCCCTTTTAAGAGTAAGGTATTAACTGTGGAGCTGAAATACAAATATGGTCCTGTCACAATAATAAATCTCACTTCGAGTGCAGTAAAACCATACTAAAGCGCAACGGGAAACCGAAGCATTTATAGTGTGTCCCTAGTATCTCTTCGTTTCACAGCTAACTATAGACAGAAGAAATGCCCGCAGAGGCTATGATGCTGACAGCTTAAAGTGGTCCATTCACTTATCAGGAAATTGAATAAATATGAAATACAGCTATATCTCTTGAAAATAAATTGAAATCGGCCACAATATTTTTCTAAACCCATCTGCATACTCTTGCACTTTATCAATGACACCTGAAACAATCACAACAATATTAAACATCATCTTTTTGATTTCCTTTGAAATTATATGCCTTCTTCTGTTTTTTAATATTTGATCTCAGACTGTTCCACTTTCTATGCATCAGATCTGTACTGCCAGGTTATTGCAGGACAAGATCATTTCTCCAATCATACAGTCTTATTATCGTTATTGCAAACAGAACCGAAGTAAAATGTTAAAATAGGTGAATAAGGGATACTAAGCCTATGAGCTGGAGTAATTTAGTCCAGAAACCAATGTACTCAAATTAAACAACAAATCTTTAAATATAAAATATAAGTTATAATACTGAAAAGATAATAGTGAATGAAAAGTTATGAAAAGTGAAAAAAATGATGAACATACAATGTGGCTTTAACCTCTCAACCAACTAACTTTCCATTTAAAACACTTAACAGTGCTAATCCAGTGTGTTTTTCAATAGAAAAACAAGTTAATCTAAATGACATGATCACAAACTCTACAGCACAACTTACGAAAGCCTCAAAACGGAAGGTAACAATAGACTTTGTTCAACATGCGGACATGGGGCAGGCCACACTGTGCGTGAGAGCAGATGAGGAATGGCATGATGATGTGCATCATGCTGAGCTAACAGCATTACCCGGAGTCAGTTCTCTTCCAAGGTGGTGAGGAACATCAGGGACAGTCTTGCATAAACACCCACAAAGAAGCCTCTGTTCTCTCAGCATTCAAACATTACAGATATAACTTTGCCTCCACCCTCTCTGCCCACTCCACACAAACCACCCTTGAAGTGTTAAGCTCTACTACAGGACACTACCACACCCATATTACTTGCCTTAAAGCACAGTGTCCATACAAAAATACCACAAAGGCTAAGCTAACTACTTCACATTCTAATGTTACACAGAAATACACAATTACTGAAACAGGTTGGAGTCCTGACACTTTAAGTGATGGTGAATATTTTCACCGTGATATTATATAGTGTGTACATTGGCAAATTTCCATGACATCTTATGGAAAAATCATCACACAGGAACCTTAAAATACTTAAAATCCCTAACTCATAAAACCAAGTAAAAGATTTACTTAGAAATGCAGGTGGTAGGGTGCTGACTTATTGATCTGAAGATCGGGCTGTCCCCCCCAATGCAGCTAACTGGGTTATCAAAGGTGAGCCATGTCTCTCACTGTCTGTGGTGGGAGAAATGTAAAAGAACCATTGCTAGTTTTGTAAAGAGTTGGCCATTAAGTTGCTGCAGTGTGTTTTTTCTCTGCGATGGCCTGGCAAGCTGTTCAGGGTGTACTCTGCCCCTGCCAAAGATGGGCACCAGCCTTCTCTTGAACCTAATTAGGATTAAGCGGTTTAGAAGAATCAATGAATACAGTCATCATCACTCTCACTCACTCATTTGCTGAACCACTTAATAATACTAAGGGAGGCTGGGGCCCATCACCCAACACTGAACAAAGGTGGCCACACCCTGAAAAGCTTTGCAGGGCAACATGCACCCAGTGGTGGCTTAGTAGATAATGCAATGGGTCACTGATCTGTAGGTCAGTGGTTAAATCCCCACTATCAGCACTGTTGGGCCCTTGCGAAAGGCCTTTAGACCTCAATTGGTCAGTTATCTTAAAAAAAATAATTGTAATTCTCTCTGAAGAAGAGCATCTGGCAAATGCTGTAAATGAAAATATACAGACAACCCTTCACAGTAACATCCACAGATAAGGGTTTTTGAAAGAGGCAAATATCCTAATGTGTAGACAGACACTCCCCGAATTACGTTCAATGGGTTTTTTCGATTTTATGTTTTTTGTTTTGTTTCAAAACAAAAAAAAAAAAAACTGTCCAATTTTGAGTTTAGATGTATAGTAGGCCCTTGACTATTCACGGTTTTGCACTCACAGTTTGAGTATTCGCGGACTGCCGAGCAACTCACGCGTGATTTAAGTTCAGCCTATGGCTGTCCTCCTTCCTGCTGATTGGTTGAGATGTAATGCCCCTTTTTCCTCATTTGCGCACAAGTTGTCAATGAGCCTTTTTTTTAGTGTGTTTCAATTACCAGTTAAGTTCTATGATGTCACTCAAACGCCTGCTAAGCACCAGAAAAAGGTAATGAGGTTGGATGTCTCTTCTGAACAAATAAGACTTTCTCCGGAAGAAACGACAGTTTCCTCTGAAGTGCCTGAAGAGGAATAATCATCTGAACTGTTGTAAAACACTCCACTATTAAAGTCTTTTTCAATTATTATTCCAATACATGACCTAAGGTAATGTTTCAAATGTTTGTGTGTTATACAGTATTTTATTTACTGTGGTGTAGCATGTTTCTCATTTTGTTTTGTTTATCCAATTTATTACATTTCTTGCTCTTTTAGGTCCTTTTTGTTATAGTCTGTGTTTTGGGGAACTTTGATTTTGGCTTTGTGCCTCTAACCAACTGTTTACACTCTTCGGCTGAGGGGCGTGGCTGAGCTGCTCAGTAGCACACACCTGAATTCACTATTCTCACTTACTCCCAATAAACAAAAGCATGCTCACCTCTGCACCAGAGGATTGACTCACATCACTCACCGCTTCTTTGGTTTATAAAGCTCTCTAACTTTCTCACTCTAAAATTCTGTTTTGTACTCGCTCCGGCTGAGGGGCGTGGCTGAGCTGCTCGGACGTAATACAGTTAATACCGGAATTCAGTCACCTCATGCCTAATGCAATACGTTCCTCTAGTGGGCATTTTTGAAAACTACAGTGCTGTATGTTTTTTCAAAGAGAATACATTTAAAAGGTGTTTTTATATGTATGCTGTATAATGGTTTATATTTTATTATCAATAAATATCACAGTAAAAAAAATAAGTTTTTCTTAATCATTACTACATTTTACTACATTAATACTGAATTAATGAGCAAGACTGTCTATAAAATGTGTTTAAGAAACATATTTTAGCATGTAATAGATACATAGATACATTTACTTATGGCTGCTCATTCACGCATGTGACGTGATACATGGGGTTTTACTTCCAGGTACAGAACTTGCGGATTATCTCGATTCGCAGGAGTGCCCGGAACCAAAGCCCCGCAAATGTCGAGGGCCTACTGTACCTATGTAGTACGCTGATGTAATGATGCTGCGTCCATTGTTTACAAACGGCAGACTGAACGTGCCCCTCCTTCCTCCCAGTTCAGTTATATATGTGTATATATATCAGTTATATAGCGTGTTGCCCTTGTGTTAAGACGTCGCCTTTGTGATCTTTGTGTTTACACTGTTTTGCGGACTTTTGTAACCCTAAGCAAATATGGTTGGTCAGAAGCGTAAGCCTGATAGCATGGATGCAAGTCTCATACACAGAGACGAATTAACTATCTGCTCAGATCAGCGCAATCTACCATGCATACTCAGTTAAGCAAAGAGAGTTGTAAAATGAATGAAAACCCAAATCCAGAAAAGAAAGAGAACTGTCCGCTCTGCTGGTGATTCACATCAGTGCAGGCTGAATACTAAACCAGTATTCAACGGCACCCTGCTCACTTGAAAGACTGGAAGTCCATATAACCCACGCTTTGTCAAGCACAGAGAAGTAAACTACTTTCAGTGTTGAGCACCTCACATATTGTAAATGTTGATTGGCTGTTTAAAGCTTCATGTAAAGTGTTTTATGAGCTATGGTAATGGTATTTATGGATGTATAGTGTAGTACGAGCATCACACTGTAACAACTTATGTTCACTTTCAACTTACGTTCAGCCGTCCGGAACCAAATAAAAACGTAAGTCAAGGAGCGTCTGTACAGTAGGCTCTCAATATTCATGAGGGTTTGGTTCCGGCCCCTCCCACAAATGAAGATAATCTACGAGTTCTGTACCCGGAAGTAAAACCCCATGTATCATATTACATGCGCGAATGAGCAACCGGAAGTAAAATACTACGTATTATGTTAATAAAGGCCAACTGATTTATCTGAGAGCCAGATACAGTCATCAAAACAGCCACATCTGGCTCGTAAACTATAGGTTCCCGACCCCGATTTTAATGTATGTGTATATACAGTCGGCCCCCAACTTACAAAGACCTCGGTGTACGAATTCCCCGGGTTACGAAAAACATTTTCTGGAATTTCGTCCCCGAGATATGAAGCAAACCCCTCTTACGAAAAGAAATTCAAAATTCAAATGCGCCAATCAAATCAAAAGCGAGTTGCTCTCTCATTGGCTGTCTCTCAACATTCCGCCCCACTGGCCTCCCAGATAGAGGCAGAAGGAAGCTTCACTCTTTAGTTTACTTTTTTAAGTTGTTTTAATTCAGTAAATGTTTAATAAATGTGTGTGCATTTGATCTCATCTGGAATTCCGATCCCTCAAGGAATCAAATTAAAGTTGAGTGACTCAAGCAGGGAATGCGCTTTGAGTTCCATGTCTTGTGGGCGTGGCCAGTAGCACGCGCAAGAGAGAGAGATAGTGTGTGTGTGTGTTAATAAAAAAATGTTTAATAATGGTTTAATTAATAAATATATTAATAAAATGGTTTAATATGTTAATAAAATATTTAAATAGTTTAATAAATAATTTTCTTTTAACACATATCATACAAAATTGGTGTACTTTTATCATTTTTAGAGGGTTTACGGGGTTTATCCAGTCCAAAGACTGGAGCATTGGAACGAATTAGGCGTTTAACATGTAAGATGCGACCCCTACTTACGAAATCCTGGCGTTACGAAAAGGGCTCTGGAACGGATTCATTTCGCAAGTTGGGGGCCGACTGAAATATAAATATATATATATATATATTATATATATATATATGGCTCTCAGAGGATTAGATTTTGAAATGTCTTTTTTTTGGCTCTCTTAGACAAAAACGTTCCCAGCCCCTGATCTTATGGTGTACATTTACAGAATATACAGTATTTACATTTGCAGATTATACAGTGTGCTTAAGTAAAAGTTTTTCGTGATGTAATCGTTGAAATATATGGAATCGGAAACTTCGGACAATCAGGTACCAAGTTCCCCCTATCCGTCCTTTAAACCGAGGCATGAGCGTAATATATTATCCAGTTAAGCTCTATGATGTGACTCAAGAAATAAGACTTTCTCCTGAAGAAACGACAGTTTGAAGTACCTGAAGGTAATCATCTGAACTGTTGTAAAGCTGTAGTATTAAAGTCTTTTAAACAATTATTATTCCAGTACAGTGCAGTTAATGTTTAGAAGCCATGGCGCAGCTCAGTCACGCCCCTCAGCCTGAGCAGAGAGTTAGAGAACACACCGTCAAAATCAAAATAACCCCAAAACAGACCATAACAAAAAGAACAAAATGTAATAAATTGGATAAACAAAACAAAACGATAAACATGCTACACCACAGTACATAAAACCACACACACACAAACATTCTAAAAATTAACTTAGGTACTGTACTGGAATAATGATTGAAAAAGACTAATACTAGAGTGCTTTCGGATGATTATTTCTCTTAAGATACTTCAGAGGAAACTGTCGTTTCTTCAGGAGAAAGTCTTATTTCTTCAGAAGAGACATCCAACGTCATTACCTTTTCTAGTGCGTAGCCAGAGAAGACGCAAAGCGTTTGAGTGGCATCATAGAGCTTAACTGGTAATTAAAACACACTAAAAAAGAGGCTCATTGAAAACGTGTGTGCGAATGAGGAAAAAGGGGCTTTACATCATCTCAACCAATCAGCAGGAAGGAGGAAAGCCATTGGCTGAATTTGAGTGACGTGTCAGTTGCTTGGCAGTCCGCGAATACTCAAACTGTGAGTGCAAAACCGCGAATAGTCAAGGGCCTACTGTATCCCTAGACTGTAGGAGGAAACCAGAGAACCCAGTAAAATTCTACAAAATCGCAGGAATAACATGCAAACTCCATAGAGAAATGCCATCGTCGAACCCAGGACGCAGTGAGACTGACATGCTAATCACTGTGTCACCCTATAATCATCACGCGAAGTTAAAAACACAGTAATGTATTTAAAATAATTTAATATCAAAAACATTATATGATGCTCAATTCAGAATTTTTAGAAATTAAAGAACTTGAAAACAAATTTTGGGCAGTGGTGCTAGATCACTGATTCTAAGGTCTCAACAACTCACCACAGGTTGTCACTGTCCCCAGTACAGCTAACTGGTTTATCAAAGGCCGGCTAGGTCTCTCACTGTCTATAGTGAGAGGTTCATGTAAAAGAACCATTGCTGACTTGACAAGAGTAGACTGCAAAGCCATCAGCATGTTTCCGCCTTGCGATGGCTTGGCGAGCCATCCAGGGTGTACTCTGCCTCCGTCAGGAGTTGGTTTGGATGGGCGCCAGCCTTCCCAAGACCCTGATTAGGATCAAGCGGTTACAGAACATGTACTGAAAACAAATTTTATTTCTCTCTGAACTCCCATTAAGTTAATTATACTGTTGAAATACGTTCCAAATGTTCTACAGCTAAATACCTTTAATTCAATTTTTATTTAAATAGCTTAACTCCAAAAAAGTGAATTTAAGGCCAACACATGTTTATATCTTTAAGATTCCCAGCCCAATGTTTAACAACAATGATATCTATATATAATTATACAGACATACAATAATTATGGATTGTACAATAATTTATTTTCAAGCATGAAGAAATGAGGTTCAGGTTGACATGAGTTTGATTCAGTGCTATGGATTTTTATCCCCCACCTGAAAATCAGCATATGTAGAGGTGTGTTATATCCCCAGCAAGAGGAAGTCCATTTTCTGCCATATAGATGGGGAAGTGGTTAGGCTTTGTACACATTCTCACTTTCTTGGGGTCTATTGAACACAGCTGCTGAAGGTAAATACACCATTTGTTGCAAAGTTACAATAAATAAGAGAATCTCAATATATACAAACTGTCGAACAACCGAATGAACTTGATGATACTCTTAGACAATGACAAGCTAAAGAAGGGTCACAAGGGGAATTTTGACTCATGATGACTGTTATATGCCATCCTCTTCGAATTTCTATTTTTAAGAGCCACCCTCTTCCCTTTTTTTTTTTTTTTTTTTGAGAGCCACCCTCAGGTTGTAGCAGGAGGGGGGAAAAAAAAAAAATCAGCACAGAAATTGCATTAGCCTTCACACACACTAAATCTTAAATAAATATAATGTTCAAGTTAAAAAAATATATATATTTTTTTTTTTTTTTAGAGGAAACAGGGTGGAATCCAAACAGCATTTTTGTCTGCATGATCCTGTACAGATAATACAAGTTAGATGTTGTTTTGTTTTTTCCTGCTGTTCATGCCTATAAAAAGTTTTAGGTTTTAGTTTATATAAAAAAAAAATTATAAATATAAGGCCTGATTATTAAGTTATTAAACTACCATTCACTGCACATCTCTAAGCCTCTGGAGGGGAGCTCTGTTTTTCATGGGATCTAGTAATAAGATATTAATCAGCAAGACCAAGATATTTGCTTAAGAGAAAGAGATTTGGAGAATTAAGAAATTTGAGGAATTAAGATAAAGTCTGCTGCAGATCCTTTGTTCTGTGCTCTTCCTGCTCCATCTCACATCTTTACTGCAGTCTGATCGTTTGTCATTTCTGAAGCAAAAAAGTTAAATATCTAATCTACGGAAGCTGTGACTAAATGTCTAGAGAGAGTTTCGCTATATCCTACATCTGGATCTCAAATACAGAAACACTGTAGCACCTCCCTATTTATGAGCAGCATCATCTCTTCATCATCTCCTGGCTCTGACCCAAACTCTCTTTAAAAAAAAAAACTTCCAAAACTGTTTTTCCAGACATTCCTTAACATCCCCTTGGTGCAGTACTTTGGCTCCATGTTCATTTTCCCAGAACCTTTGTTCAATGCCCTGCCAGTTAGTGAGCTCAATGCTACACATATAGCAAAAAATAATCCACAAGTATATGCTCATATGTAGTTTAAACATCTGGAAAGATAATGTTTACAAACGTATTTCTCGTGTTAAATTAATTCTTTTTGTGAAACTGATATAGATCAAGATCACGGAGTTACTGACTAATGGTTGTATGAATGAGTTAAGTCAGTTGGGCTTTTACACCCGACCCTAGTGGCTCATCAGGCTGGTACTTATCCCCAGTTTCTGTATCGTGATGGGACCCTAGGTTACCTGACCACTATTTTTACTGGTATTCATTTATACTGCTGGATGGACACACTTATGTCACACCTGTGGCAGAGTGACAGGCACTAAGTAGGCTCCTGTCAATTATAGACAAACCACTGCACAACATCTCTGGACAGAGGAGCAGCATCAGCGCCAGGTTGCTGTCATTTCCCTACTCCACTGACAGACTGAGAAGATCGTTCCTCCTCATACCACCAGACGTTTTAACTCTAGCATGGCAGAGACACACACACACACACACAGGTATTGCACTGCAGCACTCACTAAACACCATGTACCTTAACCTGCACAAACATGTTCACATTGGATTTTTTAAATTATTTGCTCTGGACAGTTACTAGGTCAACAAAAGACTCTGCACTGCACCATCACCTCTCATAGCACACCATGCACCTTAATCTGCACATGAATGTTTACACCAAACCTTTGTTAATCGCTGCACTAGATGCCAATTTGCACCATTACAATATTATATACAATTCCAATACTTTCAACTTTCTTTGAACTTTTAAGTTTTTTACTATAGATAGCTCATCTGTGTGTGTGTGTGTATATATATATATATATATACACACACACACACACACACACACACACACACACACACACACACACACACACATCCTTCACTTTCCGCGATAAATTGGAACCGAGATCCCCCCATGACCACCGAATTTCACGAAGTCGAATCACCCCCCTAAACTCACCCTTCCTCCAACTGACAGATACGTACATGTGTGTATATAGCATCAATAAATACATATTCAATGCTATAAATGCTTATAACAAACATTAAAAATAATGAATACGATGTAAATAAAGTATAAATTATTAGTGAAGCTTTCTTCTTTTTTCAACCCCCCCCCCGAATTCTCACCAAGTATTGCCTTTCTATCAAACACAACCAACACCAACCTGGAAGGACCCTCTGTTACACACGATGCCGCCAATCGCACCTTTATGAGCTACAGCACATGTATACTTGGGGGGGCAGACTAACACACTCTGAGGGAAATCACTATACACCCCTTTCGTACAAATGAGCTCACAGGTGCCCATGATTGCTATGAGTGAGTTTAACTATTGCCCATTGCATGTGAGCTCAGCCAATTAGCTTCTGGCAACAGATGGAAATCAACTTGGGATCGAGCCTCCAATCTACAGTTTGATAGTCGTGCACCATGTTGGTGCACCACTCAGGAGTCCTCTGAGAGTTCTGATCATCTTTCTGGTGGTAGATTGGAAAATTACAGCACTGGCACCATCCAGATTCCAATCTTTAATTATGCAACAGCAATAGCTCCAAATTAGTTTCAATTCTGCATTAATATTGTAGGGAATTTTGCTATTTTCATCTGTGTCCTTGCCTATATTAGAGAGGAAATGAGATGGTTTCAAGACTGGCATGCAAAGCAATGGCTTGCTGTCACTGACCACAGAAACACTGAGAATAGACACAGTGAAGTCAACTCTCAGCCACTCGTCACTGGAAAAACACAGAACCATGAAAAGCAAGAGTCGGTTTTAAAATATGCTTCGGAATCAGCAAGGCCAAGCTCTTCATTCGTCACTCAGTCCATTTTGTGGCCTGACAGAGTGAGTCAGAGAATGAACCACAGTGTGGAGTGTAAGGATGGAAGACCTGAATGAAGACAGGCAGTCAGTCCCACGTACTATATGATCCTGAATGTTCTGTTTCTTCATTTAGTTACACCAAAATCTGCAATCACTTAGTGGTTGCATGTATATGGGTAAACAATAGGTTGTGCTAAGACAGTGATTCTTGTTTTTCTGTGATACTCTTGTAAACACTCACAGACATGAAGGAAGTATGTATGCCAAGACATGCTTCTGTAAATCCTGTACGAAAATCATCTGAAAATTATGGATTATGAGATTATGGACTAAAGATGTGTGTGTGCATACAACCTTCAAAAATGTGTATTTTCATAAATAACCTCGAAACAATTCTTCTGGACTTATTCTGTAAGGTTTACATTATCACATCCAACTGACCAAATAAAATGTTTCTTAAATAAGGAGTAGCATTATGCATTGCAGTGTGAATGTGAATGGCAGTGGTAGCCTGGAGGTAAGGCGCAGAATTCAAACCCCACTATCACCGGGTTGTCACTGCTGTCCCCTCAGTGCAGCTAACTGGGTTACCAAAGGCCGGCCATGTCTCTCACTACCTGTGGTGAGAGGAATGGAAAAGAACCATTGCTGACTTTCAGCAAGAGTAGCTGCATAGCCGTCAGCATGTTCCTGCCCTTTGATGGCCTGGCAGGCTGTCCAGGGTGTACTCTGTCTACGCCCAGAGTCAACTGAGATGGGCGGCAGCCTCCCCGTGACCCTATTTAGGATTAAGCGGTTCAGAAAATAGATGAATATAAATAATGAGTTCAAGGGCAAAAAAAAAAAAAATGCTGAAATGCAGGAGTCTGAATTCCTGAAATACAGGAAAGATATCAAAACAGGAAACACAGACATCAGGAGTACACAGAAAAAAGGAAACGGGTGATATTCACAAGCCAGGACATTACCCAATCAGATTCTGCTAACACTGATGTTCACTATCCTGCAACTACAGGTACATTAATTATCAGGGCTGTAGAGAGGGTGGTGTCCACCACAGTCAAATCTGGTTGAGGGCAAGGTATACCCTGGACAGCTCATCGGGCCATCGCAGGGTCAGCACACACGCCACAAGATACACACACCTTGGCCTTGCAAGACACACACGCTGGCATGCTGCACACGCACAGCTAGGGAAAATACGGAACAACCAATTAGCCTAATGTGCATATTTTTGGACTGTGGGGGGGCAAACTGAAGTATCCAGAGAAAACCCATACAAGCTCCCCAAAGAAATGTCCAAGATCAGGAATCAAATCCAAGCCTTCTTGCCCTGAGGCAGACATGCTAACCACCGTGATACCATACTTGCCCTACATTAATAATGTGTGATACTCTTTATAAAGAAAAACCTCACATAAAAGAACAACAACAACAAAGGCATTTATACAAGTGAAAATTTGGTTCATGAACGATAACAGAAATTAATTTGGTTCATACATCCAATTTACGATGAATTTGTAGAACTGAAAAGTCCTTATAATCTGTTCAGTTCTGTAAGAACATCCATTTCTATTTGCTCAGTGTTCGAATAAAAAATAAACTTTACATCCCTTTTGATTTGAAAGTTTAACAAATAACTTATATTTTGGATATTCATTGCATGTTTACACGATATTTGGAAAATGAATTTGGGTATAAACTCCATTGACACCTTAGTTGAGGTCAATAATTGCTATTACAGTAGGCCCTTGACTATTCGCGGTTTTGCACTCACGGTTCGAGTATTCGCAGACTGCCGAGCAGCTCGCACGTGATTCAAATTCAGCCTATGGCTGTCCTCCTTCCTGCTGATTGGTTGAGATGATATAACGCCCCTTTTTCCTCATTCGCACACAAGTTGTCAATGAGCCTTTTTTAATGTTTTTTTAATTACCAGTTAAGTTCTATGATGTCACTCAAACACCTGCTAAGCATCAGAAAAAAAAGTAATGACGTTGGATGTCTCTTCTGAAGAAATAAGACTTTCAAGAAACGACAGTTAAAGTGAGGAATAATCGTCTGAACTGTTGTAAAACACTCCACTATTGAAGTCTTTTTCAATTATTTTTCCAATACATGACCTAAGGTAATGTTTAAAATGTTTGTGTGCAATTTTTGTTCACTGTGGTGTAGCATGTTTCTCATTTTGTTTTGTTTATCAAATTTATTACATTTCTTGTTCTTTTAGGTCCTTTTTGTCATGGTCTGTGTTTTGGGGGACTTTAATTTTGGCATTGTGCCTCTAACCAACTGTTTACACTCTTTGGCTGAGGGGCGTGGCTGAGCTGCTCAGTAGCACACACCTGAATTCCCTATTCTCATTTACTCCCAATAAACAAAAACATGCTCACCTCTGCACCAGAGGATTGACTCACATCACCCACCACTTCTTTGGTTTGTAAAGCCCTCTAACTTTATCACTCTAAAACTCTGTTTTGTACTCACTTTGGCTGGGGGGGCGTGGCTGAGCTGCTCGGACTTAATACAGTTAATACCGGAATTCAGTCATCTCATGCCTAATGCAATACGTTCCTCTAGTGGGAATTTTTGAAAACTACACTGCTGTATGTTTTTCAGAGTGCATTTAAAGGTGCTTTTATATGTATGCTGTATAATGTTTATATTTTATTATCAATCAATATTACAGTAAAAAAAAAATTAAGTTTTTCTTAATCATCACTACATTTTGCTACATTAATACTGAATTAATGAGTAAGACTGTCTATAGAATGTGTTTAAGAAGCATATTTTAGCACATGTAATAGATGCGTACATAGTATTTTACTTCCGGCTGCTCATTCGCTCATGTGACGTGATACATGGGGTTTTACTTCCGGGTACAGAACTTGATTATTTCGATTCGCGGGAGGGCCCGGAACCGAACCCCCGCGAATGTCGAGGGCCTACTGTATTACTAATTCAGGGATTTTCTCATTTTGGACCGGTGGAAAACAATCAAATAATTCTTCATATTCCATCATGGCCATGGGATAACCAAATTATTGCACTGTGGATAAGTTGAATGATTATTGCATGACTGGCATGCACAACATATAATACCATCAACTTTGAAATTATATTGAATCAATAAAAAACAATTACAGAATTTGACTTTCGTATTATGTAGGAATTATTTGGTTGTATCCATCTCAGATTTAAGCCGCACCATCATCCTCCGCTTAATACCCAGGTCAGGTCACGCTTTAAGCCTCAGTACATAAAAATAACACAACTCTCCATATCACACTTCACGTTATTCAATAATTGACACGGTTATGAAGTTATCCGAATCAGAACTACTCAGAATGTGCTTTCTTTCAGATGAAATGTTTCGTCCAAATAAACTGAGAAAGTTAAAGGCTGACAAAAAAGGGAGTGAAATATTACCACTAGAAAAGAAATGTAAGCTCTCAGCCTGAGGATAAGCAAAAAGGAGTAGCAATGCATCATTTAGACACATGCTTGACTACATCACTCAACTTGGCCTCACTCCACCCTGCTTCAATCACACTCACTCTCCCTTATACACACTGAAGGTCAAGTGGAACAGACAGCTTGTTTTTCCATTTAGTGGGCTGTTAAATACTGTTCTGCAAAATTACAGATGAGAAACAGATTAGTGTGGTGGTGGTGGTGGTGGTGGTGGTGGGGGTTAAAAACATGACACTGGGACTGATCACACTCAGAACGCCTTACCGAAGTAGTCAGCCTTAGGTTGGGTATCCATCTCCTTTTCCAGGCGTTCAGTTAGCGCTTCTAATTTTATTTCAGCTGCAGATGGCCCAAGCTCAGGCTGTATATGGAGAGTGTGGAATGGCAGTTTGGGAAGTTGAGGGGGGTTGTGGGCATCACTCCCGGCTGGCTCTACAGTAGGATTCGCCATGTTGTCTGGAACGGTTGAGCTGCTGTGACCTTGATGGTGAAACTGCATTTGACCTTTAGGCTGATGTGCTTCTGGTTGGCTTTGTGCGAGTGGGGACAGATGGATGGCAGGGCATGTTGCAATACTTTGAGAAACCCCATTATGATGTGGGTCTACGTAGGTTTTCGGAGGGATGCTGGGTTCAGAATGATGAGTAATGCTCACATTAGGACAAGACTTGTGATAAGAGTCTAGTTCTCCATGAGCACCTGTGGCTGATGATGGGAACCAGTTGGGCTTCCCAGCAGGTGTTAATGTTTGGGGTGTTGAGCTCTGGCAGAGTGGCAGCGGTGCTCCACAGGTTAAGTTAGAGACAGGTACGGCTGAATTCAGACCAAGGGTGGGTGATGATGCCTGGAACTGAGGATTGTTCTTAGATGCCCAAGTGCCAGAAGGACTGGCAGGAAGGAGCACGGTTTGAGGATGAAGGTTTCCAGACTCCACAGATGGGTTCTGGCATGAGCGCAAAAGTTCTTTATCGTCATGATTGCTTCCATAACTAAAAACCCTGGCATCCTGAGGACTGGATGGGTGATATTTCTGTGCTTCGTAGAATAAGCTGGGTCCTGAGAGAATGGGTGGCTTGGATGCAGCTTCATGTCTGGAATTACTGATAGGAGGTCTGTCTTTGGTGTAAACATCTGCTACTTTGGCATGTCCACCGTTTATCCTTTCTGCCAGGTTGTTTCTCGCCATCTCTTCTTGATGTTTCTGCATGTGAATCTTGGTCATTTTGGACGCGAACACTCTTCTGGTTTCCTCAAAATCCGGGTTATTCCCCGCGTCCCTCTTCACGCGGAAAAGTCCATCTCGGGACGCCTCGTACATATTCAGGTCTTCGATGAATTTGCTCGCTTCGAGACCCAAATCCTCGTATTTATCCATGTCTGCTGATTGAAACCTCTACAGAGAACACAAGTGAGGATACGAAGTGAAGTCTGTGTTTCCGAAAACTCTCGAACTGTCGCGAGTCACTTTAAAACCCCGGTTGTGTCCATGGTGGAAACGCACGAGCGCCCACCTCAGCAACACTCACCAGAGTACCACAACCGTCTTCTACCGCCGATATCCACACACTGTCGCCCACAAAAAGGGGGGAAATAATCCGCGTGGGAACTGGAGAAACACTTCAGAGATAATTCCCACTGAGAAACGGTGCTATTCACACCGGAAAGAAGCACCTGAACGCGGAGAGTTCGGGGGGAAAGTCGGAGGGAGTGCGGTTCGTCCTGCTGTTCATCTCAACTGAAACTCTCACAGGATGTTGCCCGCTTTTACCCACACAGTCCACTCAGGGGTTCAACTCCCGACAGCCTCACTGCACACTCCTATCGGATTTAAACCCAACAATAAGCTCGTGTAAAAATAATAAATAAATACAGAATGTTCTGGTTCTTCGGAAAATGAATACCTCAGACTAGCACGCAGGAGTAATAAAAGCGAGCACGCGAGTCTAAACTTTTTATACTGAATGAAACCGATAACTCTTGCGAGTTGTTGTTTTTTTTATTATTATTTAAAGGTACAGTACACGAAAAAAACGTCACTCAGTTAGTGCACGCGTAAGCACACACACACACACACACACACACACACATACACATACAAAGTTGAGTTTCTATATCTTCCTGGGATAGTACACTGACTTTCCTTGATTTCTAGTACACTTTACCCAGGGCAGTGGTGGCCTCGTGGTTAGGGCACAGGATCTCTGATCCTAAGGTTGGGGGTTCGAGTCCCCACAAGGTTGTCACTGTCATGTCGTCCCCCCCCAAGTCCAGCTAACTGGGTTATCAAAGGCAGGCCAGGTCTCTCACTGTCTATGGTGTGAGGCATGTAAAAGAACCATTGCTGACTTTCGACAAGAGTAGGCTGCAAAGCCGTCAGCGTGTTTCCACCCTGCGATGGCCTGGCGAGCTGTCCAGGGTGTACTCTGCCCTCGCCCAAAGTTGGCTGGGATGGGCGCCACCCTAATTGGGATTAATCGGTGACAGAAAATGATGAAAAATCCTATCCAAACCTACATGAACCACTGTGAAAAAGTACCCCCCCCCGAAAAAAAAAAAAAAAAAAAAAGAAAAGAGAGGTACGTACTGTAATTGTGACTACGGTAATCCTATTATTGGGGAAAACTGAGTTCAATTTCATGGCCACACCCAGGCCTGATTGCTGCCAGACATTTCCAATCAGGAGATCCCTAACATAAAACTTGTCTGACAAGGTGAGGTAAGCCATTCTGAACACACATCATCATGCCGCTATCCAGTGAGCTTCAAGAGCAAACAAGAGAGAAGATTATAAAGATGTCTCAGTCTGGGAAAGGATACAAAATCATTGGTTAATCTTTGGGACTCCAGCAGACCACTGTCAGAGGCATTATCCATAAATGGAGAAGGCATGGCACAGTGGTGACCCTTTACATGAGTGGCCGACCTACAAAAATTACTCCAAGAGCACAGTGCAGACTAAAAATACGAATCAAAAATAAGAATTCCATACCGGATCGGTCGAGGCCCGGGTTAACAACGACCGCCATCAGTGCTGATAACCACTGCTGGTGGAAACTGGGCTACTGTTGGTCGAAGAAGGAGAGGCGGGAGGCGTATCCACAGGAGGAGAGAGAAGAGACAGGCATGAGTCTAGGACTGAGAGTACGGACTTTGATCATTGGAACTATGACAGGAAAAGCTAGAGAGCTGGCTGACATGATGCAGAGGAGGAAGGTGGACATACTGTGTGTTCAGGAGACCAGGTGGAAAGGTAGCAAGGCTAGAAGCTTAGGAGCAGGGTTTAAGCTGTTTTATCATGGTGTGGATGGGAAGAGAAATGGAGTAGGAGTCATCTTGAAGGAGGAGTTTGCCAGGAATGTTCTAGAAGTGAAACGAGTGTCAGATAGAGTGATGAGTCTCAAGTTAGAAATTGAAGGTGTGATGGTCAATGTTGTTAGTGCTTATGCCCCACAGGCAGGATGTGAGCTAGAACAGAAAAGATTCTTGAGTGAGTTACATGAAGTGATACAGAGTACCCCCAGAGGTGAAAGAGTGGTCATTGAGGCAGACTTCAATGAACAGGTTGGTGCAGCCAACAAAGGGGGACGATGAAGTGATGGGCAGGTTTAGTATCCAAGAGAGGAACACAGGACAGATGTTGATTGATTTTGCGAAAAGGATGGAAATGGCTGTGGTGAATACTTTCTTCCAGAAGAGACAGGAGCATAGGGTGACTTATAAAAGCGGAGGTAGGAGCACACAAGTAGACAACATCTTGTGTAGACGATGTAATCTGGAGGAAGTCAATGACTGCAAAGTAGTAGTGGTTGAGAATGTTGCCAGACAGCCTGGGATAGTGGTGTCCAAGATGACGCTGATGGTGAGGAAGATGAAGAAGGCAAAGGCAGAGCAGAAGACAGAGTGGTGGAAGCTGAAAAAAGAAGGAGTGTCATGTTGTCTTCAAGGAGGAGTTGAAACAGGCTTTGGATGGTCAGGATGTGCTTTTGGATGACTGGACAATGACAGAAAATGTGATCAGAGAGATATGTAGGTGAGTACTTGGTGTGTCCTCTGGAAAGAATATAGATAAGGAGACTTGGTGGTGAAATGAGGAAGTGCAGGAGTGTGTACAAGGAAAAGGTTAGCTAAGAAGAAGTGGGACATTGAGAGGACAGAAGGGAGTAAACAGGAGTACAGGGAGACAAGGGTAAGGCGAAGGTAGCGATGTCAAAGGCCAAACAGAGGGCATATGATGACTTATATGCTCGGTTGGAAAGTAAAGAGGGAGAAAATGATTTATACAGGTTGGCACAGCAGACAAATAGAGATGGGAAGGACATGCAGCAAGTTAGAGTGATTAAGGACAGAGTGGGAAATGTGTTGACTGATGACAGAAGTGTGCTGGGAAGATGGAAAGAGTATTTTGAAGAACTGATGAATGAGGAAAATGAGAGAGAAAAAAAGAGTAGAAGAGGTGACTGTTGGGGACCAGGAAGTAGCAAAGATTAGTAAGGGGTGAGGTGAGGAGTGCATTGAAGAGGAAGAGTGGAAAGGCAGTTGGTCCTGATGACATACCGTAAGGTAAGGAAGTGTCTAGGAGAGGTAGCAGTAGATTTTCTGACAAGTACATTCAACAAAGTCTTAGAGAGTGAGAGGATGCCGGAGGAATGGAGAAGTGTGATGGTGCCCATTTTTAAGAACAAGGGAGACGTACAGTTGTTGCAACTACAGAGGGATAAAGTTGATGAGCCATACAATGAATTTATGCAAAAGAATAGTGGAAGCTATAGACCAGGGATCACCAACGTGGTGCCCGTGGGCACCGGGTAGCCCGCAAGGACAATATAAGTTGCCCACGGACCTGTTCAGTGATATTTTTAGGACAGGCCGACGGCTCCATAGCGCCACTCCCCATTGAGCTGCATCTATATTTTTTCATATATTTTTAAATCAAATCAATATCTTCACATAGATGAATATCATTATTATTAATAATAACATATAATTAAAGGTAAATTGAGCAAATTTGTTATTTCAGACGTGTGTATAGACCTGGTATTCCTTCGCATTAATTGATACCCAAGAAGTAGCTCTCAGTTTCAAAAAGGTTGGTGACCCCTGCTATAGACTAAGGGCACAGGTCAGCATTTGTGAACAACAGTTTGGTTTCATGCCAAGAAAGAGCACCACAGATGCAGTGTTTGCTTTGAGGATGTTAATAGAGAAGTACAGAGGTCAGAGGGAGCTGCATTGTTCTTTTGTGGATCTAGAGAAAGCATGATAGGGTGCTGAGAGAGGAACTGTGATATTGCATGAAAAAGTCTGGAGTGACAGAGAAGTATGTTAGGGTAGTGCAGGACATGTATAAGCGATGTAAGACAGTGGTGAGGTGTGCTGTCGGCGTGACAGAAGAGTTCAAGGTGGAGGCAGGTCAGCTCTGAGCCCCTTCTTGTTTGCTATGGTGAGGGACAGGCTGACAGACGAGGTTAGACAAGAATCTCCATGGACTATGATGTTTGCAGATGACATCGTGATCTGTAGTGAGAGCAGAGAACAAGTGCAGGAAAATCTAGAGAGGTGGAGGTATGCCCTGGAAAGGAGAGGAATGAAGGTTAGCCTCAGTAAGACAGAATACATGTGTGAACAAGAAGGACCCCAGAGGAACGGTGCGGTTACAGGGAGCAGAGATAACGAAGGTGGAGGATTTTAAGTACTTAGGCTCAACAATCCAAAGCAACAGAGAGTGTGGAAAAGAGTTGAAGAAACGTGTGCAGGCTGGTTGGAATAGTTGGAGAAAACCATGAATGAAAGGAAAATTGAACAAAACTGTGATGAGGCCAGCAATGTTGTACAGTTTAGAAACAGTGGCACTGAGGAAAAGACAAGAGGCAGAGCTGGAAGTAGCAGAGTTGAAAATGTTGAGGTTCTCTTTGGGAGTAACGAGGATGGATAGGATCAGGAATGAGTACATCAGAGGGACAGCACATGTTAGAGGTTAAAGTCAGAGAGGCTAGATTGAGATGGTTTGGACATGTACAGCAGAGGAATAGTGAATATACTATTGGTAGTTGGATGCTGAGGTTGGAACTGCCAGCCAAAAGGCCTAGAGGAAGACCAAAGAGAAGATTTATGGATATGGTGAAGGAAGACATGAAGGTAGTTGGTGTAAGAGAAGATGCAGAGGATAGGGTGAAATCAAGGCAGATGATTTGCTGTGGCGACCCCTGAATCTCACAGCTGAAAGGAAGAAGAAGAAGAAGTGATATGAAAGACTTATCGCAAATGCTTGACTGCAGTTATTGCTGCAAAAGGTGGTTTAACCAGCTATTAGGTTTAGGAGGGATTAATTGTTCACATGTGCCTTGTAGGTTCAGATGTTTTTTTTCCCTTAATAAATGCAATTGGCACTGAAAACTGAATTTTGTGTTTACTTTAGTTTTAT
>CM045728.1:28289849-28342349 GCA_024760905.1 Plotosus lineatus | reverse complement strand
ACAGTACACTGTACTCCTGGAGTACGCTCCAAAGACATGGTTGAAAGTCTTCTGTAAATCCACAAAACACATGTGGACAGAGTGGGCATTGGGAACACTACATATTTTATTCCAAATCAAAACATGACAAAAATATCAAATGTGTGTTATTCCTTTAAAGAAATTGAAGAAAAGTGAATAATAGACTGTTCAAAAAAATAGCAGTGTCTACTTTCTTCTTTACAAACTCAAACATTCACTGTGCAAACTGAAAAATGGTTTACTATTCTACTTTCCTTTGAATCACTGAACTAACTGTATACTGTAACTGGTTGTATAACCACTGTTTCTGAGAATTGCTATATATCTGTGACTCATGGAGTCAACCATCTTCTGGCACCTGTGGACAGGTTTTCCATCCCAGGATGATTGGAGTACAGTTCACAGTTCTGTATTTCTTGGTTTTCCTCAGAAACTGCATTTTTGATGTCACCCCACATGTATTCTATTGGATTAAGGGCCAGGATCAGGCTGGCCACTCCATAACGCCAATCTTGTTGATCTGGGACCAAGATGTTGCCGGTTTACTGGTGCATTTTGGGTGGTCATTGACTTGTTAAAATATACATTTCAAGGTCATTTCCTCTTCAGTATAAGGCAGCACGACCTCTTCAAGTATTCTGATGTATTCAAACTGATCTATGATCATTGGTATGTGATAAATAGGCCCAACACCGTAGTATGAGAAACATCCCCCTATCATGATGCTTGTGCCACCATGTTTCACTGTCTTCACAGTGTACAGACGCTCCCCAGCTTACGTTTTTGTTTGGTTCCGGACAGCCGAACGTAAGTTGAAAAAAAAAAAACGCAAGTTTGTTCCAGTGATGTATGACGTTCATACTGTACTAGACATCCATAAATACCATTACCGTAGCTCATAAAACACGCCTAAATCAATTATTATAAACATCATATTGTAAAATAATATCAACATTAATTTAAAATAAATGAAATTCAAGCAAAATAATTTCAAATAGATACATTGCAATCAAATTCACTCATCAAATACCAACCATATTTGCTTAGGGTTTCAAAAGTCCGCAAAACAGTGTAAACACAAAGATCACAGAGACAATGTCTTAACACAAGGGTAGCAGTGAACTGGGAAGAAGGAAGGGAACGTTCAGTCTGTTGTTTGTAAACAATGGACGCAGTGTCATTGCGTCACTACGTCAGTGTACTACGTAGGTATGTCTCGTACTCAAAATTTGACAATTTTTTTTTAAAAAACCCCCCCGTAAAAATCGAAAAAACGTAAAACGGATGAACGTAAGTCGGGGAGCGTCTCTACTGTGGCTTAAATTCAGTGTTTGAGGGTCATCCGACAAACTCTCTCTGGCCACTTGACCCAAAATGAACACTCTTACTTTCATCAGTCCACATAATTGGCCATTTCTCTCGGCCAGTCAGTGTGCTCTTTGTCAAATTGTAACCTCTTTAGCAGGTCTTTTTTTTTTTTCAACAGTGGAACTTTGTGGGGGCTTCATGCTGATAGCTTGGCTTCTTTCACCTTTTTTGATTTTCCTGGAGTTGATTGTTGGCTGAGTCCTTGCCATTTTGACTCTTCTTCCAGCCATTCGAATGGTAGTTTTTCACTTTCTTCCACATCTTTCAGGTTTTGGTGCCGTTTACGATAATTTTAGATGAGCAGTCTATAATTTTCTGCATTTTATATGGTTTTCCCCTCTACAATCAACTTTTTACTCAAGGTAAAGGTATTCTTCTGAACAATATCTGGAACAACCAATTTTACTCAGAATTTCAGACAGAAATGCTCTATAATCAGTGTGTACGGTTGCTGCCTTACTTCCTTAAAGAAGGCTAATAATTGGTAATTGTTTTTCAAAGAATGAATGATGTCAGGAATTTAACTCCACAGTGCTATTATTCTGAACACACTCCTTTCAATTAGTGATTCAATTACACAGAATCAGCAGCATATACTATTGGGAATGTGGATTCTATTACTCTACTACACCTGTGAGTAAATTATTTGCCATGTAGAAACTATATATATATATATATATATATATATATATATATATATATATATATATATATAAATTATGAATAGAATCGGTGAAAAAAGACAGCCTTAAAAATCCTTAAAAACCCAACTCCAACCCTCGCCGGAAATGAATTCAACCTGTTGTTACTAATGCGGACCAAGCTCTGGCTCCTTTGATAACGAGACCAAATGGCCCGTTGCAACATATCCAGTGCACCATACTCCTGCAGCACACTCCATAAGTAGCCCAGAGATACGGTCCAAAACCTTCCCTAAATCCATAAAACACAAGTGGACAGATTGGACAAACTTCCAGAAAAGATAATCTTAGAAAAGATAATTATCATAATTAAAATTAAAAGGTAAATCCCAGTGTCAAAATGCAAAAACTGATCTAGCACTGAACAGCAGCCCATAACATCAAAATAAAATAATCAGATACAAAATTATGACTTTTCGATTCAAGGAATACATGCAAAAGGTGAAAGGTAAATGTATGTATATATATATATATATATATATATATATATATATATATATATATATATATATATATACACAATATAAATATAATTAATATCTTAGAAGAGGATATAATAACTAATTCTGCAAGAAGTATCATCATTTCAGATTTCCTGTCTTGGTATAATATTCAAAGAGTCAGCATTTTTGAGGAATGTAAAATGTTCCATTTATACTATTTTGTTTATTGATATTATTCCGTGGTATAAAATCAGAGTCACTGTGATGTTCCCAAGGCACACATGCAAAGAAATCATTTTCAGAGCATGTAGAGCTGATGGTCAGAATAAGTAATGTGTGGTCTAAGGATGGGTTTATTTCTTAACACAGCCAGATGCCAAACAATAGACCTACTGTCTGGTTTCGAAACACATTAGACTCAAATACCCAGGAGGCCTAGCTTCTATTGCAACATGAAAAGGGGGCTTTATGTCTTTGTTCTTGTTTTGTTGCTCAAAAGCCAAATAAATCATCATTCTCTTAGTCTGAGGATGAAGTCAGGAAACTGAAGTGAGATGGCTGTCTCCCATTTGGCATGTTGGAAAAGCCTGCTGGAGCCAAGAGGAAGGGGAATGCAGGGACACTGCTGCCACAAAGTGATGATTTTGCTGTCTCCAAGAAGAACTGCTGAAAAGTGTACAAACCTTCCAAAATTACACAAACAGGAATCTAGCCGAGCAACAAGTCAATGTCTTCGGCCTATCCATATGTGAACCTGTTATAAAAATGCAGCATATCTGGAGCCTGATACAAATGAAGAAATCATGATGGTTTTCAAACAGCGTGACAAACAGATTCATGATACAATTTTTCCCCCTGTGTGTCGGACAGTATTTACTGTGTTATTGACCTTGTGACCCATGGTGACCCACATTTATGTGACAGCATGCATGTCTACATTTCAGATTTTTTTTTGGACTTCAACCTCAAAGAGCAAACATCAAACTCTGTGTTAAACTTGGCAAAGACTCTTGAAATACTTCACTAGTACAGCACTGGAAAATTTGTGGACTGTCGGATCACCCTGACCTGTCTTCATCCTGCTATATTTTTCCCGTCTTGATGCTCGCACGCTACTCAAAACACCTGAAATGACTTCAAATCTTGATCGCCATTGGCTTGCTGAAGTATTTCAAGGGTCTCTATTGCATATGACACAGATCCTGTCATTGAGAGCACAACTTCACATGGCATACTGCTTCATGAAAATTAAGCCCAGTTTACATTTCTAGGTGGGATTTTACATACGACACAACCAAAGAGACGATTCATGGATTCATGGATGTGGTAAAGGAGGACATGAAGGTCGTTGGTGTAAGAGAAGAAGATGCAAAGGATAGGGTGAGATGGAGGCAGATGATTCGCTGTGGCGACCCCTGAAGGGAAAAGCCGAAAGGAAAAGAAGAAGAAGAAGAAGACATCGCATGTATGAACTAGAACATGTTTGAAAAATTTAATAGTGAGAAAGAAATTTTGTGTGAATAATTAAAAAAACAAGTGAATTCTCATGGATAGCATTTATATAGTGTTTTAAGTCATCTGAATTCTGGAGTATGAGCAGTTTGAAGCACTCACGACGACAAAGAGACGATTCATGGACATGGTGAAGGACATGAAGGCAGTTGGTGTAAGAGAAGAAGATGTAGAGGATAGGGTGTGATGGAGGCAGATGATTCGCTATGGCGACCCCTGAAGGGAACAGCTGAAAGGAAAAGAAGAAGAGCAGTTTGAAGCACTCATAAGAATTCAACACACATTGCAACCAATAGATGCGAGACCAAAGTGGCCATTATAATGAATTACAGCCTCTAGAGAACATCAGACTTCTATTTGTGCTCACGTGGTATCATGATAGTAGGGGCAGTGGTGGTCTAGTGGTGTAGGGTGCTGGATCTCTGATCCTAAGGTTGGGGGTTCGAGTCCCATTCTCCACAAGATTGTCACTGTTCCCCCATGGCCGGCCATGTCTCTCACTGTCTATGGTGTGAAGAATGTAAAAGAACCATGGCTGACTTTCGTAAAGAGCAGCTGCAAAGCCATCAACGTGTTTCTGCCCCTTGCTAAAGGGTTGTGTCAGGAAGGGCATCCGACGTAAAAACCTATGCCAAATCAAACATGCGAATCATTTGCTGTGGCGACCCCTGATAAAGGGAAAAGCCGAAAGGAAATCTCATGGTATCATGATAGTGGATGCTTGATTTTCTGAAAGAAGGACCGCTCGCTCCTGCGGCACATATGTATATAACCGTGCCTCGCTCAGTTCTTTCACAACAGAAACAGTCCCAGAACCATTTGATCGGATCCTAAATTGAAGTGTAGTACCGTCATATACTAGATCGTAATACACAGGCAATGTTGGTGAAAGTGAAAATATATTTATGGGTCTCTGTGACTTAGATCTGCTATAAAATGTAATGGGGTCTTCCTTGGGCAATGCCATGTCCTCCCACGAAGTTTCATGGAAATCGGTTGGCAGGTTTTGTGCAGTCCAGCTTGAAGTCATTCATACATTCAAACCAACCACACAGATAACAAAACATCCATGGAAAAGCAATAATGCAGTGTTTTACCCAAGCAAAGGTAAAATAACATGAACGATTGTGATGATTCCAAAAGTGACTCCATAACATGTGCTTCTAGACCACAGTCCAAGAACAACTGAATCAGCAGTTATTCGTTTCTGTCTGGTGGATTTTCTCAAACAGATCAGTATCCATTTTTTTTAAAGGGCATTAAAAATGAGCAAGTCTAGACCTCCAAATAACTCGCTGATCCAAAGAGGACAGAATGAGTCACCTAGAACTCAGCTGTCATTGCCTCTAGCCGCAGATGCTAGTGGGATTCGAAGAGCAGCCTCTCCAACGCCCCATCTCTTTATTATGGGGAAATGATGGAATGGTGGGGAGGTAAACTGTCTGTCAGGTATAAGCTGTTTTATTAGATATTCTTCATCATCAGGTGGTGCGTGAACTGTATAAATGGCTGCCAAAAACTCTTGGTCACAGTTAAAAGAGAAAACAAAGAAAAACAAAGGATTGTGGAGGTGAAAAATGGGTGAACATTTAATAGCGATAAATAAACAACTTGAAAAGCATCTTTTTCTCCATTCAAAAGAAAATGAGCAGGCCAAAAGGATAATCTGTAAAAATAGACTTTAAGCATTGTCTTTAATTTAAAAATGGACGTCTGCGTCACGCTCTATCCACAGTTCTATCAAAGTGGAATTACATCATTTCTCCTCCGCGTCTTGAGATCATGTATAAATATTCATTTGTCCAATTAGATTCTCTCTCACTCCCTGTTCTCGCCCTTACATAGTTCAATCTTCTACAAGAAAATTGATGAGAGCAGTCCTGGGAGAGAGGATGGCTTTCTTAATGACACGTCCAGCGAGGAGGCTGATGCCCAGTGGGCTGCACAATACTAGTTCTTGCACCTTCACAGCATCCCGAGCCACCTGGCGAGGTACAGTAAGACTCCCACATGTCTTATTGTTAATCTGGGGAGAGAAGAAAAGAGAGCTTGAGATCAAGACGTAAATAAAACAACAATAATTTAGTATTTATGAAGCAGAGCACAATGCTATTAAAGAGAATAAACATATTCCAGTAAGTCATAATGTCTAGTTGTAGTATAATAAAGTTGGCTGATTTTTCATTTTGATCTTAACGATTTGCTATTCAGCCTAAATGGTTTAAACCCACTTAAAGACTGGTCCATGGTCACTGGGGCCGGTGGCGTAGTGGTTATAGTGCTGGGCTCATGATCAGAAGACTGTGTGTTCGAATCCAGTTAGACCGCACTATGCTAAGACCCCTGGGCAAGGTCTTAACCACAAGTGTGCCTCTGTTCACCCAGCAGTATTAATGGGTACCAGTAAAAATATACTGGGAAGGTAACCTGCAATGGACTAGCGTCACATCCAGGAGGAGTTGAACTCCTGGTCGCTTCACGCTATGGAAACCGGGGATAAGCACCAGCCTGATGAGCCACTAGGCTTGGGTGTAAAAAGCCAAAGACCGGTCCATAAGCATTAGGACAGTAGTTATTTCCATTATTTAGCTTTCATAACATTTTAAAGATTTAGCTGGAACTGATCTCAACCAAGTTTTCAGTTTTATTGTCATATACAGATGGCAATGGAACATCATTACTGACTATAAAATTATTGGACTCTGTGCTCACGCAATATTGCACATAAGGAAAAAAATTGCACATAAAATCTAAAGTTAAAAAAAAAAAGAATAAAATATAACCTAAAGGATGTTACTACAGCCACTTCAGTATTTCTTTTCAGCATTTGTGTATGTGTACACACACACACACACACACACACACACACACACACACACACAGACGGATAAATAAAAAATACTGAAAAGAAGTGGTTTTAGTGCAGAGGTAGTGGTGTGTGCATGAACAGTGTGTACAATAAGCATGCAAGTTTTTGTGTGTGATTTGTCCAGTATATTAGCAGATCAGTAACCTGATGGACTATTAGCAAAGTGTGACTTGTGCATCAAGTCCTCTGGTTGCTTGAGCCATGTCACAGGGAACGAAACTTTTCACCACTCTTTCAGTGTAATAACCAATCAGAATGCTGATCACATTTCCACACTAATTTTCATTATTTTGTTAGCAGCAAGTTAAAAGTTTCATGGAATGGATAAACGGAGGGGCTGAATGACTAAATTGAATATCTCCTTAGAAATTAAGTGTGGAAAAGGAAATAAAAATGTAAGAGAGAACCGTCCTTTTAAACAACATTAAAATGTGTAATATTGATTGGATTTGTAAATCTGGTAATTTACTGCTTTCCTTAAATTAATTCTAAAACAGACTTACAAATTACAATTTATTTTTAATTCAGTGCACTTTAAAATTGGACTAAAATGTGTATTTTACATTGATTTGTAAATCCAGTTTTTAAATGGAACTATTTACTGATTACCATTTCATTAAAAAGTATAATTCCCCTTTTTATTACCCACTAAAATATCAAATAAATTCAATGCTTTATTACTATTACCATGACACCTGTGGTCCACCATAAATCTGAACAGAAAGTATATCTCTATACACTTCAGTATTCATCCTGCCACTTCCATCATTAGTCACATGATCAAAAAATATTAGTGATCAAGGTCCATTAGCAGTCATATGTGCCCATGCCCCAACATCGCCACCATTAGTTACACTGCTTTTTATTATTTTGGTGCAGGCTTTCCATCAAAGTGTAATCTCGCCTTTTTGTTTTTGAGTGTTATTAGGAGTTTGCACCTGGATCACCGTCGAGATGACTAACTACTTTATATAAACTTTTTGGACTTTTTAGGGTTGTGGCTATAAAGTTTGCATGTTTTGCTTTATCAAATCTAATGTCACACAATTTCAATAACATCGTCTAAAATTGAAGAGGAATAAGTAAATATTCAGCCTCTATTGCTCACTGCCATGATTCAGTGAGACTACTGGGTTTTGATAAAATCTGTGTGTGTGTGTGTGTGTGTGTGTGTGTGTGTGTGTGTGTGTGTGTGTGCACAATTCAGCCACAGAAGCCGCCCCACTCTGTGGAACAAACCCAGTCCTGTCATTATAGGGCATGAACTTCTTTAACTTCTCCAACCAGGCAGGGGATTCCCAAAATACTGCGGTACGCACACCCATAAGCCCACAATGCCAGCTCACCTCACAAGTAAGTTTTAACGAGGCAGAGTTAGGGAGTGTGGGACACCTCCGCATACACACAGGTTTAAAAACAGGAAGAGAAACTACATAGGTTTACAACCACATAGGCACTTTATGCACAACTTTAATAAAAAGCAGGGCCTGCTTATATTAATATGAAGAGCGAGAGAGAGGTAGGGGGGAGATGAATCTCCTTAATGGTGTGTGAAAATAAGACAGGTAGGTAGGTAGGTAGGTCATTATCATTCTGACACAGTATTACAATATGCTCCTGATTTCATCTGTTCAAAATATCCTATTTCAGACCTAGTTGGGCTTTCTGGCAAAGTCTAATCTGGCCTTTTACCAGTGGCTTGCATCGCCAGGTATTCAGGATTCTCCCCAAAGTCTCAAAGTTTCCTGAGTTTAGACTACAAAAATAAAATTATAACCTTGTAAAGAGTGTTCCTAACTAGTTAGATGCTGTGAAGGGTTTTTAACAGAAGAATTCTATGATCTACTTCAGTTGTTTTCTGTGGTCTTCTAGGTCTTTGCCGTTGTATTAGGTGAGCTGATCTGGCCACCCCTAAAAAATTCTGATAATGATGGCCTCCTTTATTTGCATCACTGCAGCTTTGAAACACAAAGAATTTCCGGGCATGGCTGCCAAGTCCAACACTTGGAATTAATTCCAGCCCTTGTCTTTCTTTAATTCATCCTGAAATAACATGGAGCCAGACCAGAATGAGCCATGAAACAGCTATGAATCAATTACTTGTGAGCCTGAGAAAGTGGAAAGTGGACCATGACAAAATGGCTGCAATTCATACTTGGTTAATGGAATATTTTTGTTGAAGGGTTTGAATTCGAGCTGATAGCATACACTTTGAAACTACGGTTCAAATTCTTAGGTATATAATATTAGGGCTGTGCGTCTTAACTGATCTCACGATTCAATATCACAAGGTGGTGCATCCCCCATTTTCTATACCACTACACACAGAGTCCTTTCCTTTACTAAATAAAAGCAGTCAGACAAAACTGGCCTTTCTTTTATTATTTAGAAAAGTGAAAATTAAGAAAAAATTAGTTAAAAAATTAACATCAACAAAAATATATTTACTATATTAAAGACAGGGATCCCTCACTTTCCACGGTTAATTGGGACCAAGATCCCCCCCGCGACCACCGAATTCCGCGAAGCAGAATCAAACCCCCCCCCCCCAACCCCACCCTGACTGACGTATACGTTCATATATATGTGTATATAATATAAATAAATACATATTCAATGCTATACATGCTTATAATAACAATTAAATTCTGCTTCTTCTTCTTTTCCTTTCGGCTTTTCCCTTCAGGGGTCGCCACAGCGAATCATCTGCCTCCATCTCACCCTATCCTTTGCATCTTCTTCTCTTACACCAACGACCTTCATGTCTTCCTTCACCACATCCATGAATCGTCTCTTTGGTCTTCATCTAGGCCTTTTGCCTGGTAGTTCCAGCCTCAGCATCCTATTACCAATATACTCACTATCCCTCCTCTGTACATGTCCAAACCATCTCAATCTAGCCTCTCTGACTTTGTCTCCAAAACGTCTTACATGTGCTGTCCCTCTGATGTGCTCATTCCTAATCCTATCCATCCTCGTTACTCCCAAAGAGAACCTCAACATTTTCATCTCTGCTACCTCCAACTCTGCCTCCTGTCTTTTCCCCAGGGCCACTGTTTCTAACCCATACAACATCGTTGGCCTCAACACCGTCTTGTACACTTTTCCTTTCATTCTTGCCGATACCCTCCTATCACACATCACACCGGACACTTTTCTCCAACCATTCCAGCCTGCCTGCACACGCTTCTTCACCTCTTTTCCACACTCTCCATTGCTCTGGATTGTTGAGCCGAAGTACTTAAAATCCTCCACCTTCCTTATCTCTGCTCCCTGTAACCTTACCGTTCCTCTTTGGTCCTTGTCATTCATGCACATGTATTCTGTTTTATTGAGGCTAACCTTCAGTCCTCTCCTTTCCAGGGGCATACCTCCACCTCTCTAGATTCTCCTGCACTTGTTCTCTTCAAAATAATGCATTAAATACACACACATACAGATGATATTGTATGAGAAGAAGAAGACCTCGCAAAAATGTAAGTAGTTTTGATTCGAGGTTTTGGGTTGTTTTTTGTTTGTTTTGCATAATTGGCCTTGTTTGTGTGGCATTTTCCTTAGCTTTTTCTCCTACTCTTCCTTAATTTCCTTATTTTTTAATTCGATGCGTACCGTATTCGACGTGATATGCGCCCAGGGCGCTTTTAAAATTGGAGTGGGTAGGCGCTCATTAAAATGTTACCAGCACAGTGGAACGGCAAGTGCTTATTACCATCGAGGTGGAAAACATGAATAATAACAGAGAAATAAAATAGTTTTACTGGTATTTGTATTATTCATTTTGTGGCATCAACCAAACTACTTATATGAAAGCTGAAAATAAACAGAAAACAGCATAAATTTTATTAAAAAAAGACCCCTTACTTTTCCCTCTGGGTGCTGTTCCTTGAAACATTTTCCCAGAAGTAAAATCGAGCCAATCAACACGAATGTCAACTTTAGCACATGGCACGTTGAACCAATCAACACGAACATAAACAAAAGCACATGTCCAGGACTGTGCTTAAATTTATGAAGTTAGTGAGCAGGAGAATCAGGTTAAAAATACTCGTCATCACTTTCTGATAGGTCCATATCTGGCTCATCGCTCCATTCATTCAGAGCATCCCATAGTTCTGCTGTAGAAGTTTCTAATGGTTCATCGGTTTTGGACATTTACCAATAAAACACAGCAAAATATTTTCCTGTTGTTTAAAGCATGGTGGAACAATCAAATATGTTGCTACTGATGAACATTATAGACATTCCCCAGTGGCAGGGGGTCTTAAAATACCGTGTAAACTCACACCTCATTTTACGGTTACAGAGACTGATCGAATAAAATTGGTAAAGGTGACCTATGATTTTGCTACCAGTACACATTGGTGGTTATTAGATGTAAGAGCAAAAAGATGGGGGGGGGGGGGGGGTATTTGAGCAGGGCGCTTATTACGTCGAATATGATATTTAAAAAAAAAAAAAAAAAAACGCGATGCACTGAAGCCGCATGAATTGAACCGCAAAGTAGCGAGGGATCCCTGTATATCTATACAATTTTTTTAATTAGCACTTACATAAACACCAATTTACTTCCTTGTTTTTTGAAATAATAAAATGCAGAAGAGGGTTGCTGAGTAAAAGCTAAGCATTCATGCATACAACTCATTTTGAAGCATCTCTGCCATGCCTGATTGGTATTTTATACCGTGCCACAAACGGTTGCAATCACATTGCATGCTGTTAAGTGTTAACAGGAAATGATTTTAAACTTTAGAACTTTCTTGTCCAGCAGGCTATAATCCATTATGTTGTGTCACGGCATCAATGCTGAATCGTCCGCATGCACATCAGGAGGCACTGAGGAAAATGATTCTTCTCAACAGCCACTATACTGTATACAGTGATCCCTCGCTACGTAGTGCTTCAGTATCTGCAGATTCAATGCATCGAAGGTTTTTCAAAAATATTCATTGTAAAATAAAAAAAGAAAGAAATTAAGGAAGAATAGGGAAAAAGTTAAGGAAAATGCCACAAAACAAGGCCAATTATACAAAAAACCCCAAACAAACAAAAACAACCCAAACCGAAGTAAGGCCCATCCCGACTGACGTATATACAGGTATACCTCACCCAACGTCGTTAATTGGTTCCAGGAGAGACTACTTAAGTCGAAAACCGACTTAAGTTGAATTAGCTTGTCTCTATGCTAGCCTAGGCTAGGCTACGCCAAATTTACTTGTCGAGACTAAACAGAAAATAACCATTCCTAGTTCTGTACTTTATTCATGAATGCAATTTTCAATATGGTTAATAATGGTGCGCCGGGAGCATATGCGTCGGACCCAAAGATGCAGGAGACCATGTAAGAAGATTTTATTTTGCACTTTGGGAAATCTAAATCACTGGAAATAATTAATCGATGAAAACTGGTCGAGCACGAAGCAGGATACCAGAAGTCAGAGAGATACAGTAGCAGGGAAATGGAATCACTGGGAAGGACAATCTTCTGACGTTGGAGAGAAGTGCGCCGCTCCTATTTATAGCTCGTTGATTGCTGAATGGAAACAGGTGCGCTCTCTGGAACTGGCCTGCAGATAGCAGCCACGCCCCTCGTCAGCGGTTGCAATGAATGAAGAGAGAGTTAACGCCTCCAGGCAGCACAGACCATAACAAATAAGATCTATTTTATTGAACTTTGTTTATTAAACTTTATGTTTATTTTATTTTTTTAATTTTTCTATACTTTTTTGAAAACCGACGTATAATCGGGAACAACTTAACTCGAAACGACTTAAGCCGAGATATACCTGTATATAATATCAATAAATACATACTCAATGCTATAAATTCTTATAATAATTATTAAATATTCAAAAATAAGCATTAGATGTAAATAAAATATAAATACACAGACATACAGACGTGCGCGCATGCATGCACGCAGATGCGTACCTCACAACAATGTAACTAGTTTTGATGGCAGGTTTTGGATTGTTTTTTGTTTTGTGTTTGTTTAGGGGTTTTTTTTGTTGCATAATGCAGCCATGAGATGGGGGGGCACTAACCAGTGTCTCTCCCCCTCATGCCGGTCCCAAGCCCGGAGAAATGCAGAGGGTTGTGTCAGGAAGGGGATCCGACGTAAAACCAATGGCAATTATTTATGATGCAAATCAAAAGTATTACCTCCATACCGGATCGGTCGAGGCCCGGGTTAACAACGACCGCCATCAGTGCTGTCAATCAACAGGGTGCTGATGGAAATTGGACTACTGTTGGTCGAAGACGTCGAAGAAGGAGAGGTGGGGGGCGTGTCCGTAGGCAGAGAGAGAAGAGGAAAGGCATGAGTCTAGGACTGAGAGTGGGGACTTTGAATGTTGGAACTATGCACAGAAAAGGTAGAGAGCTGGTTGACATGATGCAGAGGAGGAAGGTGGACATACTGTGTGTTCAGGAGACCAGGTGGAAAGGTAGCAAAGCTAAAAGCTTAGGAGCAGGGTTTAAGCTATTTTATCACGGTGTGGATGGGAAGAGAAATGTAGTCGGACTCATCTTGAAGGAGGAGTTTGTCAGGAATGTTCTAAAAGTGAAAAGAGTGTCAGACAGAGTGATGAGTCTCAAGTTAGAAATTGAAGGTATAATGCTCAATGTTGTTAGTGCTTATGCCCCACAGGCAGGATGTGAGCTAGAAGAGAAGGAGAGATTCTGGAGTGACTTAGATGAAGTGATGCAGAGTACCACCAGAGGTGAAAGAGTGGTCATTGGTGCAGACTTCAATGGACATGTTGGTGCAGGCAACAGAGGGGACGAGGAAGTGATGGGCAGGTTTGGTATCCAGGACAGGAGCATGAAGGACAGATGTTGATAGATTTTGCAAAAGGATGGAAATGGCTGTGGTGAATACTTTCTTTGAGAAGAAACAGGAGCATAGGGTGACTTATAAAAGCGGAGGTAGGAGCACACAGGTAGACTACATCTTGTGTAGGCGATGTAATTTGAAGGAAGTCAGTGACTGCAAAGTCATCGTGGGTGAGAGTGTTGCCAAACAGCATCGGATGGTGGTGTGCAGGATGACTCTGATGGTGAGAAAGGTGAAAAAGGCAAAGGCAGAGCAGAAGACAAAGTGGTGGAAGCTGAAAAAGGAAGAGTGTCGTGTTGTCTTCAAGGAGGAGTTGAAACAGGCTTTGGGTGGCCAGGAAGTGCTTCCAAATGACTGGACAACCACAGCAAATGTGATCAGGGACACAGGTAGGAGAGTACTTGGTGTGTCCTCTGGAAGGAAAGTAGATAAGGAGACTTGGTGGTGGAATGAGGAAGTGCAGGAGTGTGTACAAAGGAAGAGGTTAGCCAAGAAGAAGTGGGACATTGAGAGGACCGAAGAGAGTAAACAGGAGTACAGGGAGGCACAGCGTAAGGCGAAAGTAGCAGTGGCTAAGGCCAAACAGAGGGCGTATGATGACTTGTATGATAGGTTGGATAGTAAAGAGGGAGAAAATGATCTATACAGGTTGGCACAGCAGAGAAATAGAGATGGGAAGGACGTGCAGCAAGTTAGATTGATAAAGGACAGAGAGGGAACTGTATTGACTAATGACAGAAGTGTGCTGGGAAGATGGAAAGAGTACTTTGAAGAGCTGATGAATGAGGAAAATGAGAGAGAAAAAAGAGTAGAAGAGGTAACCATTGAGGAGCAGGATGTAGCAAAGATCAGTAAGATTGAAGTGAGAAGGGCATTGAAGAGGATGAAGAATGGAAAGGCAGTTGGTCCTGATGATATACCTGTGGAGGTATGGAAGTGTCTAGGAGAGGTAGCAGTAGATTTTCTGACAAGAACATTCAACAAGGTACGAGAGACTGAGCAGATGCCGGAGGAGTGGAGGAGAAGTGTGCTGGTGCCCATTTTTAAGAACAAGGGAGACGTGCAGAGTTGCAGCAACTACAGAGGGATAAAGTTGATGAGCCATACGATGAAGTTATGGGAAAGAATAGTGGAAGCTAGACTAAGGGCAGAGGTCAGCATTTGTGAACAACAGTTTGGTTTCATGCCAAGAAAGAGCACCACAGATGCAATGTTTGCCTTGAGGATGTTAATAGAGAAGTACAGAGAAGGTCAGAGGGAGCCACATTGTGCCTTTGTGGATCTGGAAAAAGCATATGACAGGGTGCCAAGAGAAGAACTGTGGTATTGCATGAGGAAGTCTGGAGTGGCAGAGAAGTATGTTAGAGTGGTGCAGGACATGTATGAGAGATGTAAGACAGTGGTGAGGTGTGCTGTCGGTGTGACCGACGAATTCAAGGTGGAGGTGGGACTGCATCAAGGGTCAGCTCTGAGCCCCTTCTTGTTTGCTATCGTGATGGACAGGCTGACAGACGAGGTGAGACAAGAATCTCCATGGACTATGATGTTTGCAGATGACATCGTGATCTGTAGTGAGAGCAGAGAACAAGTGCAGGAAAATCTAGAGAGGTGGAGGTATGCCCTGGAAAGGAGAGGAATGAAGGTTAGCCTCAGAAAATCAGAATACATGTGTGTGAATGAGAAGGACCCAGGAGGAACGGTGATGTTACAGGGAGCAGAGATAACGAAGGTGGAGGATTTTAAGTACTTAGGCTCAACAATCCAGAGCAATGGAGAGTGTGGAAAAGAGGTGAAGAAGCGTGTGCAGGCAGGCTGGAATGGTTGGAGAAAAGTATCCGGTGTGATGTGCGATAGGAGAGTGTCAGCAAGAATGAAGGGAAAAGTGTACAAGATGGTGGTGAGGCCAGCGATGTTGTATGGCTTAGAAACAGTGGCGCTCAGGGAAAGACAGGAGGCTGAGCTCCAGGTAGGGGAGATGAAAATGTTGAGGTTCTCCTGGGAGTAACGAGGATGGATAGGATCAGAAATGAGTATATCAGAGGGACAGCCCACGTAAGATGTTTTGGAGACAAAGTCAGAGAGGCTAGATTGAGATGGTTTGGACATGTACAGAGGAGGGATAGTGAGTATATTGGCAGTAGGATGCTGAGGTTGGAACTACCAGGCAGAAGGCCTCGAGGAAGACCGAAGAAGAGATTTATGGATGTGGTGAAGGAAGACATGAAGGTCGTTGGAGTCAGAAAAGAAGATGCGGAGGACAGGGTGAGGTGGAGGCGGATGATTTGCTGTGGCGACCCCTGAAGGGAGCAGCCGAAAGTAAAAGAAGAAGAAGAAGAATTGGCCTTATTTTTGTGGCACTTTCCTTAGCTTTTTCCCCCCAATTCTTCCTTAATTTCCTTATTTTTTTAATTCGATAAATATTTAAAAAAATGCAATGCACTGAAGCCGCATGAATTGAAGCGCGAAGTAGCGAGGGATCCCTGTACTTATATTTTTATGTGAGGTGCACATCTGAGTGTGCGCTCGCACGCATATGTATGTCTGTGTATTTGTATTTTATTTATATCTTATGCTTTATTTTTGAATGTTTCATTGTTATAAGAGCATTTACAGTGTTGAATATGTATTTACTGATATTATATACACATATACATGTACATATACGTCAAGGGGGTTCGATCCTACTTCGCGGAAATTGCGCGTGGGGGGTGTCAGTCCCCATTAACCATAGTAAGTGAGGGATCCCTTTATACCAAACATTTAAATAAGATCATAGTTGAGGAAATGTGAGTACATATTCCATTGATTTCTAAATTTCTGCCGCAGAGTTTGTTTATCTGTCTCTGGTTTACATAAATTAGGCTTTGCTTCTGTTTAACCATCAAAGTCCAGGCCTTTCTATCTGTCCGCCCACGCAAATTAATTACAGACGAGCTATAAGAAGACACACTGGTCTGGTCTCGTTAGAGGGAGACAGTTTCCCTTCCTGCATTCCAGTAGATTCTCCAGAGGATCACTCACACTTATATTCATAAGTTAGCAGAGAGAGAGAGGCTTCTTTATACAGTAGATCATTCGTACTCTGGAGCCTGAGGGCTGCACCTGTCAGTTCAGCTTAACATCCACTGATCAGCCGTGACATTAAAACCACATTACTGCATTGCAAATATGATTAGTTAAAATGATGAGAATGAGCACTATATTTAATTAGAAAGTTATTTAATACCAGTAAAATCAGAAAAAATAAAAATTCTGATTTCTCAGCAGAACCTCTTGAAAGCCTAAATCATCGTTTTTTTTCCTTTCGGCTTTTTCCCTTTTTCAGGGGTCGCCACAGCGAATCATCTGATTCGCACATTTGATTTGGCATAGGTTTTACGTCGGATGCCCTTCCTGACACAACCCTTTAGCAAGGGACAGAAACACGCTGACGGCTTTGCAGCTAAAGCCACATGAATTGAAGCGCGAAGTAGCGAGGGATCCCTGTACAGTCCCCAAAGAAGGAGTGTCAAACAATTCCCACTTGGCTTGTAGTGCAAATATAGTCTATACTACAAAGGAAAAAAAACCAAAAAAGAAACCAAAACAAGATTTTTATAGTTTATTTTTAAATATTTTTTAAATCATGACTGATGGAGGTGAACTTTGAGAGTGGATGCCTCTTTCCTTGTTTCAGTACATGCAATGTGAGAACAATGAAAGTAAATTATAATTGAAATTTCTACAGCTTATATTCACATATTTTATCCATGACACTGTAGTAGGATGGGTGCGCTCTGCACTTTAACCATCATAGCTCTGTTGTATCTAATTACATCTTTTTGGTTTTGTTTCATCAAAGTCATTCAAAAACAAAAGTACACTGTGCTCCATAATGGGGTGTTAGTATATACTTTAGGGGAAAATATTAAAACAACCTAAAACCATTGTGGGGTTTTTTGTTTACCATTTTAATGCAGGCTAATGAAGACATCACCGACTCCAAATGAACTCTACTTAAAGTATTGATTTATAAATGCTGAGATAGCATTCGGTCTCACATCAGACATTCTTGTGTAATATATACGAATTATTATTATTCATGTCACCTGTCATTGGTCCTGTTTTAATTTTATGGGCGTGGAGATAGACAGAGATAGAAACATAAATAAATTCACTTTATAACAACTTACTTTATAAATATTTACTTCAAATAAACATACTTGAAGTTATTACCTTTTTGGTTTTTTTAGAAAATTCTAACTTGATTTACAACACTGTACATTTCTTTGTACAACACACAATGCCACCTCTTCCACTCATGCTGAACTCGTGTTAACATGCATATCTGGTGTTGTGCATGGAACTGCACTTCGGACGCATTCCTTTTACATTCCTCCCTCATTCATTGTGCTGTAGCCTTCAGAATGATTTTGTATGTTCTTCTTTTCTAAAAAGCATTCTTAAATGCTAGCTGAAAAACGTATGAGCAATTTTGTAATACATTTTGAGATCTCATAAAATGTAAATATCCCTTATTTATAGAGATTTTTGGGACACACCTATAGTTCATAAGCCTTTTTTTTATTATTATTACAGAAGCATTACAGACATTGTATCCGTGATTCACACTGGCTTGGTATCTTACCCGTACTGACACCTCCACTGTGTCTGGAGTCTGCAGGTACTCCCGGTCCACGGTGGGCCAGCGCTGCTGCAGCACATCTCCACTCTCAAAGAGTGTGGGGTTAAGAGGATTTCTTACATGAGACAACCCTGATGAAGAGAGGGGGTATTAAAGAAGTAATAATAATAATAACAATAAGAAGTTATTAGTTTGTACATATTTTACTGTATTTATATGAGCGCATTCGCTACCCAAGCTTTGTCCGCAAATATTAAATGTCCTTTAGACCATTAGACATTATTTTTCTGTTTATTTTATTGAGATATTAAGAAAAGCACTGTGAAAAATAATTCCTCTGCTATGGAATGAGTTTCAGGGACAATATTGATAGAGGGTGTATGAGAGCACTTGGATCTCATTTACTATATGTAGCCTATGATTGAATTTACACTGAGGATTAAAGGGGTCAGTTGGCAAGACCTTCTCTCCTGGGACATGGTAAAATTAGCACTCTCTCTATAACCCACACCATTTCTCCAGGAAGGATATGTGTTTCCGCTAAACCTCGTCCTAGTGTGTTTGCGTACGCCTACGTTAGGGGGGGAAATGGTGCTCACATGTAACTTTATTTTAAATTAACTAAAGAGAAATGATGCTCTCATCACAAAGGATTTATTTACAAATTGCAAAAACATTCATAAATATACTTAATTATTGAGGTACATGCAGATCATCTCCTCGACACACTTCCTGTCCCTTCATTGCAGGCATTCCTTGCAATTATCAGTTAAACAAGGCAGCCCAAGCAAAGGCAGAGAAGCTCAGGTCTTGTGTCCAGTGTATCTGTGCGACAATAGCTGGATGTGCTGGACAGTTGCTTCCTCTGTTTCTTCCGGTGTTTTTCACAGCTCATAACCCTGATGCAGGCTGTCTCTTTGCCAAACATTCTGCACTCTCTCTTTTTGCGTAGTAGTTTATTTGATCTGATTCTAAAAACTTCTTGAATCAACATTACCAGCGAGCTCTTGGGTGGTACATCGACAAGGTGCGTGACTATTAACACGAAGATCACAAGCTCGAATCTGGTTTAATGCACACAGCCATCTGTGGCCGGGACACACACACTTCAACAGTTTGATCCTTTCTAAAATAAGCCAAACTAAAGAACAGACCAGTGGTGAAAGGTGGGCAGGGCTTTGATCATGTTGATCATGGATAAGTCGCTCTGGGCACAGTGACTTCTATCTAAATCAGAATTACTACGTCTAAACACAGAGAAATAATGTAGTACTGTCTAAAAGTAGTGTTTAGAGTCTGCAACCCAAACATTGGGCTCTTCCGTCTTTGACGACTCTGTTAGGGAATGAAATGCTTGAAAAATTGGGAAAGTGAGTCTACAGACGCTCCCCGACTTACGTTCATCCGTTTTAACGGTTTTTTCGATTTTCAAAAAAAAAAAAAAAAAGTCAAATTTTGAGTTTAGACGTACCTGACGTAATGACGCTGCATCCATTGTTTACAAATGACAGACTGAACATGCCCATCCTTCTTCCCAGTTCAGTTTTATATATATATATAGGATTTTCTGGGTAGATCCTTCCATAGGAGAGTGCTCAATACTATCTATCTTCTATAATCACCTGAAGAGAGAGGATGATTTCACCACCCCTCGAAACAGATCTGTAGTGATTAATGGAGTTTCAATAGAAAGTCTTTGTCCTGTCCTTTTATTTATTATATTATATATATATATATATATATATATATATATATATATATATATATATATATATTATATATATTTTATATATATATATATATATATATATTATATATATATATATATTATATATAATATATATATATATTATATATAATATATATATATATATATATATAATATAATATATCTGTTATATAGCTATATAGCGTGTTACCCTTGTGTTAAGACGTTGTCTATGTGATCTTTGTGTTTACACTGTTTTGTGGACTTTTGTAGCAAATATGGTTGGTCATATAGCAATTCATATAGCAAGCAAATATGGTTGGTCATAAGTGTAAGCCTACTAGCATGGGTGCAAGTCTCATACACAGAGATGAATTAACTATCTGCTTGGATCGGCACAATCTACCATGCATACTCAGTTAAGCAAAGAGAGTTGTAATATGAATGAAAACCCGAATCCAGAAAAGAAAGCGAACCCTCCACTCTGTTGGTGATTCACATCAGTACAGGCTGAGTGCTAAACGAGTATTCAACGACGCCCTTGCTCACTTGAAAGACCGGAAGTCCGTATAACCCGCTTTGTTTCAAGTACAAAGCAAGTAAACTACTTTCGTTATTGAGCGCCTCACATATTGTAAGCGTTGATTGGCAGTTTTGAGCTTCATGTAAAGTGACTTGGCTCAGCTTCATGTAAAGTGACCATTCGTTGACCATCGGAACCATTTACAAGCAGAAAGATCGCATCATAGAGAATGTTAAAGGTTATATTCGATACTGTATTTGATATTTTATGAGTGAATTTGATTAAAATATATCTATTTGAAATTATTTTTCTTGACTTTAATTTATTTGAAATTAATGTTGATATAATGCCTATATAGAGATTGTGAACATCATTCAGTAAGAAGTCTGTTCGCAACCATAAAGAGGAACTTTGTTTTATGGTAGGACTTAAAATTTCAGTTGTGTTAAATCCACAGGCGCTTTTTCATAGATACGTAGAAAGAAAACAATGCAGCCACATGAGTCATCTATACTGCTGACAAGTAGGCGAATGCCTGTGTGGTGCACAACAAAATAACTGCTCAGGGCTAAACACATGACCCATAGAGATGCTGTTTATTCTCTTCTTCAGCTGTATGGTTCTGGGTCAAACATCACGGCAAACTGGGACCTTCTATATGGAGTTCGCATGTTCTAGTTTCTTCCAACAGACCAAAAGACACGGGATTGACTACTCTAAATTACCCATAGGTGTGAATGTTGGTTGTCTGCCTTTGTGGTAGTCCTGTTATAAATTAGTGATTTTCCAGAGGGCTACTCCACCTCCCACCCAAACTCAGCTGGGATAAGTACCATCTGACTCACAACCCTGAAGGAAAAGCATTACAGCTCATGGGTGGATGGATGGAGGGTTTGGTGTTATTGATCCTTTTAAAGAAACTATGATGGAAAACCAGAACCAAGTTATACACTGATCACGTTTATCCTATGAAAACACAATTCCTACCCTGTGAGAGTGCCTTCTAGGAACACAGCAACTCATTCATCCCCAGGGCACAAGGACTCTCTGAATGGTTCAATGCTATGGTCTTCAAAATTACGGGACCTTAAATAACCAATATGTATGCAAGATTCTGAGCTGATGTGTTAAGACAGCTATCAGTATCATTAAAACATAATTTGGAAGAATTCTAGTACAGATCCAGAGATCCGTGGAGTGCCCAGGTGCATTAAAGATATTACTAAATGTTGGTTTTGTACAATAATTTGTCACATTAAATGATTTATCAGTACATAGAATATGAATGGTATATCAAAATTCTTTATAGAGGACGGTCATGGGGAACATGCACAAACATTTGTATTTCCAACATCGCTGAGGGCACTGGAATGTTTTGGAGTTAGATCAGCTGCCCCATCAGTACACACCCAGGAAGATTATTAAAATCAGCGGCACTTAATTTCCCTGTTTAATCCTTTGCAAATCTCGTATTTCCCACTGAAACCTATGACAATAACAAGAGCCACATGCAAGTCCCATGCTAATCATACCTCAAATTCAATGTGTGCAAATCTCAAAGAGAAGGCTGATAAATAAAATAGTGGGTTTTTTTTTTTTGTTTTTTTTTTATAAACTGGAAATGAATGCACTTTTTTCTTTTTAGTAAGATCATCTCCCACATACCTGCCCAAAGCTCAGAGGTCAAATGAGGGGCCATGGGTGCAGCCATCACACACAGCGAAACTAGAGCCTGCTCAAATTCCACACTGTGCAGAACAACACGGGATGAGGCGTGCTGCAGGACAGAACAGAGATGAAATTATAAACAGACTCACGGGTGCAAAGGATGAAACATCATCATAATATCCTTTTGTAGCTGTGGATGATCATCATGCACCACATTCCTGTACATTGTAAACCAATAAGACACACCAAGGCATAAATATACAGATTTGAAAGACTGTGTAATCAAGATAAATTAGATGATATGAGGAAGTTGTCCCAACTGTAACAGCCACATCCGATTAAAGTAGAGATTTGAAAAGTAGGAAATACTACTACTCATTATATACTACCGTGAGCCCTTGCTATTTCGTGCTTCAGTTTCTGTGGCTTCAGTGCATCGTGGGTTTTTCAAAAATATTCATTGAAAAATAGAAAAAAATAGGGGAAAGTTAAAGAAAATGCCACAAAACAAGGCCAATTATGCAAAACAAACAAAAACAAACAAACAAAAACAAACAAAACCAACCCAAACCCCTCCCCCCAATAAAACGACTTACATTTTTATGTGAGGTGCAAATCTGTATGTGTGTGTATTTATATTTTATTTACATCTTATGAATCATTTTTTAATGTTTAATTGTTATTGTAAGCATTTATAATGTTGAATATGTATTTATTGATATTATATACACATATATATGTAAGTATACGTCAGTCAGGGGGTCGATTCTACTTTGTGGAAATCGGCGGTTGTGGGGATGTCTCGGTCCCCATTAACTGTGGAAAGTGAGGGATCCCTGTATTGCCTTCATGGCATCTTTACATGCATATGATTCATCTACACAGAGGTTCTAGCCATAAGTGGAGAAGTAGATTCAGTTCCCACAACCTATACCAGCAAAAATGTACAAAAATATAATTATAATACGGCCAGTGAGATCAGTTAATATATTATGTGCAGAATAAGGCAGTGAAGTCACCTAAAATATATTTTAATCAGTATTTCTTGAATAGCATGATAAAATTTAAATGAAAATATAATTTCTCAAAAACCTCTGGTCTGCGATCTCAGAGCAATTTACAAACAGTTCTGATCCTCTGGTAGCACAGTTGCATTTCTTTTCTTCAATATAAAACAAGAAGTTAGACTCTCAAAAGTTTGCAGTTACATTTAATGTTGTGAAACAGCCACAAGACATGTCAGTTACCACTTATGTCATAACTTCACGAGAGTAAGAAAAGAAACCCTACCCTTTTGATGGTAATCAGCCGAAAAACAAAAATAAATAAATAAAAAAACAGTTGCTATTTTAGGGAAACTATAAAGTAGAGCTGCATGTACTGTGGAAAATTCTATAAAAGCACTGAGGACTTTATTCTAGAAACACATAATCATAAAATTCCCTTAAAGTTTCAGTTTTAAAACATTTTGTGGCTCAAAAAAGGTTAGCAGTGTGAAACTGTGCTGTGAGTGATGTCGTCACTCACTCAGAATCTTTCCCTCCCGAATGTACTCACTCATATAGAACACAACCAGATGAGCCAGATGTGTTCAGGCTTATCTGTGACTCTGCAGAACCATCTGTGATAACTCCTACAAATATATTTTTCCTTATTATTTATTCTAATTGTGGAACAACTGTGACAATACAGCACTGCATCAAAGCACATCTTATCAAATAACTGTATGTGTTTAGTTAATGAGTACAGTACTACACTCGATGTGTGCAGCACACGCTCTATGTGTGCAGCACACGCTCTATGTGTGCAGCACACGCTCTATGTGTGCAGAACACGCTCTATGTGTGCAGAACACGCTCTATGTGTGCAGCACACGCTCTATGTGTGCAGCACACGCTCCATGTGTGCAGAACACGCTCCATGTGTGCAGAACACGCTCCATGTGTGCAGAACACCCTCCATGTGTGCAGAACACCCTCCATGTGTGCAGCACACGCTCCATGTGTGCAGAACACGCTCCATGTGTGCAGAACACGCTCCATGTGTGCAGCACACGCTCCATGTGTGCAGCACACGCTCCATGTGTGCAGCACACGCTCCATGTGTGCAGAACACGCTCCATGTGTGCAGCACACGCTCCATGTGTGCAGCACACGCTCCATGTGTGCAGCACACGCTCCATGTGTGCAGCACACGCTCCATGTGTGCAGCACACGCTCCTTGTGTGCAGCACACGCTCTATGTGTGCAGAACACGCTCTATGTGTGCAGAACACACTATGTGTGCAGAACACACGAACACACTCTATGTGTGCAGAACACGCTCTATGTGTGCAGAACACGCTCTATGTGTGCAGAACACGCTCTATGTGTGCAGAACACGCTCTATGTGTGCAGAACACACTCTGTGTGCAGAACACGATTGAAAACATGCCTCTGTATAAAAAAAGACTCACCGAGAGCGTGTTGGTCAGGCCCATCAAGCGGGAGATTGCTGCATTCAACAGGAAATCGTCTGTCAAGTGAGCAGTGACCTAACAACCAAACATGATGCCAAGTTTTTAAAAATATATTTTTTATTATCATCACCACTTCATCTTTGCATTTTTTTTAAGTTTAATTTCATACAAGTTATTTTCAGGAGAGATAATTGATACCATCTTCAGAGCATTCATTAAGGTGTGGGTTTATACCAATAAAGGTCAGCAGGGTTACATGTAAAAAGTTTTATTTGTTTAAATTAATTTAAATGTAAATGCAAAAAAAAAAAAAGTGAAGGACAGACTAGAAAGAATAACATAATTCCTCTGTCTTAGCTAGTGAGAGATATTTCAGGTAAATGGCAGGGCACAGAGAATGTGCACATTATTCCTCTAATCCAGCTGGAAAACACATGGCCCTGATGGTAAAAGTTTTTTCTATCACATGTTTAGAAGAATATGATGATCTTACTGCAGTGTCCTGTCTTCTCTTATGCTGATTGGGGTTCAAGATTGGGTTACAAATTTCTTTCTTCCTTTCGGCTTTTCCCCTTTTCTCGGGAGTCGCCACAGCGAATCATCTGATTCGCACATTTGATTTTGGCATAGGTTTTTACGTCGGATGCCGTTCCTGTCACAACCCTTTTAGCAAGGGACTGAAACACGCTGACGACTTTTGCAGCTACTCTTTACGAAAGTCAGCAATGGCTCTTTTACATGCCTCTCACCAGACAGTGAGAGACATGGCCCGCCTTTGATAACCCAGTTAGCCACAAATACTGATCACAAATCAGCTGTAGGGAGCTGCAGGTGCTATCAGACAGCCTTTGTTGCTAGAACACACATGAATGACGACAGAGGATTTTCAACACCAAGAATCAATAGAAGTCAGAGTGGCTTAGAACCTCTGAGCGGACTGAGTACAGGCCAGGCCTTTTAACCAGCCTGGGCCTCTGGAGGATTTAATCCTTGCCTAGACTATGATAAGTGCAACGATACATCATCTGCTCAGTTTAAAATCCATTCCCTACACCCTTTTTTGTTCATTTATAAGTGATTAAAATGGATTACTTGTCTTTTCACAGATTTTCACAGGTAAAAGTCACCTGAATTATTCTTTTGTCTCTTCTGAGTTGCTGAACACACAGACACATATTTGCCCACACAGTGGTGACACCAAGTGGTCAAAGAGTGCAAGCACATGAAGATTTATATTAACATTATGATTCAGCAGAATGCACAATATTCATTGTTATTATAAACATATAATAATGATCAGTAAAATTACTTCCTCTGACCTGCTGAATGGTCTGATTCTTATTTTCCCAAATCTTTTGGGCCTCTATGCGCTCTTTCTTGTTGAGGATATGGGGGTTGGGGGTTTCACTGCTCTCACGAGCTTCTCTCAGTTTAGTGACAAGTCCCCAGAGACGAGATTGCCAACGTAGCACACCTGGCAGAGCATCAGCTACATAAACATAAACACACACACACACACACACAACTAAGATTAACAAGCAATTTTCAGTATATTATATTTACAGCATTTGGCAGACGCACTATTATTATTATAATACGATTGAGTAATTGAGGATTAAGGGCCTCGCTCAGGGCCCCAATAGTGGTGATAGTGGGGATTGAACTGTTGACCTACACATCAGTAACCCATCGCATTATCCACTAAGCCACCACTGCCCACTCCCCCCAGTATACACCTTTATGGAACTCGAAAAGTCATCGTTCATTTTCTGTAATAGCTTAATCCTAATTAAAATCATGGGGAGGCTGGCGCCCATCCCAGCCAACTCCGGGTGAGGGAAGAGTACACCCTGGACAGCTCACCAGGCCATCGCAGGGCAGAAACACGCCGATGGCTATGGAGCTACTCTTGTCGAAAGTCAGCAATGGTTCTTTTACAGCCTCACACCATAGGCAGTGAGAGACATGGCCGGCCTTTGATAACCCAGTTAGCTGCACTGGGAAGAAAAATGAGAAAATTGATGTATAAATAAAAAAAGAAATTTAATAATTTCTTCTACACTGACAGTCATTAAAACCTTTCAGACCATAATTTCGAACAAAATTTTTATTCTGGTGCCCAAAATTGGATTTTTGTAATATGAATATCTCACTACAGCTCATCCTAGTCTCTACCATACCAATTGCTCAGAGATGTTGTTCATGTGATAGACGTTGCATTGTGACGTCCACAAGACTAACAATAGTGGATGTGCTTGAGCCTTCATACAGGCGTTTCAAACTACTGTACTCCTCAAACTGCATTTGGTCCACTTTTGCAAAGTAACCTACACATGTGCAGGGAAGAATGACAAAATGACAACTCTCCATTTTCTCAAGTGCCTGAGCAATTTCATAATAAAGCCACAGGGTGAACTCCCCACACTACACACAGGAAGAGATATACAGAAATTTGTCTCTCAATGTTTTTAATGAATCTCAGTACAATGCAATTGCTCAGCATGTACCTACTGTATGGGGTGATCAATACATTCAGTTTAAAAATCTTTTGATTGTGTATTTTTTAACTGACTTTTATCCAGCTACACTGTGCGTATGCACTGGTAAGATGCTAATTTAAGGGTTATTACTCTTATCAGACATATTTCTGTTTAAAGTTCAAGTTCAATAGTTTTTCGGTGGTAATGAACAAAAGTGGGGAGAAAAATGACAATGGTCTTAGAAGGTTGAAGCAACCATACTTGTTGAACCATAGTCTAATCTTAAAGGTTAATTGATTCTCAAGAAAGATTGTTCGTGTACGAATTTAACAGTCAAACAAACACAGAAGCTCCACCCCTCATTCAGAGATATACATTGCTAACACAGCAAAACTAACAATGTTCTTCCCATCCATTCAATCAGGGGTTGCATTTGTGTTGGGCTTGAGCTTAAAGGACTTCTGGCTCTGGTTGGCTGAGGCAGTGTGATGAAGCTTGGGCCAACCCAGTTTGACCCAGAGCTGTGTACAAACACCAGACTGGGACATGAACATTTTTGCTGCATATGACATTGGATTACAATCACATCTCAAATAATGTTAATATAATAATGCAAATGCTAATGCTAACAATAACAATAATAATAATAATAATAATAATAATAGGGTAGTGGTGGCCAGGTGGTAAAAGTGCTGGATCACTGATCCTAAGGTTGGGGGTTCAAGCCCCACACATAATAGGTTGTCACTGCTATTCACTGATTCGCTGTGGTGACTCTCGAGAACGGGAAAAAGGCGAACAGAAAAGAAGAAGAAGCCATCAGCGTGTTTCTGTCCTGTGATGGCCTGGCGAGCCATCCAGGGTGTACACTGCCCTCGCCCAGAGTCGGCTGGGATGGGCGCCAGCCTTCCCGCGACCCTAATTAGGATTAAGTGGTTACAAAAAAATGAATGAATGATAATAATATAAAGACAAAAAAAAACCCCAACATTCAAAACTCACTCATAGTTACCGCCATGAATCTGGCTAAATGTCTTATTAAATGTTTTTCTTTGCATTTCTTTCTGGATCAAAACCTTCTGGTTACGGAATAGCTTTGAACCGCTCCTAAATATTTTGACTGCAATCTGCTCCTGATAACCAGCAGAAGACTCTGAAACCACCCATTCATACCATAGAACCTAGGAAGCACATAGGAACATAGGAACTGCTGCTGGCTGCTTCTTTACAAGTATTAAATTGATCTGGGTGACGCTGGGTCTGTCTGTCTTCCTTTCGGCTTTTTCCCTTTCACTCGGGAGTCGCCACAGTAATCATCTTGATTCGCATGTTTGATTTGGCAGAGGTTTTTACGTCGGATGCCCTTCCTGTCACAACCCTTTTTTAGCAAGGGACAGAAACACACTGATGGCTTTGCAGCTACTCTTTACGAAAGTCAGCAATGGTTCTTTTACATGCCTTTCACCATAGACAGTGAGAGACATGGCCCGCCTTTGATAACCCAGTTAGCCACACTGGGGAGGGGGACCAGTGACAACCTTGTGGAGAGTGGGACTCGAACCCCCAACCTTTGGATCAGCGATCCAGTGCCCTATACCACTAGACCACCACTGCCCCCTATATCTGGGTGACGCTGGGTCTATCTGTATCAAACTAGAGCAATTACGATTTATAGAGATCTCACTTTTCACATCCCACAGGATGTCCTGCTCGGGCGGAGCAGCATAGAGGATGTAGAGGCGTACAGTGTCGATTCCATACTGCTGCACCACTTCTTCTGGGTCGACACCGTTGTGCTTAGACTTACTCATTTTCTCCCAGCTCACCTGTAGCTGCTTCCCACTTTCACGCTGGACAGGCTCAGAGGCTAGAAGAGGACAAAATCACATATATAAGTATGAATTGCAGTAAGAGGTTACAATGAGGCAAAAATCGCAAGAAACGCAAAGGGACGAAAACAAAGGACATTTATCATAAACCAGTCATCATCACTGTCGTTACTGACAGAGAAAGCTATTTAATAAAATCTCTTAGATACCAATAGTACACTAAATTCCCTGTTTACCTGGTTGCCTGGCAACAGTCCGGTCATGTATGGTCCAATACTCACAAGAGACATAGAGAGAGAGAGAGCAAAGTACAGAGCGATAGACAGGTAGAACGATAGAGATTTATACAGCGTTTGTCTCGAGTGGTTTCTATGACTAAGCAGACTGCTGTTGAGTTGAGTTGCAGTGAGGCATTATCTATTTTTGTCCACAGCAACAAGCAAATTGGCACAGAAAACAGATAAGAAATTTAAGATAATGATCACTAGAGTGTTTATCCTGGTGCTCGCTCTCTCTATCACTCACTCTCACACACACACACACACACACACACACACACACACACACACCACACACCTGTGAAATCAATATCCTCCTTCTTCAGATACTGCCCACTCTCTGCTACTCGAAAGGTCTGACCCTTAATAAGGCCCTGCACCAGCAGCTTCTTAAATGGTTCCCTTCAGAGGAAAAGAATTGATTATAATTGCATCCAGTCAACCTCAATGTGTATTATGCTACGCTTTATTGAGATAATGACAACACTATTACTGACTCTGCAGTTTGAGGCTCATTTAACTTTCCTTTTCGAGTTTGGTCTTCAGGTTTTCAATACGTTTACAAAAATGAATAAATAAATAAAAGGAAAATACAGGGATCCCTCAGTTTCCGCGATTAATAGGGACCGAGTTCCCCCCAGCGACCGCCGAATTCCGCGAAGTAAGATTAACCCCCCCGGGTGACGTACACGTAGATGTATATGTGTATATAATATCAATAAATACATGTTCAATGCTATAAATGCTTAGAATAACAATTAAACATTAAAAATAATGCATAAGATGTAAATAAAATATAAATACACACACATATGTGCACCTCACATAAAAATGGAAGTAGTTTTGATGGTGGGTTTTGGGTTGTTTTCTGTTTTTGTTTGTTTTGGGTTTTTTTTTTTGCATAATTGGCCTTGTTTCGTGGCATTTTCCTTAACTTTTCCCCCTATTCTTCCTTAATTTCCTTATTTTTTTAATTTGATGAATATTTCTTTAAAAAAAAACGCGATGCACTGAAGCCGCATGAATTGAAGTATGAAGTAGCGAGGTATATTAAATAAATAAATAAATTCCCTGTCAGATTTATATTTTAGGAGAGCAGATTTCCTTTCCCACATTTGGAGAAAAGTCCTAACAGACAAAGCTGAAAATGTGACGACAAAGGCCTTGAAGTGTGTTTTTCCACTACAGACACAAATTAATTCTTTCTCCCCTCATATGGTGGTATTTTATTTGTCCTAATAGATACTTATATTTTATATGAACTTACATTATATTTACACATAATTTTGAATATCCAATTAACTACAAATCATGTTTTTGCAAATTTTCATTAAATTCATATGGGAAATTTGAATAATTACACTATATTAATTCACAGCAAGAAAACTCGCAAGAAAATAAATCGTGAGTCTCATTACGTGGAAATTTACACAAAATCTAGAGCTTTCAGAAAAAAAACCCCAACAACAACAACAAAAAAAAAACAACGCATTTTTTAAAGACATTTCTTCTTTAATTACAAATAAATCTTCTAACTAGTTTGCAAATTCAGGCCCAAAACTCTCATATTCAATATTTAAATCATTACTGACTGCCAATGGTCTGTAATACATCACTATTAGAGTCCTACATTTTTTCATCATAGGTTAAGTCAGGGTCCTATGACTAGGTACAGTATTAACCAGAGGTCCATTTCTTTCCAACACCCTTGCTACTGTCAGATTGTTTTGCTCATTAAATGTGTAGCTTCAACTATTTGTGGTTAAAAGTGAAATGAATTCATAATTCAATTTATAAATTCTGTTCTGTAAAATCTTATCCCTAGTTCATCTTACATACTTGTGTGAGACCAAGCCTTCATCCTTGCAGAAGTGACTGAGGAACCGAGCATAGTATAGGTGCATGACTGCATGCTCTTTTCCTCCTATATATACATCCACGGGCATCCACTGGTCAGCAAGAGAGCGATTAAAAGGCCTGCATCAGATAAGACAAGGTGAAATAATGCGATTGTCTGCAAATTCTTTAACACTTTTCACTGTACTCTAGTTCATAAGCATGAATGCAAATATCAGCCACCACTAGAGGGCACCCTTGCACAGCCAACACCCAGAGCATTCAGAAAGAGAAATATTATCACGAGGTAAGCAGTTGTGGTTTGCATCCAAGTGTGCATCTTATGGTTTACATCTAAATATTTGATAGTTCAACTTTCGATAGATGACGAGATCAAAGTGACACTGACTGGATTTGTATTGGATCTCTGTTTTAAGGGCAGTACTGTTTGCATGTTAGTACAAAAATTTTTTTCTCAAAAAAATAGCATATTGTGATAAAGTTCATTATTTTCTGTAATGTACTGATAAAAATTAAACTTTAATATATTTTTGATTCATTGCACCTCCAACTGAAATATCTCAGGTCTTTTATTGTTTTAATACTGATGATTTTGGCATACAGCTCATGAAAACCAAAAATCCCTCTCAAAAAATTAGCATATTTCAATACAAAATATTTTTAATACAAAAAAAGTCAACCTTAAAATAATTATGTTCAGTTATGCACTCCATACTTGGTCGGGAATCCTTTTGCAGAAATGACTGCTTCAATGCGGGCGTGGCATGGAGGCAATCAGCCTGTGGCACTGCTGAGGTGTTATGGAGGCCCAGGATGCTTCGATAGCGGCCTTAAGCTCATCCACAGTGTTGGGTCTGGTGTCTCTCAACTTTCTCTTCACAATATCCCACAGATTCTCTCTGGGGTTCAGGTCAGGAGAGTTGGCAGGCCAATTGAGTACAGTAATACCATGGTCAGTAAACCATTTACCAGTGGTTTTGGCACTGTGAGCAGGTGCCAGGTCGTGCTGAAAAATGAAATCTTCATCTCCATAAAGCTTTTCAGCAGATGGAAGCATGAAGTGCTCCAAAATCTCCTGATAGCTAGCTGCATTGACCCTGCGCTTGATAAAACGCAATGGACCAACACCAGCAGCTGACATGGCACCCCAGAGCATCACTGACTGTGGGTACTTGACACTGGACTTCAGGCATTTTGGCATTTCCTTCTCCCCAGTCTTCCTCCAGACTCTGGCACCTTGATTTCCGAATGACATGCAAAATTTGCTTTCATCCGAAAAGAGTACTTTGGACCACTGAGCAACAGTCCAGTGCTGCTTCTCTGTAGCCCACGTCAGGTACTTCTGCCGCTGTTTCTGGTTCAAAAGTGGCTTGACCTGGGGAATACGGCACCTGTAGCCCAGTCCACTGCTTCCACAGATCCCCCAAGGTCTGGAATCGGCCCTTCTCCATAATCTTCCTCAGGGTCCGGTCACCTCTTCTGGTTGTGCAGCGTTTTCTGATACACTTTTTCCTTCCCACAGACGTCCCACTGAGGTGCCTTGATACAGCACTCTGGGAACAGCCTATTCGCTCAGAGATTTCTTTCTGTGTCTTACCCTCTTGCTTGAGGGTGTCAATGATGGCCTTCTGGACAGCAGTCAGGTCGGCAGTCTTACCCATGATTGCGGTTTTGAGTAATGAACCAGGCTACGAGTTTTTAAAAGCCTCAGGAATCTTTTGCAGGTGTTTAGAGTTAATTGGTTGATTCAGATGATTAGGTTAATAGCTCGTTTAGACTACCTTCTCATGATATGCTAATTTTTTGAGATAAGAATTTTGGGTTCTCATGAGCTGTATGCAGAAATCATCAGTATTAAAACAATAAAAGACCTGAAATATTTCAGTTGGTCTGCAATCAATCTAAAATATATGAAAGTTTAATTTTTACCAGTACATTCCAGAAAATAATGAACTTTATCACAATATGCTAATTTTTGGAGAAGGACTAGTACTTCCCAATACTGTAAGACACTTGAAATTCACACAGACAGTGATGTATATTTGAACATACAGTATTCATCTTGCTGAATTAAAAAAGTTTATAGATCAGGTCATAAAAAAGAAATTATGTTCGACTGCTAGAAAATTCCCCTCTTTTATGAAGATCCACCTATGACTTATGGGTAATAGGCAACAATACATGATATACACCGCTCTCAATAATTATTTGCACCCTTGGTTAAGATATGTTCTTTAGCTTCTAATAAACTCAGTTGTGGGTTTTTTCCCCTTCTAAATAATAGAGGACAAGAATGGGGGGGGGGGGGGGGCATTTATTTCAAGTGCATGTTTTCAATGGGGAAGAAAATCTCACATTAAGAAATAATTATTTTACATAAAATCATGTGCGCCACAATTATTAGCACCTTGATGTTAATAGTTTGTACAACTCCCTTCTGCCAACAAAACAGCACTTAATCTTCTCCTATAATGTTTCAGAAGATGGGTGAATACAGAAACAGGGATATTGAACCATTCATCTTTGCACAATCTCTCCAAATCATCCAGCAACCTGAGTCCTCTCTTCTGTATCCTCTTCTTCAGTTAATTCCAAAGATTTCCAATATGATTGAGGTCTGGGGACAGAAATGGCCATGGGAGGAGCTTGAATCTGTGTCTGGTGAACCATTTCTGTGTAGATCTGGCCACATATTTAGGGTCATAATCTTGCTGACAGACAGAGTGACAACTCATATTCAGCTTTCGGCCAGAGGCCACTAGATTTTGATTTAAAATGCCCTGGTATTTTAAAGAGTTCATGATGCCATGCACCTTAACAAGGTTCCCAGGGCCTCTGGAAGAGAAACAGACCCTATCCTCCCACCATACCTCACAGCAGGCATGAGGTGCCTTTTTGCATACTCATCATTTGTTCCACCAGACCCACTTAAGAGTGTTTGAACTTTTTGGCAACAATTTTGGTCTCACACACGATCCCAGTTGAAGTCCCAATACCATTTAGCCAACTCCAAAAGTTTACATGTATGATTCTGAGTGAGAAGTTTTTTCTGTGCATGCCTCCCAAACAGCTTATTGACATGTAGATGGTTGTTTTGGAGACTTTGTGACCCTAAGATGCTACCATTTGTTGCAATTTTTTAACAGTGAACTTTGGATAACTTTTTATTTCACTTACCATCCTCCTCACTGTGTGTGTGGCGAAATAACCTTGCATGCTCTTCTCAGCTTTTTACCACTGCTCCACTTGTTTTAAACTTCTTAATGATTCTTCTGATAGTAAATATGTACAGGTGCAGGCAAGGGGATATTTTCTTCTAGCTTTACGAAGGTCGACAGACATATGCCTTACTTGAATGGTGTGTTCCTTTGTCTTTCCCATGTCGAAGAATAAATGAGAGAAGTGACCTCTGCGTCACATGAGATTCATACCCCAGGGAAACAGGAAGTACTGAATCACTAATTAAATGTCCCTAGATATGCTGATCAACTTCATAAACTACTGTACACATGACAGAAATACTTCACTTACATTTATTTCCTAGGAACTGTTACGGGGGCTAATAATTGCGGAACAGGTTGATTCTATGAAAAATAGTTGTTTAATAGCCAGGGATTTTTCCTCCATTGAAATGCACTTGAGTTGAAGGTTACATTTTTCTACAATTTTCAAAGTTTGAGTAATTTTGCAAGAAAAATGTAATTTACTTTAAGGCTGTAACACAACTTACCGCGGGGTGCCAATAATTATGGAGGGAACTGTGCGTGTGTATGTATACACCATAATTGAGGTAATAAATGCCGCCCTGCTCCAATAAGCCCCCCCCCCCCATGTTTTTGATCTTACGTCTAATAACCAACATGTGTATTGGGAGCAAAATTGTAGATCAAACTTACCAATTTTATTCGATCAGTCTCTGTAAGCGTAAAATGAAGCATTCACTGCCTGTAAAAGTGAGTTTACACGGTATTTCAAGACCCCCTGCCACTGGGGAATATCTATAATGTTCATCAGTAACAACACATTTGATTGTTCCGCCGTGCTTTAAAAAACAGGAAAATATTTTGCTATGTTCTCTTAGTAAATGTCCAACAACCGATGAATCATTAGAAACTGCTACAGTAAAACTATGGGATGCTCTAAATGAATGGAGCAATGAGCCAGATATGGACCTATCAGAAAGGGATGGCGAGGAATTTTTCACCCGATTCTCCCGCTCACTAACTTCATAAACTTAAGCACGTTCCTGGACATGTGCTTTTGTTTATGTTCATGTTGATTGGTTCACTGAGGCATGTGCTAAAGTTGACATTTGTGTTGATTGGATCGATTTTACTTCCGGGAAAATGTTTAAAGGAACAGCGCCGGAGGGAAAAGTAAGGGGTCTTTTATTAAAAAATTATACTGTTTTCTGTTTATTTTCAGCTTTCATGTCAGTAGTTTTGTTGATACCACAAAACGAATTACACAAATACCAGTAAAATTCTTATTGTTCTGTTATTATTCATGTTTTCCACCTCGATGGTAAGAAGCACTTACCGTTTCACTCCGCTGGTAACATTTTAATAAGCACCCACCCACTCCAATTTTTAAAGCGCCCATGGCACCTATCACGTTGAATACGGTGTGTGTGTGTGTATATATATATATATATATATATATATATATATATATATATATATATATATATATACACACACATACATATATATATATACACATACATGTATGTGGAGCCCCCTCCCCCAACACATCTAACGAAATTAATCCGTTCCGATGGCAAGCTTGCAAGCCAAAAAGTTTGTTAGATGAAACAATTATTTCCATAAGAAATATCAGAAAACCAATGAATTCGTTCCAACCCCTCCCAAACTCATATAACCTGCCACAAACACATATATTTTACATAATATATTAAAGATAAACATCTAAAAACAATAAATATTTCATAATAATAATAATAATACGTGTTCATGAACATTTACAAATAATAAATTAATAATAAAACAAGAATACACAATAAGTCAACTAACCCTTTTGATCATCGGCTGCAGCAAAGATGTCACGATGGCAGGCAGGAGGAGGTGCGTAACAGAGGAGAAGAATTTTGTGTGTGTGCACGCTACGAATGCCAGCATGGGAAGGCTCGTGGTGAGCTCCTACAAGTCAAGTGCTTCTCAAATAATGGAGCGCATGGGGGGGGGCACATATACCCTGGGACTTTTTTGCTATACTGTACTAGAATTAAGTATAATTGCGCATACACTGCAGTAATTGGCAGTGGCGCTCTCATTGTCACGCTATGGTGTAGGGAAAAAGCACCGAGCAAACAATATGAAGTGCAGTAAACACAATTTATAGTCGCGCGCAGAAACTCGTAAAGTGAACTTTTGCTCATTAAATGGAGCAGATTTTTGGTGGGTTCGAAGCTCGTATCATGGAAAAATCATTATAAGGGACACTCGTTAGATGAGGTACCACTGTATTTGCTATGTACAAGAAATCGCATATTCCATATATCGCTAAATATAATGCCCTCGACATTGAATGACAATCACATGCTATCTATTTAAGAATTCTAAGCTAATCTCAACTCTGTTATTTAAAAATGTAAAATGTCATAATTGGAAAAATGAAAGTGAGAAAAATATGGATAAAAACAAACTTCAAGAACTTTTGTCCTTACCTCTCAGTGTTGTGTGGGTCTGTGTATCTTAAATAATACCAGGCAGAATCCACAAAGGTGTCCATGGTGTCTGTCTCTCTCTGAGCAGGACCTTTACACCTGACATGATAAATAACTAAGTGTGAAATGGCAGGGTTGCACTTTATACATACACACACACACACACACACACACACACACACACACACACACAAAAGCTCAAAAAACATAACCAAAAGACAAATCCACTATTGAATATACCCAAGGCTTTTGTCCTTTTCCATATGCAGACATTTTTACAGGTTAGAATTATCTACAGTAGGTAACGGTATAGCAAAAAAACCCTCCAGCCTGAATTTGCTATTAATACATACTAAATAGAAACTAGTGAAGATAAAAACCTCCATAGTATAAAATGTCATCAGGAACCATGAAAATTAAAGAAAAATAATATTAACATTTGCTAAGTACTTTTTTGTGATGGACAGAGGGACAGAATCTATTCCTGAAGCTCCTGATGGGAGCAAAACAGGGGACTGCAACTTTTATTCATTTTCTTTTTAAATATCATCATAGCACAATAATATAATGCTTATTTACACGGTGAATGCAAAATTTGGAATATCACACACACGTGCACAAAATTATAGGCAATTATATATCCTATTTGATAATGAAACTATTGCCACTGCAATTAATAAATATACATTTTACATTACAAAAAGGACCAATGATTAACTATGGTCCACAGTAGTAGAACAACTTCTAACAAAGTACAGGGATCCCTCACTTTCTGTGGTTAATTGGGACCGAGATCCCCACACGACCACCGAATTCCATGAAGTAGGATCACCACCAACTGACGTATACATACATGTATATGTGTATATAATATTAATAAATACATATTCAATGCTATAAATGCTTATAATAACAATTAAACATTAAGAAATAATGCATAAGATGTAAATAAATTATAAATACACACATATACAGACACACACACACACACACACACACACACACACACACACACACACACAGATGTGGTCGCGCACGCACACAGATGCGCACCTCACAAAAAAATGTAACTAGTTTTGATGGGAGGTTTTGGGTTGTGTTTTTGTTTGTTTAGGGTTTTTTTTTTTTTTGGCATAATTGGCCTTGTTTTTGTGTTATTTTCCCTAACTTTTCCCCCAATTCTTCCTTAATTTCCTTATTTTTTTAATTTGATTAATATTTAAAAAAAAAAGACAATGCACTTAAGCCGCATGAATTGAAGCGCGAAGTAGCGAGGGATCCCTGTACCATATTTTCTGGACTATACGTCGCTCCAGAGTACAAGACGCATTAGCCAAAAAAAAAAAAAAAAAAAAAAAAAAAAAGAAGAAGAAGAATGAAGAATAAAGAAGGTAGAAGGTAGAAGGTTCAGGTACAAGTCGCACTGAACTTTAAGTTGCAAACTCATACAAACTATCTACCCTGGCTTGTAAATCTGCTGGCAGTTTTGTGACGTTGTGGTCCTCGCTCTGATAGAGAGGTGGTTGCGTTGCATGAAGCGGTAACACCAAAAAAGTCCTCACGCAAAGTCATTTATATTCATCTCCTTGACAACTACCTGGACGTGGAGATGCAACTGCACTGTTGACAAGCCTCTCCCTGAGGCATGTTACTCAAGCCCCCATGTACAAACTCGATCCTCTAGCTATGGCCACCTAGCTTTTAGCCCGCTATTAGCTTTTTTTTTTTCTTCTTCGCTGCATAATAATAATAATCTCCGATTTTCTGCCCTCTTGTTGCCTTCTTGCAGTTGTTAGTTGTAAAAATAAACGTGAAATTATGTTCGTTATTATTATGACAAATAGAATTATATGTAATAATTTCACTAACTGGACATGGAGGCACAACTGCACTGTTGAGAAGCCTCTCCCTGCAGCACATTGCTCGAGCACCCATGTGCGAGCTCGTTCCTCTAGCTGTTGCCATCTAAGCTTTTAGCCCACGATGAGCATTTTGTTTTCTTCAGTGCAGTAATAATAATGCCCGCTTTTTTTCCTGTCCCTCACAAGTTTCTCGTTTCACTCCAAACTTTATTTCTGCTGCTCGATTACCATTTTCTGCTGCATATTTCACTACTTGCACCTTGTAGTCTTCAGAACAGGATTTTCTTTTTGGGGGCAGTGGTGGCCTGACAGTAAATGGTGCTGGATTGCTGATCCTAGGGTTGGGGGTTCAAATCCCACTCTCCACAAGGTTGTCACTGTCCCCCCAGTGCAGCTAACTGGGTTATCAAAGGCTGGCCATGTCTCTCACTGTCTATGGTGAGAGGTTCATGTAAAAGAACCATTGCTGACTTTCGACAAGAGCAGGCTGCAAAGCCATCAGCGTATTTCTGCCCCTTGTTAAGAGTTGAGTCAGGAATGGCATCCAAAACCTACGCCAAATCAAACATGTGACTCACAGATTTGCTGTGGCGACCCCTGAGGAAAAAAGGGAACAGCCGAAAGGGAAAAAAAAGGATTTTCTTTTTAGGGCCATTTCTTCAGTGGTACAGGATGAGCAGCAGGTACTGGTACACAAGCCTAGAGTGCCCTCTTGTAGTGTGAGTGTAAAAATAACAAACATGTGAAATTCTGTTCAGAAACTCATACGTGAATGGAAGTGTGGACACAGACCAGAATCTGGTGACACAGAATCTGGACACAGACCAGAATGTGCACCAGAACTCTGCTTCAGGGAGGAAATATATGTAATATGTAATATGTAATAATTTCACATACAAGTCGCTCTGGATAATATGAAAAAGTGTGAATTGCAGTCTGGAAAATACGGTAGATGAATTAAATTTTGAGGATTCCTTGTTTACCCTCCCCTGCATGACACTACAACTGGAAGGTGGGACCCTCAGCAAATACTAAATACTACGAATGTGTTATGCTTTTAATCAGCAACAGTCCATGCATGAATATAGAAAATGCCAGTTATTGGGGCACTCCATCTCTGGCAGTTACTCAGGCATATGTTATTAAGTAATTAACTGCTACAAACAGAGCACTGCTAAGCCATAGATCAATGCAGTGCATACTCTAGGGGCTCTGTGCCAGACATCATATGGGGGGTCCTCTGCCAGATGGGCTAGTTTGAGTACAGTCGACCCTCTACTTACGAAACCCTCTGGGTACGAAAACTCCAGGTTACGAAAAGCATTTTCCTAAATTTTCATCCTCTTTTTACGAAAACACCATCTTTTTACGAAAAGCGCCAAACGCGCCATTCAAAAATTCAAACGTGCCATTAAAAATTCAAACCATGCGTGAGTTGCTCTCTCATTGGCTGTCTCCCTACATCCCGCCCCGCTGGCCTCCATTGGCCAGGAGGCAGCTGAACTGTACCCATACTTCCTGTTTGTCACACGCATGAGAGAGGAGAGTTGAACAGGAATGTTGGCTCGTGAGTTCTTTTTGAGAGATCATTACAGTGTTATATTTCGTTATCCATCATGGACCCGCAAAATACTGAAAAGCGGAGATACAGTGACGGAGGCGATTATTTCGGCACGATATTGAAGCAGAAGGAGCATGGAAACAGAGTGCTCCGCGGGACAGGACCTCCGATCTCACAAGGAAGCAAGTTAATACTGAATCAGGACCTCTGATCTTTCAAACAGGTACTGTAAGTCCGCTTTAAATACAACATCTCATCCGTTTAAACATTTAAATACAATTTCCCGTCAGCTCCGGGCCGCGTGTGAGCAGAGCCCGCATTTGGCAAAACACACCAGAGAGTTTTGTGTGTGTGAGAGAGACAGACAGAGAGATAGAGACAGTGTGTGTGTGTGTGTGCGCGCGTGTGTGTGTGAGAGAGAGATAGAGAGACAGTGTGTGTGTGTATGTGTGAGAGAGAGAGAGCGAGAGAGAGAGAGAGAGAGAGACTGCCTACAGAGTCAGGCAGAGATGAGAGGAGGCGTTCTTTACTCATTTTGGAGAGAGCACATTGGACATCGTTTATTAAGTTGTTTAATTCAGTAAATGTTCAATAAATGTGGTGCACTCCACCAACTGTGAGCAAAACGCGGCTCATCCGGACCTCCGATCCCTCAAGGATACAAGTTAAAGTTGAGTTTGGACCTCTGATCTGTCAAGCAGGGAATGCGCTTTGAATTCCCCGTCTTAAAATGCTCCGGCGTCCTGCGTGTGGGCGGAGCCTGCATTCAGCGGAGCGTGCCACAATACACATTTAATGTGTATTGTGTGTGTGAGAGAGAGAGAGAGAGAGAGTGAGAGAGAGAGAGACAGTGTTGTGTGTGTGTATATGTGCGTTAATAAAAATGTTTAATTAATAAGTATGTTAATAAAATGGTTTAATATGTTAATAAAATGTTTAAATGGTTTAATAAATAACTTTCTTTTACTTTTAACACATATTTCATGCATATTTCAAACAAAATTGGTGTACTTTTATCATTTTTAAAGGGTTTATAGGATAGTCTTGGGAGCCTTGGAACAAATCAGGCGTTTTACATGTAAAATGCACCTCTACTTACAAAACCTCCACATTACGAAAAAGGCTCTGGAACGGATTGATTTCGTAAATAAATTTCTGTATTTCAAAAACTGCAAATTCTTGGAATTTTTACACCACTCAGACTCCAGAGTCGAAAGCATATCAAATGGTTTGAGTTGACTGAAAGTTTATGGTAACTCAAATATCTACTTTTTATGGCTGTGGTGAGCAACTGCAAATGACACACTGCAAAGCTAAACATTGAGAACCCTAAAAAATTTTTTTGCCTTGATCTCTGACTAATCATCTATAAAGAGTATGCTACTGTCCATGATTTGAAAACACTCCAGGGTACCACTTCAGTAATCACCCCAGATAAGGTTGAAAATTCTCTCCTTTCTGAGTTAATGTCTCTAGCCCTGTGCAGTCAGGTTTTTTCTGACATTTCATGGCTCTGCCACAGTACTTTTTTCCCAGTTTGGTCTGCTGAAATACTTGGCATTGTCTGCATCAGGACCATGATTTGTTGATGACTGCTACTCTACAGTCACAAGCGGTTTACTTGCTGTCAGACCATTTACTTTTCGTTTTAAAATCCATTCCAACATATTATACAAAATATTTATATTCTTAAATTGCCAAATAGTTTATTTTTTGCGATATCTATCTATAAATTCATGCTGAAGCTTTTTTAAGGGATAAAATAGTCAGAATTTTATGCATAATGTATTTTTAATAATATATATATGTTGTATAATAATGAAACAATAAAAAGAACTTCTCTAAGACAATTTTTATGTTTGAAGTATGCACTGAATATGATTTGATGTTAAGGACACATATATGATCTTATGTAACAGAAATAATTTTTTTTTCCCCAGCATTAATATCGGTACAAAAAAGGGTTATCTCAATGTCATGATCACAAGACCACAGCATCTAAATGGAAGCTTTCTAGTTAAGCTCGACATCCAATAGAAGTTCAAATTGGTGCTGTAGTTGACTTCCACTGGCACTGCAATTCACCCCATCACAGCAGGGCAGATGTTACGTGAAAATCATTTACCTTTTTCAAAGCATTTATTGGTAATATTATAAAGTAGGGTTATAGAACATGCTATCCATTAAAGACACAGTGTATTATTTTAAAAAAATATTAATAATCAGAGTTGTCTTTCGTAAATGTCCCATGCTTCCATTTTTTAATGTTTCCTTCCTCATGTGGTTAAATAATCTTTATTACAGTACTTGTTCAACATTGAAAGCCCAGCTTAAATAATTCTTGTGATATTTAATCATAACTCACATGAGACTCACACAACAACATTTTTCAAAGCTTGAGTTACAATAGACCAATAAACTAATTTACAGTCACACACTCACACACACACACACACACACACACACACACACACACACCTAAGGGGCTATCAAAAAGCCGACCATGTCTCTGACTGTCTATAGAGAGAGGCATGTAAAAGAACCATTGCTGACTTTCCTCAAGAGTAGCTGCATAGCTGTCAGCATGTTTCTTCCCTGCGATGGCCTGGCGTGAGTACACTCTCCAGGGTGTACTCTGCCATCAAAAATGATTGTCGGCTGAGATTGGTGCCGGCCTCCCTGCAACCCTAATTAAGATTAAGTGGTTCATAAAAATGAATGAATGAATATCCAAAAAAAAAAAAAACAGTTACAAATGGTATATTTTTTCAATATTTCCCATGTCAGTCCCTGATTTTCTCACTGACATTAACGAAAAAAGAAACACAATATTCATGAGAAACATTTCTTTAATCGGCTTGAGTGTGATGACCCCACACTGCTAAGTAAGTACCTATATCTGAAAAAGGTTAATTATTAGAAAGTCAGGCATCATTTTTAGAAATGAAAATCTTCATAAATGCCCTAATGAGGTGTCCTATTCTGACAGACGCATGCATAAGATGGAAGCTCCACAGAGATGATTCTATTTTCTGCATTAAAAAATGTGAGCATCCCGAAGCCATTTTGCCTCTGTTAAATGGGTCTAAATGTGAACATGTATAATTTATATCTCAGTTTCACATAGACTCATGGCAAAAAAGGGTCGGCAGTGGAGTATTATATCTCTGTACCTGACTGAGATAATGGCAGCAATTTGTCCACTGAGGAGATAAGAGATCCCATTAGACAGACAGAGTAACAGCTGAGGCTTGTTGAAGAGGAGACGAACTGTGGGGGTGTGTGTGTGTTCTGTGACTGCCTACACTACTGGCTCTTGGATAGAATGGTGCTTTGCAGAAGTGAGCCTGACTCAGTGCTGCTTCGAGTTTGCTTGAATTTTGTTTTCAAATCCATTATGCCAATCTGCTGTAATAAGATGCTCTTAGAGCACTTTAAATGCGTACCGCCAAGAAGGCTTCAAATTGGCTCGACATTCATTTGAAAGGAAAAAGAAGGTTACTTAAATTGTTGAAATATTGTACAAGTCCTTTGGAGTGGATATAGATTGTTCATTCTCATGCAGCATTCTCAGCACCAGTTTGGCTGCTAGACAACAGTTGGGGCTTTATGAATGCTGGCCCACAACAGGCTTTCAATTAGTCCTCTGGCTGCTAACATCAAGACCCGACAGAGATAATATCAGTGCTCAGGAAATGACTTTCAGGGTTATTTTTTTTTTTTTTTAGCTCTTCAGTGATATGCCATATCTCACACTCAATCTTTACTTAGTCGTTTGTCTGATTGGATGTGAGAGGATCAGTTAAAAACTGAAGTAATTTTCCTCAAACTGTCACGGTGACGTTCTCAATAGATAAGAGGTCTTCTTGTCTCTCTATAATTACAACAATCAATCAACCACAGTGAGTAAAGTTTTCACAGGAACAAATTCTTCTGACTTTAAGGACGGTATTGTCTTAATCCCGAACTAAGAGGTATCGACGATGAGCAGTCATGCAAGGTAAAACGAAAAAAAGGACTGGAAAATGTCGTTATTGCCAGTTGCAGAAATCATACAATGTTGTGAACATAATTAAATGTCTGTCTTCCTTTCGGCTTTTTTCCCTTTTACTCGCCACAGCGAATCAAATGATTCGCACGTTTTGATTTGGCAGAGGTTTTTTACGTCGGATGCCCTTCCTGTCACAACCCTTTTTAGCAAGGGACAGAAACACGCTGACGACTTTGCAGCCTACTCTTTATGAAAGTCAGCAATGGTTTTTTTACATGCCTCTCACCATAGACAGTGAGAGACATGGCCCGCCTTTGATAACCCAGTTAGCTGCACTTGGGGGGGGGTGTTCAGTGACAACCTTGTGAAGAGTGGGACTCGAACATAATTAAATGAACTATGAACACAAGTCGGGTCTGATCAACCATGGCTGGGTCGCCTGGGCGAGGGTGTCTGATGTTCAAAGACCCGAAACATCCGAGGACCTCAGGTTACATCACTGATGATGTGTTCAGGAGCATCCTAGAGATGTATCATAATCACTTAGCTGGTGAAACCAGTGGCGACCAGGAATAGACTGGTTGGCAACCAAGAATAGAGTGGTGACAACTGGAGAGACAGTGGACAGCACGGAGAGACGGCAACCGGGGCAGGGAGGGTTGGCAGCCCGAACTGCATCTTCTGAGAGGAGGAAAGCCAAAGAAAGCTATGAATCAACTCATGCAACGATACCCCCAGGGATGCCCGGGGGGGGGAGGATGAGCATCCCAACCCGACGGACCTAGGGTTAACGAACATTGGCAATGGTCAATCGACGACGACGAGTGTGAAGTGCAGATGTGGAAAGGTCTGCAAGAACAGCCGAGGTCTTAAGATTCACCAGACTCGGATGAAGTGTTTAGAGGGAGAGCAAGCGCTACAACGCACAGGGAACACACCTGGTGAGACGCAGGAGGAGCCAGGCCCGGAGACACCCCACAGAGCCAGGAACCTCCAAGTGCCGCAACCAATTCCTCAGAACAGACTTCCGGAGAGGGTTTGAGTCAATTGGCCGCAGGCCTGCAAGACGGCAGTCTGGCAGCAGTTCGATGGGGATGTGGACTCTGTGTTAGAGGCAACAGCGAGGGGCGACGCGGACCGAAGACTTCAAACGATAACCATAATCATCGTTAGTCTGGCTGTGGAAAGGTTCGGATTAGTGGAGAAGAGGACGGAAAGAGCACCCTTCACCATGAACCAGAGAGCAAAAAAAATCCATCGGATCCGGCAGGAGCTCAAGTCTCTTAAGAGGCAGCACAAGAAGGCAAGCGAGGAGCAACCCCCCCCCCGGTAGAGCTGCGAACCATCTTGAGAAAGAAGCTGTTGACTCTCCGAAGAGCTGAGTGGCACCGGCGGAGGCGAGAGGAAAGGACCAGGAAGCGAGCATCCTTCATTGCAAACCCCTATGGCTTCACCAAGCAACTCTTGGGACAGAAGCGTGGAGGGAGATTGACTTGCTCCAAGGAAGAGATAGATCGGCACATCCAGACCACCTATAGTGATCCTGACAGGCAGCAGGAGCTGGGTCATTGCAACACCCTGATACAACCATCACCCCCCACGAAGGAGTATGATGGAAGAGAGCCGCTCCTTAAAGAGGTACAGGATGTTGTGAGGAAAGCCCGAACCAGTTCAGCTCCCGGGCCAAGTGGAGTGCCGTACAAGGTTTTAAGAACTGTCCCCTGTTACTGAAGCGGCTATGGAAGATCTTGAAAGTCATCTGGAGAAGAGGGAAGGTGGTGCAGCAATGGCGATATGCTGAGGGAGTCTGGATCCCAAAGGAAGAAAATTCCAAGAACATCGACCAATTCAGGATTATTTCCTTGCTGAGTGTGGAAGGGAAAATCTTCTTCAGCATAGTAGCAAGGCGGTTGACTGACTTTCTCCCCAGCAACAGCTACATCGACACCTCAGTGCAGAAGGGCGGCATATCCGGGGTGCCAGGTTGCCTGGAGCGTACGGGAGTGGTGACCCAGCTCATCAGAGAAGCTCGGGAGAACAAAGGAGACTTGGCAGTGCTTTGGCTCGACCTCGCTAACGCCTATGGATCCATCCCACACAAGCTGGTCAAAGCAACCTTGGAGAGGCATCATGTGCCAGGCCAGGTCGCACAACTCATTATGGACTACTACAATCAGTTCAGTATGAGAGTGTCAGCAGGGCTTGTAACATCAGATTGGCACAGAGTCGAGGTTGGGATCATCACAGGCTGTACCATCTCCGTGATCCTTTTTGCCTTGGCAATGAACATGCTATTTAAGTCTGCTGAAACTCAGTGTCGGGGTCCAAAGACTGCAACAGGAGTGCGGCAACCACCAATCAGGGCATATATGGACGATCTTACCATTACCACTGAGTCAGTACCAGGAATCAGGTGGATTCTGCAAGGGCTGGAAGAGCTGTGTAGTGGGCAAGGATGAGGTTTAAGCCGGAGAAATCGCGGTCACTGGTGCTGAAGAGGGGCAAAGTTGTGGACAGGTTCCGCTTCAGTATCGGTGGGGCACCAATCCCAACTGTCTCTGAAAAACCAGTGAAGAGTCTTGGCAAGGTGTTCAACAGCAGCCTTAAGGATTCAGCATCCATTCAAGAAACCTGTCAGGAGCTGGAGAGCTGGTTGAGTGGACCGGTCTGGGCTAACCGGGAAGTTCAAGGCCTGGATTTATCAACATGGCATCCTGCCCAAAGTGCTGTGGCCTCTACTCATCTACGAGGTTCCGATTTCGATCGTGGAGGGCCTAGAGAGGAAGGTTAGCAGTTTCCTCAGGAGGTGGCTGGGTCTGCCTAGGAGTCTTAGTAGCATCGCTCTCTATGGACGCAACACCAAGCTCCAACTGCCTCTGAGATCACTAGAGGAGGAGTTTAAGGTGACAAAGGCAAGAGAAGTGATGATGTACCGGGACTCCAGCGACCCTAAGGTGGCCCAGGCAGGGATCAGAGTGAAAACCGGGAGGAAGTGGAGAGCCGATGAAGCTGTCACACACGCTGAATTGCGGATACGACACAGAGCCCTGGTCGGAGCAGTGACCCACAGTAGGGCTGGTCTGGGAACATGTACAATGCCACAGTATGAGAAGGCCAAGGGGAAGGAGAGATGGCGATTGGTGCAGGAGGAGGTGAGGGCAGAAGTGAAGGAGAGGAGGAGCAGCAGAGCGGTCGGCCTAAGGCAGCAGGGTGCCTGGACAAGGTGGGAGCAGGCCATGGAACGAAAAGTCACATGGGCAGAGCTCTGGCGGGCAGAGCCGCACCGAATAAAGTTTCTTGTCCAAGAGGTCTATGACATTCTGCTCAGTCCATCAAACCTCTCCATTTGGGGTAGAATAGAGTCTCCCAACTGCCCGCAGTGCCCAGGCAGAGGCATGTTGGAGCACATTCTGAGCTGCTGTCCAGTAGCCGTTGGGCAGGGGCGGTACACCTGGCGCCACAACCAGGTTCTGAAACCCATTGCGGGAGTCATCAGCATGGGAATCAGCAAAAGCAGCAGACGGTCCTGCCCCACCACTCAGTTGATCACCTTTGTGAACGCGGGTGAGAAGTTGGGAAAAACTGCAGGAGCCAGGAACCCATCGGGGCTACTGGCAATCGCAAAAGACTGGCAGCTGTCTGTTGACCTGGAGAAACAACTCAAGTTCCCCCAGTGTATTGTCTCAACCACCCTGAGGCCAAACATCCTCCTGGTGTCAAAGGAGACAAAGAGCATCATCTTGATGGAGCTCACCGTGCCATGGGAGGACCGACTGGATGAGGCCCATGAGAGAAAGAAGACCAAATATGAAGATCTGGTCGTAGGCTGCCGTAAGCAGGGCTGGAAGGCACAGTGTATGCCCATCGAGGTTGGCTGCAGAGGGTTCGCAGGCCAATTACTCTATAAAACCTTGAGTGTGCTGGGCATTACGGGGATGGAGAGGAGAAGAGCCATCAAGAGGATCACTGAGGAAGCAGAGAAAGCCTCGAGATGGCTGTGGATTAGGAGAGGAGATCCATGGGAAAGCAAAAGCCACCTGAACACAAGTCGGGTCTGATCAACCATGGCTGGGTCGCCTGGGCGAGGGTGTCTGATGTTGAAAGACCCGAAACATCCGAGGACCTCAGGTTACATCACTGATGATGTGTTCAGGAGCATTCTAGAGATGTATCATAACAAAAAAGTGAACATAATTAAATAACTTTAGAAAATGTCAAAAATAATTTTGTGTCTACTAAGTACTGTACTTTTTTTCTGACACTGAATGTACAGCAAACAGTTGTTACATACAAATAAATGGACAAAAGTAAAAAGACGTAGGGGCCACCTTAAAGGAGCTCGGTCATTAGTTGGGTGTGTGCAGTAATCACATGCATGGCGGCATGGTGGCGTAGTGGTTAGCACGGCTGCTTCACAGCAAGAAGGCCTGGGTTTGATTCCAGGCCTGGGCGTTTCTGTGTGGAGTTTGCATGTTCTCCCCGTGCTTGTGTGGGTTTCCTCCAGGTACTCTGGTTTCTTCCCACAGTCCAAAAACGTGCACAGTGGGTTAACTGGCTGTTCCAAATTGCCCGGAGGTGTGAATGAGTCCGCATGTGGCCTGGCGAACCATACGGTATATCATTGTGATCACAGCCATGACAATCCCTGTATGAGCATCATTCAAGCTTCAGGGATCGACGTCCATTCCTCGTGTTTGGATATAGACGTAGAATCCCATGCATACATTTTTGCTCCATATACCCTATTTTCCGGATTACAAGTCGCTCAGGAGCACAGGTTGAATTGGCCAAAAATATATAATAAAGAAGAAAAAACATACATAAGTCGCACTGGAATACAAGTCGCATTTTTGGGGAAATTGTTTATCTCTGCTTGGAAATCTGCTTGCAGGTTTTGTGACATTGTGGTCCTTGTTCTGATGGAGAGGCGGTTGAGTTGCATGAAGCGGTAACACAAAGAAAGTCCTTCCACAAAGTCCTTTATATTCATCTCCTTGGCAACTACCTGAGTTTGGAGACGCAACTGCACTGTGGACAGTCCTCTCATGGGAGCACGTTGCTCATGTGCCCATGTGCGAACTCGTTCCTCTAGCTGTGGTCATCTAGCTTTTGGCCCATGAATAGCTTTCTTTGTTTTCTTCATTGCATTAATAGTAATCTCTGCTTTTCGCCAGTCGCTCACAAGTTTATCGTTCACTCCAATCTTTCTTTCTGATGCTTGATTACCATATTTTGCTGCATATAATCACTACTTGATGACTGATGAGTATGATTTTATTTTTTGTGCTAATTTTATTCAATCCAGTTGTCTTTTTAATTTAATGTTTATTTTGAAATTTTGAATTTTCCATGGTACAGGATGAGTAGGTACTGGCACACAAGCCTAGAGTTGCCCTCTTGCGGTTGTGAGTGTGAAACTAACACACATGTGAAATAATGTTCCTTATTTTAAAAATGAACAGAATTATATGTAATAATTTCACATATATGTCGCGTTGGATATAAGTTGCACCCTCAGCCAAACTATGAAAAAAGTGCTACTTATAGTCCGGAAAGTACGGTAAGCGGTTTCCATTTGTCTGAAACAACCAGCACATATTGAAGAACATGACATTCGCAACGTGTGTCTGTGTGTGTTTGTCTTGACGTCAAAGTTGTTTTAATGCTGATGACAAAATAATGTAAGAATGACCTGGATTGTAAAGATCTCTCTTTGTAACAGTACATATGTGACTTTCCTGGGGCCCAATTTATAATTGAACTGTGCAAGCATAACTGGTGACTCACTGGTTTTAAGGTGGTCTTAGTCAGCACATTTCCAATCAACCATAAAAGTAAAAACATGAATACATATTAGTATCAGTATTAGGCAGAACATGAATAGTTCCTCTTCAAAGCTGTGTGGGAAGCAAGAAAAAAAAAGTGTAAGAATTTGACCGACAAGTCTTTTGACAAGGGCCACAATAGCCATGGATCAAACAATTTGGTCTATACTGCTCCCACACAGCAAGTCTTGTGGTGTGATCTCGATATGCAGTGATAATTACCAACCAAAAATGGTCGAAGGAACAACATCCATTAACTTGCAGGAATGTCACAAATGGCCAAGGCTTATATGCAGAAGCTACATGCTGACCATTCGGTGGTGCTAATGTTTCGGTTGACTGATGTAGCTTCCTAACATAGAAGCTTCAAATTTCCAGAGTATGCTTAGTCAGTAATGGTTCATCTTCAATCATTTTTAAAAATCTTGGTCAGGGTTATGGTGGCTGATTTTTTTCACTGTTAATAATAAAAACCTTAATTTAATAACTGCATGTTGTGTTTGCTTGTATAGTCTTTTTCTTAGATTTAAATTTCTTTGATGATCTAAAACATTTAGGTGCGACAAACAAGCAAAAACTTAATAAATCAGGAAAAGGGAAAACACTTTTTCAAACCACTGTGTATAAATATATATATATATATATATATATATATATATATATATATCTTCTTTTCCTTTTGGCTTTTCCCTTCAGGGGTCATAGCGAATCATCTGCCTCCATCTCACCCTATCCTCTGCATCTTTACCTCTTACACCAACTGCCTTCATGTCCTCCTTCACCACGTCCATGAATCGTCTCTTTGGCCTTCCTCTAGGCCTTCTCCCTGGTAGTTCCAACCTCAGCATCCTACGACCAATATACTCACTATCCCTCCTCTGTACATGTCCAAACCATCTCAATCTAGCCTCTCTGACTTTGTCTCCAAAACGTCTTACATGTGCTGTCCCTCTGATGTGCTCATTCCTGATCTTATCCATCCTCGTTACTCCCAAAGAGAACCTCAACATTTTCATCTCTGCTACCTCCAGCTCAGCTTCCTGTCTTTTCCCCAGGGCCACTGTTTCTAAATCATACAACATCGCTGGCCTCATTTTTAATTTTTGCTGATACCTTCCTATCACACCAGACACTTTTCTCCAACCATTCCAACCAGCCTGCACACGCTTCTTCACCTCTTTTCCACACTCTCCATTGCTCTGTATTGTTGAGCCTAAGTACGTAAAATCCTCCACCTTCCTTATCTCTGCTCCCTGTAACCTCACCGTTCCTGTTGGGTCCCTGGCATTCATACACATGTATTCTGTCTTACTGAGGCTAACCTTCATTCCCCTCCTTTCCAGGGCATACCTCTGTCTGTCTTCCTTTCGGCTTTTCCCCTTTTTCTCGGGAGTCGCCACAGCGAATCATTTGATTCGCACATTTGATTTGGCAGAGGTTTTTACGTCGGATGCCCTTCCTGTCACAACCCTTTTTAGCAAGAGACAGAAACACACTGACGACTTTGCAGCCTACTCTTTACAAGAGTCAGCAATGGTTCTTTTACATGCGTCTCACCATAGACAGTGAGAGACATGGCCCGCTTTTGATAACCCAGTTAGCTGCACTGGGGGGGGGGGGACAGTGACAAGCTTGTGGAGAGTGGGACTCGAACCCCCAATCTTTGGATCAGCGATCCAATGCCCTATACCACTAGACCACCACTTCCAGGGCATACCTCCACCTCTCTATATTTTCCTGCACTTGTTCTCTGCTCTCACTGCAGATCACAATCTTCTTCTTTTACTTTCGGCTGCTCCCTTCAGGGGTCGCCACAGCAAATCATCCGTCTCCACCTCACCCTGTCCTCCGCATCTTCTTTTCTGACTCCAACGACCTTCATGTCTTCTTTCACCACATCCATAAATCTCTTCTTTGGTGTTCCTCGAGGCCTTCTGCCTGGTAGTTCAAACCTCAGCATCCTACTGCCAATATACTCACTATCCCTCCTCTGTACAACATGTCCAAACCATCTCAATCTAGCCTCTCTGACTTTGTCTCCAAAACATCTTATGTGGGCTGTCCCTCTGATATACTCATTTCTGATCCTATCCATCCTCGTTACTCCCAGAGAGAACCTCAAAATTTTCATCTCCGCTACCTCCAGCTCTGCCTCCTGCCTTTTCCTCAGTGCCACTGTTTCTAAGCCATACAACATTGCTGGCCTCACCACCGTCTTGTACACTTTTCCCTTCATTCTTGCTGACACTCTCCTATCGCATATCACACCGGACACTTTTCTCCAACCATTCCAGCCTGCGTGCACACGCTTCTTCACCTCTTTTCCACACTCTCCATTGCTCTGGATTGTTGAGCCTAAGTACTTAAAATCCTCCACCTTCGTTATCTCTGCTCCCTGTAACAT
>CM045728.1:28094849-28284849 GCA_024760905.1 Plotosus lineatus | reverse complement strand
TTACACTAATATTATATCTTGAATCTTTGTGTCTCGTGTACTTAAAAGTTGTCTGTATTTCAAATTATCTTCTGTTTCTTTAAATTTGAGATTTTTAGTTTGGCCTCAGTATATAAAGCTGTTGCTATCAGACACATGGCAGCGACTACATGTATACTGTAGGCTAAATTCTGTGTACAGCTTCTATGCTATATATTTCATATTACATGCTGCAAGTGGTTGCTAAATGGCATCTACAGCATTGAAATTAAAACAAAAAAATTCACTACGGGAGGGGGACCCACTCCCACACCCTCCTCGTGCACTTCGCACACCTTTGGCCTGACTCCCAAGGTGCTGCTACACGCCATTCCTTTCAGCTGCCAAAGCAGCCTCACAGTATACCCACTTATTTTTTTACCCACTACAGCACTGAGTAAGTGGGAGGGAATACAACAGGGTTTCAATGTCTTGGTGCAGCTTTTGACCGCAAACACCATACGGAATAGACAGCTACTTCCTCCCATCACATCTCGAAAAGACAATTAAGCTAACAGCAATAATATGCAATATTTCGGGCACTCATGGAGGTGAGCGTTAAAGTAGGGCTACAGTGGTACACAGAGGAGTGAAATTTTACCTGGGACAAGAGCAGTTCACCCATAACTTGGCTGACTGTATGGGTGACGCCCCTTTTCCAGTAAGTGAGCTCACTTTAGGCAGTATGACTGGGAGGTCCTCCACAGCAACTGGCACAGGACCACATGAGCTGCAATGCACTATGGGAATGGGTGTACCCCAGTACCTCTGCCTTGAGATCAACCAGTCCCTCAGCTTTGAACTTGTGAGGTAACCACCCACATTTCTTTCCCGGGCTTTCTGGGTAATTGAGTTGAAGGCTTGCTCTCGAGTCTGACCTGTGAACTACAGTAATATTGAAAATGATTATAAATAATTACACAAACCCGCTTAATGTTAAAATCATGATTTTTTCCTAATAACAAAAATCAAATCATATCATTTTAAACCAGTGCTTCTCAAATAGTGGGGCGCGCCCCCCTGGGGGGGCGCGATGGGATGCTGAGGGGGGCGCGTGTGACCCAGGAGAATATGCTTTTTTTCCGCCGTACTACAAGAAAGTGTAATTGCACATCCACTCCAGTAGTTGGCAGTGGCGCCCTCATTGCCCATTGTGCGCAGCGAGTAAACATTGAGCAGGAGCTGAGAGTTGCAGTGTCATGCTTCAAACCTCGCTTTGAGAAGCTGTGCGCTGCAAAACGTGCTCATTGTAGCCATTAATCTTGGCTTCCTCATTTTGAGAAAAAAAAATCAGCACAAATTGTTCTATTTGTTCTTGTTTTGTAGGTTAAAGTGTTTATATATTGTGCTCCTGAGTTAATGTTTCTGAAGTCAATTTGAATTAATTATTTATTGATTTTATTTTCAGCAGCAAATGGTGTGGTAAGTTTGTCAAAAATGTAACAAGGATATTATTATTTTTAAATTTAAGGCAAATTGATGCACTTTCTTTTACAGACTAATAAAAAATGTTAAAAAAGTTATTCTTGTAAGTTGAACTATATCTCTTTCTTTTTGTTTTATTTATGTTAACAAGGATACGATATAATGAAGAGATATACCTGTAACTATATTATAGAAAAAAGTTATAATTTATAGTTGCGGCGGAAAGTGGGTGGTGGGGGGGCGCGAATTGTTTTCTTCTTGCTAGGGGGGGCGTAACAGAAAATAATTGAGAAGCACTGTTTTAAACCAACTCAAAACTTTCTTTTACTTTGTATTTTATTACACTATTAAGGTAAAGTCCTCTGGGCTTTTTACACCTGAGCCATAGTGGCTCATCAGGCCGGTACTTATTCCCAGTTTCTGCAGCGTGAATCGACTAGGAGTTCAACTCCTCCTGGACGGGACGCTAGTCCATCGCAGGTTACCTTCCTAGTATATTTTGACTGGTACCCAGTTACACTTCTGGGTGAACAGAGGAACACTTGTGTTTAAGACAGTTAGTCTCAATTATTTTCCTGTGGCGCCCCCTCTCGGAAGAAGAAAACATTTCATGACCCCCACCGCCCCACGAGCGACTATAAATAGTGTTATTTGTCTATAAAACTGTTATTAGTACACCTCTGCATAACATTGTATTTTTATAAACATTAAAAACAATACAGAAAAAAAATATAGGTCAACTTACAAGAAAGAAAAACTTCACTAACATCATTTTTAATCTGTAACAGAAAAGATTTAAATGTGCCTGAAATAAAAAAAAATACATTCTTATTTAAACTCATTCAACTTACTTATGTCTTAATATCTCTGTCTCTCTCCACCTTTCTCTTCGTTCCTGTTAGAAATTTTTCTGTGTTGTTTCTTAAGGGGTTGTTTATTGCGCTTCATGTCGTTTGCTCGTGCAAAAAATCGCTACACCATAGCATGATAATGAGAGCGCCACTGCCAACTACTGGAGTGGAGGTGCAATTACACTTAATTCTCATACAATATTCCAGAAAAGCATGTTTTCCAGGGTCATACGCGCTCCCCCTGGCATCACAGCGCACCCCTCCTGGCATCATATTGTACAATGGGGGCACACCCCCACTATTTGAGAAGCCCTGGGTTAAGATCTTGCCCAGGGGTCTTAGCACAGTGGGGCTCTAACTGGGATTTGAACACATAACCTCCCGATCATGAGCGCAGCACCCTAACAACTACGCCACCGGCCCCACTTATTACACTATTATGGTCTTTTAAATCTCAATGACTTACGTGGTCGAATAGGTCAGATTATCTTGAGTAGGTTCAGAATTATGATTCTCTTTATATAGAAAACTTAACTTGAGACTGTTGGTCATGAACACAGCGCTCTAAAGAAACTCTAGGCTGTGACAAAACCAGAACAGATTTTATTTCTTCTTCACTGTGATGAAATATGTCTTCACGTCATACTTGGCAGATGGCATACTTAGTCTGTGGTCGAACAAACCAGTATAAGAATCTATTCACTGATAAAGACTTTAAAGCACTTCTGTACATTGCTCTGGATAAGAGCATCTGCTGAATGCTGTGAACGTAAAGGTAATACACACCATGCCATCTGTACCTGGCTAGCATGTAATAAATAATAAAATATTACATTTACAATCACCCACTTTCTCATTTTTCAAGAAACTACATCTGTATACGTACATGACATTTATTTACAATTGGGGCAATTCTCAGAATATTTCAGGCTGGGAAACGAAGGACCATGTCTATAGTTTGTATTGGACATGATGAACTTGGAGGGTGTACCTCAGCAGAGTTGATTACAGTCTGACTTCCATCTTCTTCACTCTTAACCACTGATTCCCAGCTCACACCCAGCTCCTGGGCCACACATGCATCCTCTTCACTGCTGTTGGGAATCCCTGCAACACACATGCACATACACATGTGAGAAAACAGAAATGTTTTATTTCAGTCAACATATTACACCAAAGAATTACGATTCGTATTAAAATCTTTCTCCCTCACTGACACCACCTCAGTGACGCACTGATTCTCTCACTGACTGAATGACTGACTCACATTACTCTCTCACTGACTCACTCACCCTCCCACCCTCGGATGGTCATTTTCTCAGTCCCATATTTATTTTCATGCACTCACTCACATTCCCTCACATCACAGACTAAGACTCTTCCTCGCAAGGTCACTTTAACTTTTTTTATGTACAGACTTCCACCATCACTCGCAGACTTGCAGGTTCACATTCAGACCTGGGTCTTCTCTGGCAGACCTCTACCTTCGCCTGGTCCCTTCTCCAAAGTTCTCGCTTCAGCTTCAAGTTTAGCTACTGGCTAAACTGCTTTTTCTACACGTCAAGGTTCAGTTACCATATTTATGTTCATTCATCTGCCCACCCACCTCTTCTCTCTCTTACACTTACACACCTGTGACCCTAGTAGGATTAAGTGGTTCGGCAAACTAATGAATAAATTTAAAAATACACAGCATGCTAAGAAATGGAACGCATTACAGCCTATGGACATTCATTTATTGTTTTGTCAAACCTCTTAATTATACTAAAGTTGTGGGGAAGCTGGAGTCTATCTAGGCAAAGGCGGGGTGCACTAATTAACCTTCTAGTCCATCACAGAGCACTCAATTATTTAAACTCACAAAAAGGGGCAATTTGGAACAACCAATTAAGTACCTGGAGGAAACCAGGGATCCCAGTGAGGTTTAGAAAAAATAGAGGAAACGGGTTTAGAAATAGAGGAAATGAAATATTTCAGCTGGGGGTCAAGGGGGGGGCCGCAGGGCCCCTTGCAGGGTACAGGGGCAGAGCATGTCAATTTAAAAAAATCATGCAAACATGTTAATCATTGTTTTGTAACACGCATAAACACTAAACAAAACAGGTTAAATAATGTAAAAAATACTCAATGATTATTTCAGTGTAAATAAACACACATAATTCCACTAGACCGGGGATTTAGCTCAGTTGGTAGAGCGTCCGCTTTATCCTCCGGAAGGTCGGAGTTCGAATCTGGCCGCGTCATAAGACGTTAAAATTTGGTCGTTGTTGCTTCCTGCTTGGCGCTCAGCATCAAAAGGATAGAACAACACAATAACTGGCGCTGCACAGTGGCGACAGGTGCCCAGAGCACAAACCAAATTTCAATGTATGTAAAAGTACTTTGACAATAAAGAATTGTTTGTTTGTTTAGCAAAGCCCTATGGCTCATCATTCAAGTGTAACATAATTATGAAATAATTATGAACTCATTTGTAGAATGATAACACATGACATATGTGAGGCGCTCCACCAAATGTAGGAGCTTGGCGCAAGTGACGTATGGTGCTTGTGAGACAAAGAGCGGCTTATCCGGACTTCCAATCTTTCAAGTGAGCAAGTGAAGGCTGAGTACTAAAGTGTCATTTGCGACAAGCGCCTACATTCGGTGGAATTTTTAAAAACAGCGGAACTCCGCTAAATAGCAGCGATCTGGGATCCCTGAGGAAACCCATGCAATAATGGGATAAACTCCATATAGAAATGCCCGTGTCAGGCCCTGAACTCAAAACCAAGACCCGTTTTTTTAACAGTGCACAGGAAATAATGAACAGCCATAACAGAGAATGCTAGAAACACTGTAAAAGAGGAATATTCCAACACACATGAACTCCCACCTATCACTGTGTCAAGATGTCCCAGAAACTCAGTCTTAGCGGAGATCACAACTGGAACCTCATGCCCCGTGAACATGTTAAGTGCAGTGACCTCACTGAGTGAGTCTATGGGACAAAAATAAAGACATTGAAGGTTAACTGTGTGTGTGCAAATTCTAACACATTCCTAAGTGGGGACAGGAAAGAAAGTTATTTTAAATCACAATCATTGAATCCATGTACTTTAATTCTCAGTCTCAGGTGTGAGTTATAAGTGAAGTACATTTAATACTGAAGGACAACAAAATACACACAACAAAAATGCTAATAAGCAGACTTCACATGTTGTTACTGTACATTGTAGCCCGCTAGTTAATTTAAGTGTGCTAGCTGAATCAAAGTAGCCTGGGAGCTGAACCGGACTTAAAATTTAGTGAATGCTGGGCACGGGAAGATTAAATGATTTTCCCCTTAAAATGTCATACTACTGTTTTAAGCCTTTATTGGGCACATGTTTTTTCATTTTCTAGCTCTGTGCAGGCAAAATATTTTTTACAATTTTTGTGACATTTAAGACAGTGTTGCTACGGCCGCTTTCAGACATTTTGCCTGATCACTAGAAAGGCCACATAGCCCGGGAAAGGGTTAAATAAATTTGCACATTGGTACCACTGGGGGCAACTGCTTGAGGCCCCTGAGAGCATTAATCTACAGGAGTGTCAAAATCTGCAATGACAGTAAGAAAGATTTGACCTCTCTAAGTAGTATAAACAAACCTACTGACAACAATAAAAGCCACTTAAATAAATGAAGAGGAGTTATCATCCTGGGAGTGAAAAAAAATAAAGAGAGAAAAAAAACAAAACAGCGGAAAGTGGAGTACACAATAATGTTTATAATGAATTCAAGAGCTTTTCTTGTTTCTAATTGCTGGGAAAGCCATCAAAGAATTCTTGATGTCACATTGTTGCCATAAGTTATTTGGTACAATTTATTTCATGAATGCCCCATGCAAATATTCTACCACAAAGATATATTATAGATAGTCTGAGACCTGGGGCAGACTGCCAAAGCATTGGCAAGACCAATTATCACACAGCACACACTGAAAATATTTTGAATGAATAAAAAAAAAACAACTATAGAATTCAGATTTCTTATGATATGGAGAAGTATTCGGTCTCCGAGTGTGTTATCCCTGCAGCAACCCCTTGATGGAATAATTTTCCATATAATTGAATGCTTGCTAAATATAATGATAAACAAATAAAAGCTGCTTGTCTCGCCTTAACTGTGAATATGCTATAACATAACTTACAATATAATCACGTTGTTTATTTTGTTTACTTTGATGTTTGTATTAAATAACCACCAAGCAGAGTAACCTAGCTTGCCTGTGATGTGACTGAGTTGACAGTATGCAGCCAGGATTTAAAGTGAGAACATGAGTAGTTGACATCAGTTTAGCGAGAAGCCTAAAATACAGTGGGCCGTCGTTTTTCGCGGGGGTTTGGTTCCAGCCCTTCCCGCAGATCAAAAAGTTCGGTGAGTTATTTACCCGGAAGTAAAACCCGATGTATCATATTACATGTGCAAATTATTAACGCGGAAGTAAACCCTGTGTATGATATTACATGCGCTAAAATATGCTTCTTAAACACATTCTATAGACAGTCTTACTCAGTAATACAGTAAAAATGTAGTAAAATGTAGTAATGATTAAGTGAAAACTTTTTTAATGTGTACTGTGATAATATTTATTGATAAAATATACAAACAGTATACAGTGTGTGTGTGTATATATAATATATATTTATTCACTGCATAAAGGCACCCTACTGCAGCATAACTTTTTCTTTCCTGTATCATATCAAGCAGTTCTACTTTTTCATGCAGTGTCATTACCTTTTTCTAGCACTTAGGCTTCTTACCAGAAGCCTGAGAAGATGCACGGTGTTACGGTGGCATCATAGAGCTTAACTGGTAATTTAAAAACACACACAAAAAAAATGCACATTGACAACTTGTGCGCAAATGAGAAAAAAGGAGCATATTCATCATCTCAACCAATCAGCAGGAGGGAGAAACAAAAGCTCTCAGCCATTGGCCAAATTTGAATCACATGCCAGTTACATCAGGGTTTGTCGGCAAGCCGTGAGTATGCGGGGGCACGAGTGCAACACCGCGAGTGGTCAAGGGCATACTGTAATGTAGACGTGAGTACCTACAGGATTAACACTTCATAACCAGCCAACTTGATCTTGGGCATTGATACCAAAATAAACATGATTCCTGTCATTTCATAGGGTACCATTTTATAGGACACCAGTAATAATGTGATGGGAGGGAGAGGGAGGAAATCAGCTAACTTAAACTATACTTTTTTTGTAGTTTTAATGGTGTCAATTTAATTATAATATAATGATGAAGAAAATTGGTTGAAGAGGCTCTCTTAATTTTTTCCACTGGAGCCATCATTATTTAGTTTGCAGAGAGGGGCTTGTGACACAGCATACGATTTTAAATGTGTCTTCTCACAGCATTGAGGTTAATCTGAGGAATAAAGGAAGTGCACAGTACAACCCATAATCCTCTACAAGGCCTGCATTTTTCCAGCAAAATAATATGCATGAACAAAATATCAAGTTTAACAATATGCGTACACTAAAATACACCTGGAAATGTTATATATCTACAGTATATAGTTCTTCTTCTTCTTTTCCTTTCAGCTTTTCCCTTCAGGGGTCGCCACAGCAAACCATCCGCCTCCATCTCACCCTATCCTCTGCATCTTCTACTCTTACTCCAACTACCTTCATGTCGTCCTTCACCACATCCATAAATCTTCTCTTTGGTCTTCCTCTCGGCCTTCTGCCAGGTAGTTCCAACCTCAGCATCCTACTACCAATATACTCACTATCCCTCCTCTATACCTGTCCAAACCATCTCAATCTAGCCTCTCTGACTTTGTCTCCAAAACCTCTAACATGTGCTGTCCCTCTCATGTACTCATTCCTGATCCTATCCATCCTTGTTACTCCTAAAAAGAACCTCAACATTTTCATCTCCGCTACCACCAGCTCAGCTTCCTGTCTTTTCCCCAGGGCCACTGTTTCTAAACCATACAACATTGCTGGCCTCATCACCGTCTTGTATACTTTTCCTTTCATTCTTGTCGATACCCTCCTATCACACATCACACCGGATACTTTCTCTAACCATTCCAACCTGCCTGCACACGCTTCTTCACCTCTTTTCCACCCTCTCCATTGATTTGGAATGTTGAGCCTAAGTACTTAAAATCCTCCACCTTCTTTATCTCTGCTCCCTGTAACCTCATCGTCCCTCTTGGCTCCTTGTCGTTCACACACATGTATTCTGTTTTACTGGCTAACCTTCATTCCGCTCCTTTCCAGTGCATACCTCCACCTCTCTAGATTTTCCTGCACTTATTCTCTGCTCTCGTTGCAGATCACAATGTCATCTGCAAACATCATAGTCCATGGAGATTCTTGTCTAACCTCGTCTGTCAGCCTGTCCATCACCATAGCAAACAAGAAGGGGCTCAGAGCTGACCCTTGATGCAGTCCCACCTCCACCTTGAACTCTTCTGTCACACCGACAGCACACCTCACCACTGTCTTACATCTCTTCTACATGTCCTGCACGACTCTCACATACTTCTCTGTCACTCCAGACTTCCTCATACAACAACACAGTTCCTCTCTCGGCACCCTGTCATATGCTTTCTTCAGATCCACAAAGGCACAATGCAGCTCCTTCTGACCTTCTCTGTATTTCTCTATTAACATCCTCAAAGCAAACACTGCATCTGTGGTGCTCTTTCTTGGCATGAAACCAAACTGTTGTTCACAAATGCTGACCTCTGCCCTTAGTCTAGCTTCCACTATTCTTTCCCATAACTTCATCATATGGCTCATCAACTTTATCCCTCTGTAGTTGCCACAACTCTGCACATCTCCCTTGTTCTTAAAAATGGGCACAAGCACACTTCTCCATTCCTCTGGCATCCTTTCACTCTCTAAGACCTTGTTGAATGTTCTTGTCGGAAAATCTACTGCTACCTCTCAGGAGACACTTCCATACCTCCACCGGTATGTCATCAGGACCAACTGCCTTTCCAGTCTTCATCCTCTTCAATGCCCTCCTCACTTCACCCTTACTGATCTTTGCTACTTCCTGGTCCTCAACAGTCACCTCTTCTACTCTATTTTCTCTCTCATTTTCCTCATTCATCAGCTCTTCAATGTACTCTTTCCATCTGCCCAGCACACTTCTGTAATCAGTCAACACGTTTTCCACTCTGTCCTTAATCACTCTAACTTGCTGCATGTCCTTCCCATCTCTATTTGTCTGCTGTGCCAACCTCTATAAATCATTTTCTCCCTTCTTACTGTCCAACCTAGCATACAAGTCTTCATATGCCCTCTTTTTGGCCTTTGACACCGCTACCTTCGCCTTACGCTGTGTCTCCCTGTACTTCTGTTTACTCTCTTCTGTCCTCTCTATGTCCCACTTCTTCTTAGCTAACCTCTTTTGTACACACTCCTGCACTTCCTCGTTCCACCACCAAGTCTCCTTATCTCCTCTCCTTCCAGAGGACACGCCAAGTACTCTCCTACCTGTCTCCCTGATCACATTTGCTGTAGTTGTCCAGTCATCTGGAAGTTACTTCCTGACCACCCAAAGCCTGTTTCAACTCCTCCTTGAAGACAACACGACACTCTTCCTGTTTCACTTCCACTCATGCTTTTCCTCTTCTCTCTCTGCCTACGGACACGCCTCCCGCCTCTCCTTCTTCAACCTCTCCTTCTTCGACCAACAGTAGTCCAATTTCCACCAGTACCCTGTTGGTTAACAGTACTGATGGCGGTCGTTGTTAACCCGGGCCTCGACCGATCTGGTATGAAATTTGTCTTTACGGTTTGCATTTTGTATTCTGGAAAAAGTTTTACGCCAGATGCCCTTCCTGTCGCAACCCTCTGCATTTATCCGGGCTTGGGACCGGCGTGAGGGCGGGCACTTGTTTGTGCCCCCCCCCTCACGGCTGCATTCTACACTTATATTATGTATTTTATAACAGACAAGGAAGTATTTCCATGCCCATTTTATGATTTCAATATGCATGAAAGTAAATTTTATTTTGTTCAGTGTGCAGGTTCTGACATGAATCAGTAAGAGGATCCTTTACAATATTGACCGCAGTGCTTTTGTTATAAATAATAGCTGTGATTTCCATAAATACAAGATAAAAAGGTAAAAAGACATGAGCACAGCCAAAAGGTAAATGTACCTAATAAACTAGCAGCTCAATATATATTTTAGTGCTGTGTGTTTGTGACTCACTTCTTCCGGGTTGAAGTGCTTTGTGCAGGGCAGGTCCCACAGGACTGGAACCATGCAAAAGCCGATGAGAAGGAAGGATGGAAATGAATGCTGCTCCAAACACAGCCTCAGGGAAAGATGTGTAAGCGGCCAGCAGCTCACCCGTCTCTTTGCCACCCAGCTAAGAAAGAAGAAAAAAGAGAGAGACAGATCAAAATAAAGAGAGAGTGAAAGGGAGGGAGACAGAGAGATAGAGAGAAATAAAGTGAGACAGAAAATATTGGACAGAGACAGAAAAAACAAAGTCAGAGAAAGAAATAAAGAGCGAGAGAGAGAGAGAGAGAGAGAGAAATATAGTGAGAGCAAAAATAAAAAAAAAAAGTATGAGGAAAAAGAAAGTCAAGAAAGAGAAAAAGAGGAAAGATGACAAAAATAAAAGAAACAAATAGAGAGAGGAAAATAAGAAAATCAGATAAGAATTAATAAAGGAAAGATGAAATTGTGCACAGATGAGAATTAATTCTTTAGCTATAACTCCACATAACATCCAGAACATTCTCAAGAATTCAATTTCTCTTGTAGAGAACATCACTTTTACATGAAAGCTATCTGAGAAATGCAACAACAATCTTGGCTATCTCACCCATTTCTGCCCACCTACACACTCTGCTTGCTCAACCTTATTTAATGATTTAATAAGCAGAGACGTTGCTAACTGAACATACCTTCGTAACAAGAAAGAAGAGTGAAACACATTGCCTTGAGCTGTGACTGACACAAAGCATAAGAAAAGGCACAAAATGTGTAAAAAAAAAAAAAAAAAAAAACTTTCAGAGCTCATGATGTAAATTCATTTAATGAATAAGAATGAAAAAAAATTGGGGGGGGGGGGGCTTTTCAAATCAGGACAAAGAAGAGGCTCACCCTCAGCACGTGGTCGAAATAGCAGCCTGAGCATTCTCCAAGCCAGTTGGCCTGCATCGCTTTCACACCGTACCACTCTGGGAGATCCGCCAAAGCATCCAGGAGAGGCTGCAAGATAAGCCATGACAATATACATACAGCTAAATAAAAGGGAAGTGCTCAAATGGAATTTGCATAGCTCAGTTCCCTCACTAAATGTTCATGGCTCTGTATCTGAATGCACGATGAGCTTTTCCTTCAGTCTGATTTCAAAGATATTCTTTTAATAACCATCGCAAGATCATTATTGACCCTTACTCATCACAATATCACCTGCAGCCTTACGGGACAGCCGTAGCCTAAAGGTTAGTGAAGTGGCTTTTGGATCGAAAGATCACTGGTTCGATTCCCAAACCAGACGGAAAAATGCATGGTAGTGAGGGGAGTGAATATTTGTAGCTGAGGTGCCCTTGAACAAAACACTTAATCCCAACTGCTCTCTGGGCACCCCCAAAGGGTGGTGGCCCAGTGCTTCAAGTGTGTTTGTGCGCTCACTGTGTATATGAGGGACGACTTCTTTTCCTTTCGGCTTTTCCCTTTCAGCGGTCGCCACAGCAAATCATCTGCCTCCATCTTCATGGAAGTCATATTAATGATTCGCATATTCGATTTGGCATATGTTTTTATGTCAGATAGTGGGGCCGGTGGCGTAGTGGTTAGGGTGCTGCACTCATGACCAACCATATTTGCTTAGGGTTATAAAAGTCCTCAAAACAGTGTAAACACAGAGATGATGTCTTAACACAAGGGTCACACTATATAATTGAGATATATATATATATATATATATATATATATATATATATATATATACACACACAGTGATACCTCTGCTCACGAACATAATTGGTTCCCAGAAAGTGTGTGTAAGGCGAAAAGTTCGTCTTCCGAACATTTATTTCCCATAAGAAACCATTAAAATGAGAATAATCCGTTCCCAGGTCCCCATAAAACATAATTTTCTACTAAATAAGCCTTAAAACTACACAAAAATATACCTTATTTTATGTATAATAAATGTGCTATTGTATTGTAATTAAAGAAATAAACTGTACTGTATAATAAAGTCGTTTTATTTACCTTTGTGATGGTAGTTGATGGCTTGATGGAATGGAGTGGGAGGAGGAGGGAGGGAGGGACTTACTGTTTGGAAGGAGAGTTTGGAAACGCCTACTGTTTGGAAACACCCCTAGCCACACACACACCCTTAATAGCTTCCTTGTTCTTAAGGATGGGAGCAATGGTAGACTTAGTGTACTGGTACTGGGACGCTAAGTCACACAAACGCACACCTCATTCATGTTTTTCAATGATCTTCGCCTGTGGTGGGGTCTTTTTCGGTCCCATAATAGCAAAAGTACACTCAATATGGTCCAAAATGTCTAGCAAACACAAACCACTTCCACACTCAAAGAAAGGGGGTGACGAACTGTGACGCCATGAGCGTGCGTCAGCTTCTCGTGGCCGCCACCGTGGCGCTGTTCGACCGCGTGGTTTGATTCATCCGCCGAAAACTAGTTCGTCAGCAGAGACTATATGCTCGCAAATTTAATGTTCTTGAGGCGAAAAGTTCGTGAGCTTAAGCGTTCGTCAGCGGAGGTTTTACTGTATATATATATATATATATATATATATATATATATATATATATAAAAAAAACTGAGATATATATATATATATATATATATATATATATATATATATATATATATATATATATACCCACACACACACACACTCAGTCTGTAGTTTGTAAACAATGAATGCAGCGCCATGACGTCAGCGTACTACGTAGGCACGTCTAAACTCAAAATTTGACTTTTTTTTTTTTTTTTAAAACAAAACAACGTAAAATCAAAAAAAAAAAAAAAAAACGTAAAACGGATGAACATAAGTCATCAGCATATCAATATACATGTCATATACATATACATGTCATATACATGTACGTATACGTCAATCGATCCTACTTCATGGAAATCGGTGGTCACGGGGTCTCTCGGTACCCATTAACCACGGAAAATGAGGGAACCCTGTATATCCAAATCAAAATACCATTTAGTATACAGGAATGGAGAAAGAGAAAATGCTCTTGATACATAGGCACATACACACACTTGAAAGAGACATACACTAACGCCACCTCGCAAACACCTCTGACCCAGGCGAGAGAAAAGGCTCCCAGAAGAAACAGAGGGGATGCTGGGTAGGGAGGAAGTGAGTGCTAGCACAGGTGAATAACAAAAAGGGAGCTATGCATAATAATGATCATGGGGGCCAAATGGCTCAGCTGGGCTGAACCGCAGTGAAAAAAACGAGGATATGAGCAGTCGCCTGTTGTGATATCTCTCTCTCCTGTCTGTCACTCTCTATTAGCACAACGGGTCCCTGAGGAACTCGACTCTCTCGAGAAAAGGCAAGTACAAAATAATTGTTTGGACCCTACCACCGCTCCTGGTATTGCCTTTCTCTCATTAATGGGGACAGTGTGTACTCTCACAGGATGGAGAAGAGGGTCAGATGTTGAGTCTTCATGGGAAAGCAGCTGAAGAACCTTCTTAGCATTAACTGCAAAAAGATGGTACTTCAAAGATCTTGGAGAGCACTTGAGACATGCATGTCTCTGTTGTAACATTTTAAGTTTTATTAAGGTTGAAGTCTGAACTCCTCAGCATAATTAGTGTAAGTGATTAGAAGTAGGCACTAAGTCAAGAATATCAATAATTAATTATGCAATGAAAGCTAGTTTGATGTTGCTGAGTAAGCCACTACTCAATTCAACAACATCTGCCAAGCCTAAGCTGTGGAGCTATTTTAGTAGAGATGCTCCCCAACTTACGAACATTCATTTTATGAACATCCAGAGATACAAACAGAGCTGTCCGAGGTCAAAAATGAAAGTGAAACGAAATTGAAGAACAAGTAGTAATAGAAATGGAATAAAATATATAGAAAGATACATAATTTTTCTTCTTCTTTCTTTCGGCTTTTTCCCTTTTCTTGGAAGTCGCCACAGCGAATCATCTGATTTGCACATTTGATTTAGCATAGGTTTTTACATCGGATGCCCTTCCTGTCACAACCCTTTAGCAAGGGACAGAAACACGCTGACGGCTTTGCAGCTACTCTTTACGAAAGTCAGCAATGGTTCTTTTACATGCCTCTCACCATAGACAGTGAGAGATATGGCCCGCCTTTGATAACCCAGTTAGCTGCACTGGGGGGACAGTGACAACCTTGTGGGGACTCGAACCCCTAACCTTAGGATCAGCAATCCTGCACCCTATCCATTAGACCACCACTGCCCCAAAAGATATATCATAAATATAAGTATGAAATATGACTAAACATTATCCTGAGGTACATTTAATACTAGGCTCCGGCAGAGGGGTGTGGCTTACACGTGCTTTACACCGGAGATCCGGGAAGAGAAGCAGAACAATACATTTCTGAAGTCGTGCCAAAACTTCCAAAGAAGAAACAAACTGACTCTAGTATTCCAATAAACTGGATAAGAGTGAAACTCTCTGAAAATCTGATCAGATCCGCTGTGCTGTGCTTGAGAGGAACCAGGAGTTTAAACATGGGACATAATAATATTGATAATGTACAGATGATTATGGAGAGAGAGAGAGAGAGAGAGAGAGAGATTGTATACAGTACAAACTCGTCTAGGTTACTTATACAGGGTTTAGACATACGTTCCCCTCTAAAGAACGTCCTGTAACGACTTACAAACAAATTCATCTAATGAACGGCCGTCCGGAACCTAACTTGTTCATAAGCTGGAGTGCGTCTGTATATACTATATGGAAATGTAAGCAAAAAAGAATAATACAACAAGAATTTCACTGTGTATTCCTTATATTTAAAAAAAGAAAAAAAAAATCATTTTGACTCAGGTGAGCCCAAAAGTGCACACATGAGCAAGTGCCACCTTAACTCTCTGTGAGAGTGACAGCATATGTTATATGGAAACAGGAAAAGAAAAGCAAATGAAAATGAGATTTCTTTAGTTTATATTTACTTAATTTAATCATGACAGGCATGTCACGTAAACTCAAGCTAATCTAGGAACCAGGTACCTAATGGCACTTCTTTAGCTTACTCATTGAGAATGAAGCAATTGTTATAAACAATAAAGATACACAAGAAAAACAAACCATGGTCATTTGGATCAGGCAACGTCATCAGTAACACATTTTAAAATGGAAAAAAATCAATCCTACAAATGTAATTTAATTTACTCCTGTGTTTCTCTTCTTCGTTTCCTTTCGGCTGTTCCCTTTCAGGGGTCGCCACAGCGAATCATCTGCCTACATCTTCATGGAAATCATATTAATGATTCGCATGTTTGATTTGGCATAGGTTTTTACGTCGGATACCCTTCCTGACACAGGTAAAGTCCTTTGGGCTTTTTACACCCGAGCCATAGTGGCTCATCAGGCTGGTGCTTATGCCCGGTTTCCATAGCGTGAAGCAACTAGGAGTTCAACTCCTCCTGGATGGGACGCTAGTCCATCGCAGGTTACCTTCCCAGGATATTTTTACTGGTACCCATTTATACTGCTGGGTGAGCAGAGGCACACTTGTGGTTGAGACCTTGCCCAGGGGTCTTGGCACAGTGAGGGTCTCACTGGGATTTGAACACATAACCTCCCGATCATGAGCGCAGAACCATAACCACTACGCCACCAGTCCCACGCCCTTCCTGACACAACCCTTTAGCAAAGAGCAGAAACACACTGACGGCTATGCAGCCTACTCTTGACAAAAGTCAGCAATGGTTCTTTTACATGAACCTCTCTCCATAGACAGTGAGAGACATAGCCAGCCTTTGATCACCCAGTTAGCGGCACTGGGGGGGAAGCAGTGACAACCTTAGGGAGAGTGGGACTTGAACCCCCAACCCTAGGATCAGTGATCCAGTGCCTTTTACCATGAGGCCACCACTGCCACTTGTTCCTGTGTTTCCAGATAGTGAATACTAAAATACACCTTTGGAGAGCTTGGTTTACTTATTTACTCCTGTAATAGTTAAAATATGTAAAAATAATCTATAATAAAAATTGCTTTTCAGTGTAGCGCACACTAAAAATCTTTGACAGATCTTATGCAACTGCTCAGGCATGTGCAGAGAGCTCACGTGTCTGTCATGAATTTTTTTTTTTTTTTTTTTTACAAAAGTAAGAAATAAGCCATAAAATCTCATTTTACTGTACGCATGTTCATATGCACCTCACCTCAGGCTCGGTGGGACATCACTGAATACCCCCACCCCCCCGTCCTGCTTTTCATCTAAAGTACTATTTAATGACAGCCAGCCTGGTTTCACGGAATTTTTTTTTTTTTTTTTTAACAAAAGGTGTGTGCTTGACTATCTTGATAAATCCTTAATTATTATTTGACTCCCCAAAGGTAATGAAAGTCATTCATTCATTCATTCATTCATTTTCTGAACGATTTAATCCTAAACTCGGCTGACTCTGGGCGAGGTCAGAGTACCTTCTGTAAACACCGTGACAGCCATTCAGCCTACTTTTGACGAAAGCCTACAATGGTTCTTTTACATTCCTTTCACCATAGACATGGCTGGCCTTTGATAAACCAGTTAGCTGTAGTGGGTGGGACAGCAGTGACAACCGTTGACAATGGGGATTGAACCCCCGACCTTGAGATTTGTAATTTAGCACCTTTCCACCGGGCCACGACTGCCGATCATGAAAGTCATGTAACATTTTTTCTTATCAAAGCTGAATCTGGCTATGTGGGTACAAAGGCATCTGAATGGCAAACGTATCCAAACATATTAAGCCAGCCCCAGTGGCCTCAAACCTGAAGTACAAACTTGTTCTCTGTCCTGCTCTAAATGAAAGATGTTCCACACTTTCTTATAAAGAAGTTTCTATTGGGATTTTCAGCAAACATTGAACACAAACTGTCTCTATGGAAACACACTAAGCCAATAAGCACTATAGGGGAAAACTGAATGGAACTGTGGCGAAGTGGGGCTCATCTAGAGATTTCAAATGAAAGAAAAAGTATACATCTCTTAATGGATCAATACATGAAGGACGGTGAAAAATATGTTCTATATATCTGTCCACTACATGTCATTATTAGAGGCAGTAACTTCAGTGAATTTTCCTGTACTGAGAAAACAGGAAAAACCGTTATCTCTGAATTCACCAACACTGGAGTCCTAATGCAACTTATTTACTGATCAATTAATGTTTATAAAAAATGACTTTTTATAGACCACATTCACAATTTTTTTCAGTCAAATGAATTTATAAAATTAAATTTAAGTCTGTATGGCGGGCAGTGGTGGTCTAGTAGTAGGGCGCAGGATCGCTGATCCTAAGGTTGGGGGTTCGAGTCCCCCCAGTCCAGCTAACTGGTGTAAAAGAACCATTGTTGACTTTCGTAAAGAGTAGGCTGCAAAGACCTCAGTGTGATTCTGTCCATTGCTAAAGGGTTGTGACAGGAAGGGCATCCGACGGGAAAATCTATGCCAAATCAAATGTGCGAATCAGATGATTCGCTGTGGTGACTCTCGAGAACGGGAAAAAGCTGAAAGGGAATATATATAAATTTAAGTCTGTACAATATTCTCTTTTCAGAGATGGAATTACTCTTTTACAAGACTTCATGTGTGCTTATGCACTACTGATATACAGTGAAGCCTTCTAAAGTTTCCCATGGAGATAATAAAACCTTATTCGGACAGATATTTCAACATACCTATCTCATTCTTAAACTTGATCTATTACAGTGTAATAACTGTGCCCTTGAAGTAGCTTTTTGTCTATTTCTTTGTGAGCAGAATTCTTAAGCAGCTCTTCGTATATGCACAACTCATTATTCGTTCTTAGTGTTGCATATAGTTTACATGTTTGTGAATATTTACTATCAACAGATAGTTTTGTACAGTGTTCATTCTACAATTCATTGTCTATATTTATTGATTATACACCGACCATCACAGCTCCCAGTACTCCTGTGGGAGATAATTTTCTGTAAAACGGAGACCTATTGCAGTCTTTATCTTTCTGTGCTATCAAAAAAATAATGACACCAACTTGTGTTAAAAGGTTATCTGTTCTTGATGTTTTGCAAAAGTTCAGTTCATTTTCTGTAACCGCTTAATCCTAGTTAGGGTCACGGGGAGGCTGGCGCCCATCCCAGCCAACTTCGGGCGAGGGCAGAGTACACCCTGGACAGCTCGCCAGGCCATCGCAGGGCGGAAACACGCCGACAGCTTTGCAGCCTACTCTTGTCGAAAGTCAGCAATGGTTCTTTTACATGCCTCACACCATAGACTGTGAGAGACATGGCCGGCCTTTGATAACCCTGCTGCACTGGGGAGGACAATGGCAACCTTGTGGAGAGTGGGAATCGAACCCTCAACCTTTGGATCAGCGATCCAGCGCCCTATACCACTAGACCACCACTGCCCTGTTTTGACAAAGTATCCTATTAAATAAAGATATTTAAGGAGAAAAGTGTTTCTAGTGTACTGTTGGTCTTGTGGATCATTCTGTGTAGAATATCACTGACAGTAAAACAGTATGCTCTCAACCCCAGTTACCAACATAGCCTTTAGTACATCAATGGCTTTTTTTCTAAATGTATATCTAAATACAAACATAAATATACATGTGTGCATCTCTTGAATAGTACACATACACTTGTCTCCATAATCATTGGCACCCCTGGTTAATATGTTAAAAGCCTTAAAATAAATTACATTTTTATTGCAGAAGCTACTTAAGTTGAAAATTGTAGAAAAATGTAACCAACTCAAGTTAAATTTTTTATTTATTTATTAATTTTTTTTTTTTTTTGGGGGGGGGGGATTACAGAGATCCCTCGCTACTTCGCGCTTCAATTCATGTGGCTTCAGTGCATCACGGTTTGTTTGTTTTTTTTAATATTCATCGAATTAAAAAAATAAGGAAATTAAGGGAAAATAGGGAGAAAAGTTAAAGAGAATGCCACAAAAACAAGGCCAATTATGCAAAAAAACTGTAGTTTTCAAAAATGCCCACTAGAGTGCGGCATTGCATTATATTTACTTTGTATTGCATTATGTTTACATGAATTGGATGCTAGTGAAATGAAATGACATGACGTGGATACGTCGTGCTTGAAAAAACATGCTACAGAACATAAAATCTCACACACAAACATTCTAAACATTAACTTAGGTACATTCATGTATTGGAATAATAACTCAAAATGGAACCTGCTGTAGTGGAATAAAAACTGATCTGATGATGACCTTGTTTCATACAACATTCACCTTCTTAACACTTCCACAAAAACTCCATGCTACACTAGCTCTGATTGCCTTTTAATTTTTCTTTATGTAGTGGACTGTACTTTCATTCACTTTATAATAATAGCACCCTACTGCAGCATAACTTTTTCCTTCCTGAATCATATCAAGCAGTTCTACTTTTTCATGCAGCGTCATTATCTTTTTCTGCTGCTTCGGCGCCTTACCAGAAGCCTGAGAAGGTGCGCAGCGTTTGGGTGGCATAACAGAGCTTGACTGTAATTAAAAACACACACACTAAAAAAGCACATGCACAAAGTGTGCACGAATGAGGAAGAAGGGGCTTTACATCATCTCAACCAATCAGCAGGAACAGGCATTGGCTGAATTTGAATCACGTGACAGTTGCTCGGCAATCCACGAATATGCGGGGGTGTGAGTTCAAAACCGCGAATAGTCAAGGGCCTACTGTATACATCAGTTGGGGGGGGGGTTTCGATCCTACTTCACAAAATTCGGTGGCTGCTGGGAGGATCTCGGCCCCAATTAACCGTTGAAAGTGAGGGATCACTGTAATTTTTTTCATAAAATCACCTGTTCCACAATTATTGGAACCCCTAATAATTCCTAGAAAATAAATGTAATTGAAGTATTTATGTCATTTCTACAGTAGTTTACAAGTTGATCAGAGTATCTCGGAACATGTATTTAGTGATTCATTACTTCTTGTTTCCCTGGAGTATAAATAGCATGCGACACAGATGCCATTTCTCTTATCCACTCTTCCACGTGGGAAAGACAAAGGAACACACCATTCAAATAAGGCAGGTGTGTGTGTGTGTGTGTGTGTGTGTGTGTGTGTGTGTGTGTGTGTGTGTCGACCTTCACGAGTCAGGCAATGACAACAAGAAAATAGCTGCTCGCCCACCCAGAAAAGCACCTCATGCCCACTGTGCAGTATGGGGAGGATCGGTGATGCTCTGGGCCTGTTCGTCTTCCAGAGGCTATGGGGACCTTGTTAGGGGGCATGCAGAATGGTCCAAGATTCCTCTTTCTATACTCTCCCATCTTGTGAAAGATTGTAGGATTAGGTGCTGTTTTGTTGGCAGAAGGGGGTTGTACAAAGTATTAACATCAGAGGTGCTAATAATTGTGGCACACATGATTTGATTAAGAATTATTTCTTAATGTGGTATTTTTTCATAAAGAAGTATCTTACCCAGGGGTGGCAATAATTACGGAGGGTATGGTATACACTAGGGACCGTAAGGGTCACTGCTTTGCATCTGTGTATCTATTAAAAAAGGTTATGATGCGAGTTTTTTTAAATTTTAAAAATTGACTGTGTATGGTCTTTCAGAAGTAATTTTAACTTTATTTTATTCGTGGATTTTAAAAATCGATTGTTACAACAGGAACTACTTTTTCTTCAACTTTTTTGCTCTGCTCACTATTGTGGTAACGAGGCACTAAGAGAAACAGTCATTTTGACATTGTCTTTTGGAGAAACATTCAAATTTATATTAGGTTTGTCAGTCTTTGGTAATGTGTTTTTTCAAAAAAAAAAAAAAAAAAAAAAAAAAAAAAAAAAATCACATTTTGAGTTTAGACGTACCTACGTAGTACGCCCACGTAATGACAGAATGACACTGCATTCATTATTTACATTCATTGTTATTTAGAAGTATAGTACAGTATGAGTGTCATACGTCACATGTCATACATCACTGTAACAACTTACATTCACTTTCAACTTACGTTCGGTTGTCCGGAACCAATTAAAAATGTAAGTCGAGGAGCGTCTGTACTGATATTATTACGAAAGCAGTTAGAAAAGCTGTAAGGTAATTGCTTTTTATTATTCATGTAGAAACTGTGCCATTGTTTACTGATTACTGCGGAGTTCGTTTATCTGCTAAAAAATATTCTTCACAATATATCACTGTTAATCCTGAGCACTGTTTTACTAGATATTTTAGTTTTACATGCTCACACTATCTGTACCAAACTCAATTATGTAATACATTCATCTGCAATGCACTGTTTCATACTGAAATGCATTGTGTTGAATCAAATTGTGTCATTAATTAAACCACATTAAATTTATTTCACATGAATTAAATCTGTGTGACAATAGAGTGAACTGCATTATTGTTAAATATTATAAGCAGTTTTATATCAGGAATTGATTGATCGTTGGAAATGCATCAATATGCGTATGGTATTGACCTAGTGATGGAGCTGTATATCCTTAACATGAACACATGCATGTACACTAATTAATGTTGTTCAGTAGTGTGTGCTCAGACCATAAGTGAGTAATGATACCTCCTTTATTCCCCCCCTCACCCTGCACACTATACTTACTCTAACAGTCATTCTCACTCACTCTCTCTCTCTCTCTCTCTCTCACACACACACACACACACACACACACACACACACACACACACAGCTTTACTGCTGTGCAAATGAGAGGATCTGTGAAATCACAGGAACAAACTGGCCCACCATCACATGGGGAACATCTGAGGAAAAACATTCACATAACACAGACAGTTCTAATGTTTGGTAAATAAAACAGTCACAGAAAAAAAAAAATCATATGGCTCACAAAAACATCAGTTTACTCTAATAAAATGGAGGCGACTTGTCAGCATCGTAATAAAGCAGCATTGTATTCTAGAAATATTCTGGCCCAATGAAACATTTAATATCTGAGCACATGGAATAGAAAGGCCAAAGTAAACATCAAAACAATGCTGAATGCAGACATTATCAATTTATATGTGCACTGGTCCTACTTCCTCATTAAAAAAAAGATGCCAATAATCAATATTTAGTACGTATTGCATAGGAATGATGTGACCCGATTTTTTTTTTCCACTCCAAGATATCTGATATAATTTTTAGCATATAATGCTTTAATCAAAATATTGTGCAAAACCGTGTGCAAAGAGACAAGTGAGTGGGAGTCCATGGTCGGCTACAAGCAAAGTCTATATTGCCAGCCCTTTTATAATACAACTTTCCAAGTCTGCTTCCTGGAAAATAAACTAGGTTTCATGAAATTCCAGCAGACCTTCCAACATGAGTTTAGAGACTGATGTGTCCTTATTTTCATAAAGACATGGCTCAGCAGTAGCATTACAGACACTGCTAGTCAGCTGGATTTCCTTGCTCATTTTGAACTGACAAAAAAAAATCAAAAACTAAATTTGAAAAAGTATTTGGATGGTAATTTTATGTGTTTATAATGCAGTGGGTGTGCATATAATAAACAGATATTCCACTCAATCTCATCATATGGCTGATAGCCAGCTTAGTTCCCGGTGCTTCACCAGGCTATCAGGTCATGCATCACACAATTTCATGGGACAACTCTTAATCATCCATTCCACAAACTGAACTTTTGAATCAATAAAAATATCCTTTTTTAATGTTTTCATGCAGTACATGCAAAACTATTATCCAACCCAGGCTTTGTCAATACCCTTTGAGACTCAACAATTATTCAGTGATATCAACGTCACATTTGCTGAATAATTGTAAAATATTCAACACTAATCAAATGCTGACTGTTAAACTGATTGCAGAAGCTGTAGGAGAGGTAGGTGTATGCAGACAACTCTTTTGCTGTTACTCTCTTAGATACAGTTTGCATGTAATTAAAATAATGAGTGATTTAACTCTGTATAAAATGAAAACTAAAATGACTATAAATCTAAAATCATACCCATTTAAAGCACAAAAATACGGAGCACAGTAGAAAATAATTAATTTCAAACATGATGCAGAAAGTCAGGTCAATACCAATCCAAAATCGGACATTAATTTAATTCAGATCCTTTTACTGTAATAGAATCGTGCCCACTCTTTGATATATGAGCCTAGCTGAGATTTATGGAATCCCAGCTTCATGTCTACATGTTGAAGACATCCTGTTATACTTGCAATCAGGGAGCAAGACTCAGTTAAATCAACTGACTGCTGTGCAGATTTTCTTTGGATGGAAAGATCTGGAACTTGGACGGATATGGTTCATTTAACATACCACAAAAAATGGGGGGGGGGGGGGGGCAATATACAGCTTTCATAATCAGAACAATTCGAACAGTGCTGCTTGAAGGAGAGGTGACCTGCATGAGTCACAGTTTTGTAAGAGATTAGTCCAATTCTGCATTATTCTGTCAGAACGTGGTCAGCACAGAAACCTAGTCTGTGTCTCTGCAAGTACTTTTACAAAAGTCCTGCTAATGCATCAGCAAGCAAAAAAAAAAAAAAAAAAAAAAAAAAAAAAAAACCCACTCCCCAAGCTTTACAAGCTTACAGAAGAATTTACATTTTTAAATCCTGAACAAATTAATATGGGTGCACACAGCAGTCCAATCAACAGTTATTAACAAAACTAACAAAAGGCACCCTTCCTTGAAACTCCACCTTATCGTGGTGGAGGGATCTGTGTATCCTAATGATCCTAGGAGCTGTGTTGTCGAAGGCATAATGACCCTTGTGACCCTTGTAAGGTCAGCCAAGGCAAACAGGTGTAGGTCTCGACAACATGCAGTTTGAAAACCCCTATGGAGAAATTTAAAAGGACATGGTTTCTCTTGTCCAGACGAGGGTTACCGGGGACCCCCCGGAGCCAGGCCTGAAGGAAGGGCTCAAAAGGCGAGTGCCTGGTGGTTGGACTACTGCCCCTGGAGCCTGAGAGACACTAATGTCCATGTGGACAATGACAGTGTGACCTGGAAGGGTGTGCTCGGTAGGTATGGCCTCTCCAGTCTGAACTTGAATGGTGTTTCGTTGTTGGACTTCTGTGCTCGTCAAGGTTTGTCCATCACGAACAGCATGCTCAAACATAAGGGTGCCCATAAGTGCACTTGGCACTCTAGGCTGCAGTTTGATGATCAACTTTGTAGTCATATCACCAGAGTTGCGGCCGCATGTTCTGGACACTCGAGTGAAGAAGGGGACGGAGCTGTCAGCCAACCACCACCTGATGAAGGTTTCCTTGGAACATTGGCAGAGTCTCCTGTCAGAGGGGCCTTTAACTCCCACCTCCAGTAGATCTATAATTACACCCGAAGGAGGTGGGTAACATGGATTTAAATGGGCCATAGGCTTCATTATTGAGATGGCAGCCCATAGCTGGGGCCGGAAGGTCATTGGTGTCTGTCGTGGCGGTAACACCCAAACCTGGAGGTGGATACCTACGGTGAAGGGAACCATCCAGCTGAAGAAGGAGGCCTACTGGGTCTTATTGGCCCATGGGACTCCCGAGGTAGCAGACAGGTACCGGCAGGCCAAATGTGCTGCAGCCTGAGCTGTTGCTGATGGAAAATCTCGGCCATGGGAGGAGTTCGGTGAAGGCCCTGAAAGTGATTATCAATTGGCCTTGAAATGGTCCTGGACCACCAAAGCCTCAGGAGGGGAGCGGTTCTCCACAAATACTGTTTACAGTCAAAGGAATAATTTGAGGACCTCCTCAATACCATCAAAATACCCTCTGTGGAGGAGGAAGACCATGGGGTTTGGGTGGGGGTTCATTCATTACTGGGGCTACGGGCACAAAGGTAATCAAAAAGCTCCTCAGTGGTCAGGCTCCAGGAGTGGATGAGATCCACCCTGAATATCTCAGGGCTCTGGATGTCTTGGTTGACAAGTCTCTGAAACATTGCGTGGTCATCGGGAGCTGTCCCTCTGGATTGGAAAACTGGGGTGGTCTCCATTTTGATAAAGGAGGAAAGGAGTGTGTGTTCCAATTATCATGTAATCACACTCCTCAGGATACCCAGGAAAGTCTGTGCAGCAGTATTGGACAGGAGGATCCGACCGATGGTTGAACTTTGGATTCAGGAGGAATAATGTGTTTTTGTTGCCACAGCACTCTTGATCAGCTCTGTACACTCTACAGGATCCTGGCGAGGGCAGGGGAGTTTGCCCAACCTGTTCACATGTGCGTTGTGTATTTAAAGAAGGTTTCTGGTTTGGCGACCATTGGATCTCATCTCTGCTTTTTTGCAGATGATGTTGTCCTTTTGTCTTCATCTATCCAAGGCCTCCAGCTCTCATTGCAGCAATTTGCAGCTGAGTGCAAAGCATCCAGGAAGAGAATCAGCACCAAGAGAATCCGAGGAGTTCAAGTATCTTGGGGTCTTGTTCACGAGTGAGGGAAGGATGGAGCAGGAAATTGACAGGCGGATTGGTGCAGCCTCTGCTGTAATGCGGAGCTTGTACCGTGGAGCTTGGTCCTTTGTAGTGTAGAGGAAGGTGAGACGCAAAGCAAAGCTCTCAATTTGCCAGCCCATCTACGTTGCAATCCTCACCTATGATTACAAGCTTTGGATAGTGACCCAAAGAACAAGATTGCGGTTACAAGTGGCTGAAACGAACTTCCTTCGCCAGGAGGTGGGGCTCTCCCTTAGAGATAGGGTGAGAAGCTCAGCCATCCAGGAGGAGCTTGGAGTAGAACTGCTGGAGTAGAGAAGCCAGTTGAGATGCCTCCCAAATGCCTCCATGGTGTGGTGTTTTGGGAATGTCCTAACAGGAAGATATCCTGGGGTCGATCTAAAACACGCTGGAAGGATTATGTCTCTTGGTTTTAATGTCAGAAGGCACAACTACACTTTCTAATAGAAGTCACTATCACTTTTGATGAAGAACTCTATACCAGCATCCAAGTTCAAGGCTAGATTTCGGATGTCTACACATGGACAAATGGCCAGGGATACTGATTTATATTCCATTTAATAAACATAATTAATATTAACATATGTACCATAAATTGTATTTTAAAACTATTGTAGGGTTACTGCACCAAATTTTATTACCTCCCAAAACAGGTTTATGTTTTACCCTGCAGTTTGTGTTTGTTACATGCAGATTTGTATGAAGTTTTTATCAGAGGCCGAAACTTCAACATTTTGCTTTGAATGGGGAAATTGTTGGGCTTGGTAAAGGTTTGCACTCTCCAAGTGCACTTACTTACTTTATTAAGTTAATTACACAAGTCTCAAACAACATTTCAAACCATCATTTACAAATTATTTATTACAAAGAGAAACTCAAACATAACAGGAAATCTAATCTAATGAAAAATAATTATTTGGTCCTTGGATATTTCATGCAAGTGTAATTACTTTTAACTTCCAGGCAAAGCAAACATGTCAACAACAGTAATTACTACACAAATTTAAATTAGCAGCATCCACAACTACATACCAAGCCATTAATAATTCTGTAAAAACTTCCCTTTATTCATTAGGGTTCCCCATCTGTCAGTCGATTGAAAAATCATACCCAGACTGTTATAAAGATGGGATTTAGCCATCTGGTTTTGTTTGTCTTGAGAAACCTCCACACCTGTTGCATACCATCAACCCATAAGAGGTAAACCATAGAGAGCTGCTAACCCAGATTCTTGAAGTAAAACTAAAGGTGCTTATCTACCTAACTAATCTGTTATAATTCTATCTATCTGTTATAACAAAACATGATGTATTTACACTTGTTAAGCTAAATTAAAATAATATATACATATAATCTTTACCATCACTGTTATAGTTTTAATGCTTATAATAATCAGCTCATCCATTCAGAGGAACCACTTAATTAAAAAAAAAACCACTGATATTAGTTTCATAAAGCATAAGTTCATTTCTTCATTTAAAATGGGCAAAGGATAGAGACGCTCAATTACGATGTGTGAAACTGACTGCTTGACCACTAAGAGACAAAATCACACCAAGGACAAGTTCCAATTTGGCACTGCAACTACTTAAAAGGCATAGAAGGAACAGAGAGTTATAACATGGCAGATCTCTCCAACAGCCAGATTGATCTCAGGCCAATGGGATGCATCATCATCTTTCAGCAATTCCGTGAAACCCTCAGGGCTTCATTTTTGTATGCAAAGAATCAACCATTTCATCATGACTGAAATTAGTCCAAATATATATTTAGATAGTAAAAGTTAAAGGAATATATTTAAGATTTCTTACACTAAATCATTATCCATTACATCTGTAATAGCAGAACATACAGAATTAGAATTTCAAAATTTTGACTGTACTGAGAAAACTAAATAAAAGATGTTCATTTGAAATATTTGCTCTAAGTTGAAGAAGACTTTTGGGCAACTAGAAATGTTTGTGATGTATGTATTCAGAAAGTGCAGAATTCTTTAGTTAAATATATTCGTAAATAACGTTCTAAACATGTACCTTTCCTTCTTTCAAAAATGAAATTACTTCCTCAGAGGGAAGAATCTGTGGTTATGGATTGTTATCATAGTGAATTTGATCACAGGTAGAATTCATTAAGCTTCAAATAAAGTGATTCACCGGATTTTTTTATCGTGTCTGAAAGATGGATAAAATCATATAAGAACAGATTTGCCAAGTTCCGGGTCTCATTTATCAAACTGGATACAGGTGGACTTATTAAAATCCTGTGAAGTCGGGACAAAAAGTTTGTATCCTTCTTATGCCTCTGAATATTTGTGAAGTTACACAACAGAAAACTAACAAATATGAATATTAATTTGCTCATTGCAAAGGTAAAGTCAATGACCATGGTTATCTCATTACAATGGCATGTGTCACGGGGTAAGAAGTATTAGGCATCAAGTGAACAGTCAGTTCTCTGTTTATGTTTTAAGCAGGAAATATAGGCAAGATCTGCGCGACTTTAATAGGGGCCAAGTTATCATGGCTTGATGACTGGGTCAAAGAATGTACAAAGCCAATGGTCTTTTGGAGCGTACCTGATAGGCAGTGTTTGGGGCCTACCAAAAGTGGTACAAGGATGGACAAAGAGTGAACTAGGAACAGATTTTCTGCAATCTAAGATTCACTGATATACATGGGGAATGAAGGTCCTATCCAGTAAACTAATCCTACAAAAGAGGAAAAATTTCTGTAAAAGCAAATACAGACAGTCATCGACTTACAACCTATGCGAGTTATGTCTGATCGACTTTACAACCGCAAAAGTCGTGAAGCATGATTCATGGCAGTGCAGTGCGGGTGTTACGTATGACAGATTTTTGCGCTGCCGGCAGCACCAGCATCTTACAAGGCCAAGCAGGAGATGATGCAGCTTCACTTTCTAACTACTCAGAGCAAATCTATTCATCTACTTTCAATGCCACGTCACTGTGACGCGAACCGGAGAGCCAATCCTTTCTGTGTGCGGGCGGGTCCAATACCTTGAAACTCTAATTTTATTGGACTCACACACTGCAGGGTTTATGTGACAGGAAACGCGTCCCATGTTTTGGTAATCAACTGCTCTGCGGGTTGAAGTTTTTCCATGTCTGTCCATTTGTGCTTGCTTCCACCTGTGCTTGGCTTCGAGGAAATGAGCTGATCAAAACGAGGGAAATTTGTCTCTTTACTCAAAAACAACATGTGCAGTCTGTGGCTGTTGTTATAATCCAATAAAATTACAGTTTGAAGGTTTTGAACTCGCCCACACACTGGAGTACAGAAAGGATTGGCTCTCCGCTGCGCGCCACAGTTACGTGGAATGGAAAATAGATGTATAGATTTAAATGCGCGAGATTTATTCATCTGTTTTTGTTTGGCATGAGTGTATTTGGATGGAAAGTCGACATATGACCAGATTTCTATGACCAGTCTGTCGGAACCAAAAGCAGTCGTAAGTCGATGACTATCTGTACTTGCTATAATAATCCACATCAGATTGCATACAGCGCAAATATGTCAACAGAAAATGCCATCAATACAGCCCTCACACACCTGGACAGCAGCAACTCCTATGTGATGATGCTGTTCGTTGATTTCAACTCTGCTTTTAATACAGTCCAACCACATAAACTGGTTCAGAAGTTGGGCAATCTGGGCAAGGGAGCTTACTGTGCACCTGAATACTGGACTTTCTCAGCAACCTACCTCAGAACTTCAGGATAGGAGAACACATTTCCTCCACACCACAAGGGTGTGTTCTTAGACCCCTTGTCTTCTCGCTATTCACACATGACTACTCACCCAGTCACAGCAGCAACACCATTGTCAACTTTGCCGACAATACCACCGTCATAGGATTGATTACGGATAACAATAAGTCAGCCTATAAGAAGGAGGGAGCATCTGTCGCGATGGTGCAACAACAAGGATTTGGAACTTAACACATCCAAAACCAAGGAGAGGACAACGGACTTTAGGAGAGCAAAACAAAATGAGCACTCTACCCTCTACATTGATGGAGAGGATGTAGAGAAGGTGGAGTGCTTCAAGTTTCTTGAAATCTGTATCCTGGAATTATCAGGGACCACACATACCTTGGTGCCAAGACCCCAAGGCAAGGTCTTAACAAGTGTGCCTCTGTTCACCCTGCTGTATAAATGGGTACCAGTAAAATTATACTGGGAAGGTAACCTGCAATGGACTAGCATCCCATCCAGGAGGAGTTGAACTCCTGGTAGCTTCACGCTACGGAAACCGAGAATAAGCACCAGCCTGATGAGCCACGAGGCTCGGGACACCCTGGACACCCCCTTTTCAAGCCTCTCCCCTCTGATAAAAGGTGCAGGACACTAAAATCATAAAATAATAGACCCAAGAACAGTTTTTACCCACAAGCTATTAAACCATGTAATAACAAGACCACTGTCTCACACACGCTGACTGCATAAACATCACTCAGAACATCTTCCTGGATAGTGCACTACTCATGCGTAAGTGCAATATTCGTGTTTAGAGCAGTTCTCGAACATCATAACATTTTAGTAAAATGTACCATATAATTAAAAGCTGTACCTCGTACCAGGTGTATATCATGCACCTTTGACATATTATTCACTCTTCTGTGTGAATAAGTGAATCCATTCATCCATCCATTCATCTCAGCCATTTGTGCCACTGCTGAGGGGTAGCCTCCACAATCTACTCCACACCTTTCGATCTTGTGCTCTCTGCATCCACATGCTGCTGGCCTTCGCTTCTCTCTCATCTCTCCATCTCCTCTTCGATCTATCTTTTGCTCGGTTCCCCTCTCTTGATTGCCACTCAGTTGTTTTCCATCCGGGCGAGATGTCCTGCCCACTGGCCCTGAGAGAGTTCGGCTTTCTCAATGATGTCCACCACTTTGGTTCTTAATCTTATAACCTCATTCCTGATATTGTCTTTCCGAGTGACGTTCAGCATTGCTCTTTCCATACTTCTCTGAGCCACAGCAAACACGTCTCAGCTCCAGAGGTCATTGCTGGTAGTATGACCATGTCCATAATCTTTTTCTTTAGACTAATGGGCATCCTCTTATCCTTTAGGAAGTTGCTGTACTGGCCGAATCTTTTCCATCCTGATGTTATTCTTTGATTGATTTCCTTGTCAATCTCATTTCCTGGTGTTAACAGCCTTCCTAGATACTTATACTGGTCCACCTCTTCTAGATGTTCTCCGACTTTTTTTTTCCTTCTCTGTTCAGATTGTTTAGCAGATTCTCCAGCTCTTCCTCTGTCTTCGTGAACAAGATGATGTCATCCACAAATCGTAGATTGTCAAGTCTCTCTCCATTGATGTTGATTCCGGTTTCAATGTCTATCCTCTTAAAGATCTCCTCGACTACTGATGTAAATATAACTGGTGACAAAGTGTCGCCTTGTTGGACCCCTTTCATAATGTTAATTTTTCTGCTTAACTTTTCTGTTCTGATATGTGCTGTGCCTCCCCTGTAGGTTTCATTCAGGATGTTGATATATTTCTCTTGAATACAGTGTCTTCATAGAGCTTCAAACATTGCCTGATGTTGTATAGAATCAAATGCTTTCTCGTAATCCACAAAGGCCATATATAGTGGTATTCTGGACTCATTGGTTTTCTCCAGTACTTGCCTGACAGTTTGCAGATGGTCTGTGGTGGAGTGACCTTTGCGGTCGGCGGCCTGTTCTGGTTGCTGATGTTCGTCTAGCGTGGTGTTAAGTCTATTTTTCAGGATCTTCATGAACAACTTGTATATGTGGGACAGTAAGCTGATTGGTCTATAGTTTGCAAGGTCTTTCTTGTCTCCCTTCTTGAATATCAGCATGATGATGGCCTTTTTCCACTTCTTGGACACTTCTTTCCTTATCACCATGTTGAAAAGTTCCTTGATTTCCTTCCATACAGTTTCTCCTCCTGCTTTCAGCATTTTGATCACTACTTGGTCCTCTCCTGGTGCTTTGCGGTTCTTTATTTTCTTCATGGCGTGTTATATTTCGCTGTCTAGGATGGGCGATATCTCCCCTCTGCTCCTGCTGGGATGATGTTCCGAGTTGCGCCCTTGTAGAGATTTTCATAAAATTCCACACATCTTTCAAAAATTCTCTCTCTGTTAGTGATAATGATTCCGTCTTGTTCTCTCTGTGATGGTATTAAAATCTTGCAACCTTCTCTACTGTCGGTGGCTCCTTGCAGGCCTCTTCCCTTCTCAATAGCCTCCTTAACTTTCATCGTGTTGTGTTCTCTGATGTCGTCTCTCATTAGCTTCCTGATGGTTTTACATATCTCGGTGTACTCAATTTTCTGCCTTGTAGTCTTGTCTTTCCCAGCCATTTGCATTCTCTTCTGCAGTAACTCTTGGGTTTTTGGCTTCAGCTTTTCTCTTCCATGCTTTGTATCTTTTCTTGCTGTTTCCATTGTGCAATCCTGGAGGATTTCTGTGATCTTTTCTGTCATCTCTTCAGTATCTGCTGTTGTTAGCACCTCAAAGCGATTCTGAAGCTTCAGCTGGAATTCTTCGGTCTTGGTCATCAAATCATCTAGGTTGACTTTAGGCTTTCCAGTTTTGGCCATTTTGGTTCTTTAGCTGTATGACGAAGTAGCCAGGATCATGGCGAAGAACTAGAGTCATTATAAGATAATCATGGGTGACTTCAATGTGAAAGTCGGACAGCAGCAACAGGCCGAAGGAAAAAAAAAAAAAAAAAAAACTGTTGGATCTTTTGGCCTTGGAGAACGAAATGAAAGAGGAACAAGATTAGTGCAATTCGCAACATCCCAGAATCTGAGGATAGAGAACACCTTCTTTCAGAAGCCAAAGAACAAGAAATGGACATGGAAGAGTGCTAACGGAATGGTGAAGAACGAGATTGACTATATCATGAGTAATAGAAATGTCAACCAAAACATCGAAGCCATCCAGAGAGTGAATGTTGGAAGCGATCATAGGAAGGTTCGCAGCAAGATCAGGCTTAATGTGAGACTGGAAAGAAGCAAAACGGCCAAAACTGGAAGATATGTATAGGTCTGTAAATGTGTGAATATGTGAATAGATATTTACGTGTCTATATGTGCATGTATAGCCTAGTATAGTTGCTTAGCTTAGTATAGTTTTAGTTGATTTTTGTGTACTTTTTATAACTATTGCTAAACAAAGAGCTGATAAACAGATTTTCATTGTTTATGCAACAGTTGACAAAGATTTATTTATCTTTTTAATAGAAAGTGTTAGAACACACACTGAGGTGCAGACTATTGCATATGAGACTGTCCAGCCGCAAGCTACTCAGAGTGCATATACAGAATCCCTGTCTACAACTAAAAGGATCTACAAACAGTATGAGCATTAAAACTGGACCAGGAAACAATGGAAGAAGTTGGACTCATCTGATAAATGACATTTACTTTGACATTGTATGGATAGCTGGGTGTCTCGCTTTCGTGGGGAAAATATGACCATGTAATGCTCTGGGCAATGTTCTGGTAAGAAAAATGTGCCTGTGAGATCAAGGTCTTCTGCGTTCTCTATTCAGAAAGCATTTTATATGGATATATGGATTAGACAGCTAAATACAGAAAGCAGTTGCAGTTTTCATTTTCTAATGTAAAAGATAGCATTTGCTGAAGGAACAAAAAACAGAAGGGTGTACCTAAATGGTTCTAAAATATAATACTACCATGGGACTGGAAAAAATAAAGCAATCTGGTCTGTAATTCTCTCAGGGAGTAGAGAGAGAAAACACAGGCATCATGGTGGAGGGAAGTGAAATCAGAGACAAGTACTTCTCGTGTCATCCTCTTTCAGGTGACACCAGATAAGTTTAGAAAGCACTGCTCTTGCACATATGTATATTAAATTGGTCATCATACCATTTTTTTGTTTAATGGTACTACAATATTCTTTCAATTCCAGTTTTCCGTGCATGCATAGTCACCAAGTGTAGTCTCGTGAAAAATTAACAACATACTCAATACAAATGAAGAAACTTGGATAAAAAAAATATTTGAATAGATATCCTGATAAAGTAGATGCTGCTGGAGAGAAAGTTCCTGATTCGTACATCACTGACAAAACAGGGAAAGTTAGTAGGCTAAGAACTGAATGTGAAATTTCCAGATATTCAGAACCACATTGTCTGATACATTGCCCTCGACTTTACACTCACAAAGAAGGGTCAATATTAATAAATTTCACAATCATCTTCAAGCGATTTGATGAAAGTTAAACAAATCTCACCAGACAAAAAGCAAAGCTATATCAAGCACTCACTGCACATGCAAAGTGACACAAGTTGAATTGAGTTCAATCATTAAAAATATTAATTATGCAGACAGACTCCTGTTCCCAGTTCTCCATCACCTAAGCAGTTCAAATCGGAAAATACAAATAAAGAGTGTATTCAGCTTATGAGATGCATAAATCACTACAGACAGTCGCCGACTTATGACCTGCGCAACTTACGACTGTTCAACTTTACGACCACCCATGACAAAAAAAATAAATAGCTCATATACTTGGTATCATGTATGTGAATATCATCAGCCTACCTAGTTAATTCTAGCCTATTTGTGAGGAACCAATGGGCTAAACCATGTCTTGTGTACACATACACACACACATATATATATATATATATATATATATATATATATATATATATATATATATATATATATATATATATATATATATATTCATTCTTCACCAGGATTCCTTGGTAGCGAGCAGAATTCATGGTTCCATCAATCATGACAAGTTGCCCAGATCCTGAAGCAGCAAAGCAGGCCTAGATCATCACACTTCCACCACCACTGTTGGCACAATGTTCTTTTTTATCAAATGCAGTGTTCCTTTTGCACCAGATGTAACAAGATGCATTTCTGTCAAAAAGTTCAACTTTAGTGTTCTCGGTCCAGAGGATATTTTCCCCAAAAGATCTTTGGAGATGATCAAGATGATTCTTGGCAAAAGCGAGTTGTGCCTTGATATTCTTTTTGTCAACAGTGGCTTTCACCTCAAAACTCTTCCATGGATTCCATTTTTGCCTGGTGTCTTTCTGATGGTGGAGTCATAAGCATTGACATTAACTGAGGCAGGTGAGGCCTGTGGTTATTTAGATGTGTTTTTTGGATCCTTTGTGACTTCTCCGGTTAGTCTGCGCCATGCTCTTGGAGTAATTTTGGTAGGTCGCCACTCTTGGGAAGTGTCACCACTGTGCCATGCCTTCTCCATTTATGGATAATTGCTCTGACAGTGGTCCGCTGGAGTCCCAAAGATTTACCAATGACTTTGTATCCTTTCCCAGGCTGAGACATCTCTATAATCTTCTTTCTTGTTCGCTCTTGAAGCTCACTGGATCGCGACATGATGTGTGCTCAGTATGGCTTACCTCACCTTGTCAGATAGGTTTATGTTAGGGATCCCCTGATTGGAAATGTCTGGCAGCAATCAGGCCTGAGTGTGGCCATGAAATTGAACTCAGTTTTCCCCAATAATAGAATTAATCCCAATTCCCTCACCTATTAACAAGGGGGCAATTACTTTTTCACCGAGGTTCATGTAGGTTTGAACAGGATTAAAATATAAATGAATATATAACTCTTAATATATAAAATCACAACAGGAAAACTGCATTTTTTTGAGTACTTGGGTTATCTTTATGTAATGTTTAAATTTGTTTGATGATCTGAATGATTGAAGAGTGACAAAAGTGCAACAAAGTAAAAAATCAGCGACAAAAACTTTGGCACAGCACAGTATTTTTTATTTTTTTTTCATCTTTACGAAAGTCAGCAATACTTGTTTTACATGCCTCTCACCATAGACAGTGAAAGACATGGCCAGCCTTTGATAACCCAGTTAGCTGCACTGGGGACGACGACAGTGACAACTTTGTGGGGTAGTGGGACTTGAACCCCCCCACCCTAGGATCAGCGATCCAGCGCCCTATACCACTAGGCCACCACTGCCCAGCACTGTGTGTGTGTGTGTGTGTGTGTGTGTGTGTGTGTGTGTGTGTGTGTGTCAGGTTTTATTAGCCTGTGGGACTCCCGAGGCAGCAAACGGGTACCGGCAGGCCAAACGTGCTGCAGCCAAGGCTGTCGCAGATGCAAAATCTGGGGCGTGGGAGGAGTTCGGTGAGGGCCTGGAGAGTGATTATCGGTTAGCCTCAAAAAGGTTCTGGACCACCATCCGACGCCTCAGGAGGGGGAAGCAGTTCTTCACAAACACTGTTTACAGTGGAGGTGGGGAGCTGCTTACCTTGACTGGGGATGTTGTCGAGAGGTGGAGGGAATACTTTGAGAACCTCCTCAATCCCACCAACACGCCCTCCGTGGAAGAGGAAGACCCTGGGGGTTCGGGTGAGGGTCTGCCCATCACTGGAGTGGAGGTCACTGAGGTTGTCAAAAAGCTCCTCGGTGGTCGAGCTCCGGGGTTGGACGAGATCCGCCCGGAATATCTCAGGGCTCTGGATGTTGTAGGACTGTCTTGGTTGACACGTCTCTGCAACATCACGTGGTCATCAGGGGCTGTACCTCTGGATTGGCAAACTGGGGTAGTGGTCCCAATTTTTAAGAAGGGGGACTGGAGGGTGTGTTCCAATTATCGGGGAATTACACTCCTCAGCCTACCTGGGAAAGTCTATGCAGGGGTACTAGAGAGGAGGATCCGACCGATAGTCGAACCTCGGATTCAGGAGGAACAATGTGGTACAATGTGGACTTCCAGCTCTCATTGGAGCGATTCGCAGCCGAGTGCGAAGCAGCCGGGATGAAGTTCAGTACCTCCAAGTCCGAGGCCACGGTTCTCAGTCGGACAATGGTGGAATGCACCCTTCGGGTCGGGAATGAGGTCCTGCCCCAAGTGGAGGAGTTTAGTATCTTGGAGTCTTGTTTACGAGTGAGGGAAGGATGGAGCAAGAGATCGAAAGATGGATTGCTGCAGCCTCTGCTGTTAAGCGGTGCCTGTACCGGTCCATCGTGATGAAGAAGGAGCTGAGCCGCAAGGCGAAGCTCTCTATTGACCAGTCGATCTACGTTCCAACCTTCACCTATGGTCACAAGCTTTGGGTAATGACCGAAAGAACAAGGTCACTGATACAAGCGGCTGAAATGAGCTTCCTTCACCGGGTGGCGGGGTTCTCCCTTAGAGATAAGGTGAGAAGCTCCACCATCCAGGGAGAGCTCGGAGTAGATCCGCTGCTCCTCAGCATTGAGCGGGGCCAGTTGAGGTGGCACGGGCATCTGGTCAGAATGCCCCCCGGACGCCTCCCTGGTGTGGTGTTTCGAGCATGTCCAACCGGGAAGAGACCCCGGGGTCAACCTAGAACACGCTGGAGGGACTATGTCTCTCGGCTTGTCTGGGACCACCTCGGTGTCCCCCCGGGAGAGTTGGAGGAAGTGGCTCAGGAAAGGGACGTCTGGACCTTTTTGCTTAGGTTGCTGCCCCCGCGACCCGACCCTGGACTATGCGGAAGATGATGATGATGATGATGATGATGACTGTGGGGCAATTTGAAACAGTCAATTAGCCTACTATGCATGCTTTTACACTGTGGAAGGAAACCGGAGTAACCCGAGGGAGGCCCTGTGAGCACAGGGAGACCATGCAAACTCCACACAGAAACACCCATGCCTGGGAATCGAACTCAGGCCTTCTTTCTACGAGACCAACATGCTAACCACTACATCACCGTTTTGACCTGATATTTTATTTATCATACTTAAATAGCAAAGAATATAATTTTGTAACTGACATGTGAATTAAACGCAATAGAGATTTTGTTTAGTTTTGCCAGCCTGAACAAATTGGTTTGCTCAATCAGCTGACCATTGATATCAATGGGTCTATATGCCCAACACATTTGTACAGCAATACAAGCTTTTCTCCCAGCAAAGGGAACGAGTCAGCTCTGTAGTAATCAAGTACACGCCACACATACAAATACAGGGATCCCTCACTTTCCATGGTTAATTGGGACAGAGATCCCCATGCGACCATCAAAATCCACGAAGTAGGATCACCCCCCACCCCCGACTGACGTATATGTACATGCGTATATAATATCAATAAATACATATCCAATGCTATAAATGCTTAAAATAACAATTAAACATTGAAAAAATAACACAAGATAAATAAAAATAAGATAAATAAAATATAAATACAGACGCTCTTCAAATTACCAACATTCATTTTGCAAACATCCGGAGATACTGTCCAAGGGCGAAAATGAAAGTGAAATGAAATTGAAGAACAAGTAGAAATAGAAATGGAATAAAATCTACAGAAAGATAGATCATAAATATAAGTATGAAATATGATTAAACATTAACCTGAGGTACACTTAATACAGTCGGCCCCCTACTTACGAAGACCTGTGGGTACGAAATCCCCGGGTTACGAAGATCATTTTCCTAAGTTTCCGTCCCCGGGATACGAAAAAAAGCCCTCTTACGAAAAGAAATTCAAAGTTCAAACTCGCCAATCAAAATTTCACACGATGCATGAGTTGCTCTCTCATTGGCTGTCTCTCAACATCCCGCCCCGCTGGCCTCCTATTGGCTAGGAGGGATAACGCAGAACCAGAAGGAGACCTTAAAGTAGAAACACAGTGAAGACCTCCGATTTTAAACAGGTACTATAATTCCGAGAGAGATAGAGACAGAGACTCTTTTAGTCTTTTAGCTTAGTTTTTTAGTTTAGTTTTTTAACTTGTTTAATTCAGTAAATGTATAATAAATGTGGGCGCATTTGAGCTCATCTGGAATTCTGATCCCTCAAGGAATCAAGTTAAAGTTGCGTTTGGACCTTCCAACTGTCAAACAGAGAATGCGATGTGAATTCCACGTCTTGTGGGCGTGGCCTGCAGCGCGCACAAGAGAGAAAGAGCGAGAGAGAGAGAGAGAGAGAAAGAAGGAAGTTTCACTCTTTAGTTTTTAAAGTTGTTTAATTCAGTAAATGTTTAATAAATGTGGGTGTATTTGCGCTCATCTGGAATTCCGAGAGAGAGAGAGAGCGAGAGAGAGAGAGGTGTGTGTTAATAAAAATGTTTAATAATGGTTTAATTAATAAATATGTTAATAAAATGTTTAAATGGCTTAATAAATAATTTCTTTTACTTTTAACACATATTTCATACAAAATTGGTGTACTTTTATAATTTTTAAAGGGTTTATGGGGTTTATCCAGTCCAAAGACTGGAGCCTTGGGATGAATTAGGTGTTTAACATGTAAAATGCGACCCCTACTTACGAAATCCCCACGTTACAAAAAAGGCTCTGGAACGGATTAATTTCGTAGGTAGGGGGCCGACTGTACCAGGCTCCGGCAGAGGGGGGCGTGGCTGCGCAGGCACACGTGCACACACATATGCAACAATGTATCCAGTTTTGATGGGAGATTTCGGGGTTTTTTGCATAACTGGCCTCGTTTTTGTGATATTTTCCTTAACTTTCCCACCTATTTTTCCTTAATTTCCTTATTTTTTAATTCGATGATTTTTTTTTTTTTAAACCACGATGCACTGAAGCCGCATTAATTGAAGCGCGAAGTAGCAAGGGATCCCTGTATTAAAATCCAGGTTTCCTAAAGCAAATGTTTTGTCACCAGTTTGTGCTTTGAGCTGAGGGTCCTCTTAGGGCTGAAAGTGGGCAGGCTGTGCATTAGCTTACCTTGGCATAGTTGGTGGTTTTGATGAACCACTGTCTAAGGAGCTTCTTCTCAACAAGGGCACCAGACCGCCAAGAGCAGCCACTTTCATCCACCTGTTCATCAGCCAGGACTGTCTGATCCACTGGGTCCCAATTCACCACCGCCTAAAGAGACACACACTCTGTTCTTAATTATATTTCAGTGCATATTGAGTGGCGATGTGTGAGCTATTTAAAGACACTTTAAATGCGTGTCTCTGTAATGATGTCTAGGTAGAGTTGATAGTCATAGTGCTCAGGGGAAAAGCTGCTAGAAACACTGCACACATGAGAAAACGTTGTCTGGTAGAAAAGAACAGCACCTCAATCTCTCCTTAAAGTGGAAGAAGGTAAAAGAGAAAATGTTTCCTGGCTCTAATCCCAGGAGTCAGCTAAATGTCAGAAGAGCACATGTAAACCTGCATATTCAAATAACATATAATATAGAGAAATCTAATCAGCCAATCCCGTGGCACTAACACAATAAATAAAAGTACATGCACAAATCCAGGCCGAAAGCTTCAGTTAATATTTTTATCAAACATCAGAATGAAGAAAAGATGTGACCTCCATGACATTCACTATATAAATGGCATGGCTGTTGGTGTAAGATGTACTGGTTTGTATACTTGAAAAACAACTGATCTCTTGGAATTTTCCACGTACAACAGTCTCTGGTGTGGGTGGAAACGTCTTGTTGATAAGAGTGGTCAGAGAAGACATTTGGTTCTTTTTCTACCTTTGGTGAGCAGAAAAGCATCTCAGCATGCACAAAACAACTGGGTTATCAAAGGCCAGCCATGTCTCTCACTGTCTATGGTGAGAGGCACGTAAAATAACCATTGCTGACTTTCATAAACAGTAGGCTGCACAGCCGTCAGCGTATTTCTGTGCTGCGATGGCCTGACGAGCTGTCCAGGGTGTACTCTGCGCTCGCACAGAGTCGGCTAGGATGGGCGCCAATCTCCCAGTGACTCTAATTAGGATTAAGCGGTTCAGAAAATGAATGAAAGGAATGAACATGCAATGCACAAAACTCTAAACCTTGAAGTGATAAGACTATGTTGGGTTCTGCTCCTGTCAGCCAAAAAGAGGGATTTGAAAGCATCATGTGAACAAGCTAATAACGAATGGGACAAGTTCAAACTAAATAAACAATTACCTTGTATTTTTACCATCTTCAACTGTCCTGTTTCAGCAAACTTAAGCAAAATAAACATGTCTTAATATCCCAAGGGATCAGCAATTTCTGAAAGACTCAAAGCAATCTCTCACCAACAGTAATATTGTGATTAAAGTCACAGGAGATCACACCATTTCCTCATGCTGATGTTTGATGTGAACATAAACTCGAGCTCTGGGCCTGTATTTGGATGATCTCATGCACTGTGCTTTTTGCCATATAACTGGCTGATTAGATAACTGCATGAATGTGCAGATGTGCAGGTGTTGTTATTATAAAGTGGATGGTGAATGTACATAATGCATACCATGACATCTGAATACAGTGAGAGGAATGTCAATGAAGCTTACATGACATGAATAATGCAATCACATTCCCAAGCACACAAGCACGCTCGCTCTCTCTCTCACACACACACACACACACACACACACACACACACACACACACAGTTCTGTGTTACCCTCGCATTAGGGACAGATAGAATCACAGGAACCCTTGCTGGACTGTCTTAGTTTTTTTAATTCATTAATTTTTTTTTTTTAGACAATAGCCCCTTATGTTGTAGTAGGTAAGTTTTATCCAATGTTCCCACCACATTCTCTTAATTTGTAAACATCACACTATGTCTTGAAGGATTAAAAACTCACACTTTCACCATGTGTCCCTGTCTCACCCTCCCCATCCTGGTCTCGCTCTATCTCTTGCACTTTCTCGCTCACAAACAAATAAGAAACGTTTATACTTGTAATTAGTTTTTAGCATGAATGTAAATATACTAATACCAACAGTTAATACCCAGATATAAATATGTGTTTTAGATTTAGAATCAAGTTATATTATATAGCTTTTTAAAACCTGCTATTGTGGCAAAAATTTAATTGGCTTTAAAAAGCCTCTTTTGTGAACCTCCCTCATGAGGCTGTTTAAGAATTTATCAATCCTGGTAAGAACTGAAAACCACAGTATTTATTCATTATGTTTTCCAAAATAGTAGAAAACAGTAAAGTCCCTCTCCAAGCCATGTGAACATATTTTGGCTGCTCTGTGTATACTTACCTCTGGGGCATCTGTCTATTACTCATGTGTGTTTGGAGTACAGTTGGTTTTTTAAAGCCATACTTGTGCTTTAAATACAACAGATATAATAATAAAGATTTATGCACTGCTGAAAGGTGAAGCTACCAATACAGATACTATAGTCTAACTGTCCAACTACGGATAGACCTCAGAGGTTATAAGAGTAGTGCAGATTCCTTAAGGAATTCAACAGCTTGTCATTGTGCACATGTATGATGAGTGTGTGATGAAATGAGAGAGAGAGAGAGAGGGGGGGGGGCTGTCTTAGTATTTGGAGCAAACAGAGAGAGAAAATGTAAATGAAGTTTTAGTAAAAGTGAATGTACAGTTTGCATATTAATGGTAATGTAGCCTTTCAGTATCAAGACATCAAGAGAGCGAGAGAGAGAGAGACAGAGAGACACAGAGAGAGTGAGAGAGAGTGAGAGAGAGTGAGAGAGATCGACAGACAGACAGAGAGAGAGACCGACAGAGAGACGGACAGACAGACACAGAGAGAGAGAGAGAGAGAGAGAGAGAGAGAGAGAGAGAGACAGACGGACAGACAGAGAGAGAAAGAGAGAGAGAGAGGGACAGAGAGAGAGAGAGAGAGAGATCGACAGACAGACAGAGAGAGATAGACAGACGGACAGACAGACAGAGAGAGATAGACAGACAGACAGAGAGAGAGAGAGAGAGACAGACAGAGAGAGAGAGACAGACAGACAGACAGACAGACAGAGAGAGAGAGAGAGAGGCTGTCTTAGTATTTTGAGCAAATAGAGAGAGAATGTAAATGAAGTTTTAGAAAAAGTGAATGTACAGATTGCATATTAATGGTATCGTAGCCTTTCAGTATCAAGACGTCTCTGCATTTTGCTCTTCCTTAACCCCATAATTAGCATCAACTTCAGCCTGTAGAAAAGAATAAATAAATCTCTTTCACCAGCTAACTTCCACATGCACTTGAATTGCCGGTCTTCTTGGTTTAATTAACTGTTACAGTATGCTATGCACCCTGCGATGGCCTGGCGAGTTGTCCAGGGTGTACCTCGCCTTTGCCCAGAGCCGGTTGAGATAGGTGCCAGCCTGCCCGTGACCCTAATTGGGATTAAGCGGTTCAGAAAATGAATGATGAATGAGTATACTATGCAGTTGCATACTGGGGCAGCAGGCTGAGGATTGCAGATGGCAACAGACTGAACAAACTGATCTGCAATGTCAGTAACGTTGTGTGGATGGAACTGGACTCTCCAACAGTAGTGTCAAAATAAAGAAAATATTGAATAATACCTCCTACAACCTGCTGATCAGTCAAAGAAGCACCTTTAGTGAGAGACTGATACCACCGAAATGCACCACTGAACAACACGGGAAATCATTCCTACTGTTGTAACTGTACAACTGTCCTCCATATAGCAACAATATCCGCTGCTATACATTTAGCACTACATTTACATTCTACTGTTCATCATACTGATAATACTGTACACATCATGCCATGACGGGATTCATTCTGTATCTGTGAAGATATTTATTTTCCTTGTTAATGTTCATGTTTGGTGTTTTGTTCCACCAAAGTATGTCTGCTTACTTCTGTGTTTGTATTTTTATATGGGTTATTATTAAATAAATAAATCTGTCTTTTATTGCTGCTGACTTTATGCAAGTGAGTGAGACATAACATCCAGTAAGCATCAGGTGAGTGATATAAAAGCCTTATTTGCCTTCGTGTGGCATTAACAATAGACAGGCATCCAAATCATGCTCCATGCTTATAGCGCTTCACTATCTGTGTTGGTATCATCTCATGTCTGCAAAAACCACATATTTCTCTTACCTCTTTCTGATAGGCCAGTCCTGCTTCATAAAGTTTCACAAACAAGTATTGGGTCCATTTGTAATAGTCAGGCAAGCAGGTAGTGACTTCCTGTTAACAGATAGGAATTAAAAATTGATTTCTGAGCAAACTTCTATCAGATTTTCAGTTAAACAATGAGTGCATACACAATTCATGTAGTAGCAGTCAGAAGGTTTAGTAAATTATTCTTATGTTTTGGTAACCAGCTTACTTCGCGCTTCAATTAATGTGGCTTCAGTGTATCGTGGTTTTTTTTTTTTTATTAAAAAAAATAAGGAAATGAAGGAAGAATAGGGGGGAAAGTTAAGGAAAATGCCACAAAAACAAGGCCAATTATGCAAAAAACAAACAAACAAACAAACAAACAAACAAAAACACAAAACAAAAAACAACCCAAAACCTCCCATCAAAACTACTTACATTTTTGTGAAGTGCGCATCTGAGTGCGTGCACGCGCATCTGCACGTATCTGTCTGTATGTGTGTGTGTGCATTTATAATTTATTTACATTTTATGCATTTTTTCAATGTTTAATTGTTATTATAAGATTTATAGCATTGAATATAAATTTATTGATATTATATACACATATACATGTATGTATACATCAGTCAGGGGGGGTTGGGGTTGATCCTGATTCGCGGAATTCGGTGGTCATGGGGGGGGATCTCGGTCCCAATTTACCGCGAAAAGTGAGGGATCCCTGTACCAGCTTAAAGCTGTTATCGGATCTTAAGAAATAAATGTTGGAAAAGCAGCGCAGTCATCACTTAAATGGCACTGATGCACACACTGCTGTCATTTCATCAATGTTCAACATGAAATTTTCTATTTAAATATTTTTATTCATCTGACTTTACAGTTGCTTTATTGGTAGGTGTGGTGTTCAAATGTCAGGCAAAGGGCATTCATATGTGTAATTGGAGTGTTCCCTGCGTACTCTGGCTTCCACTCACAATCTAAAAAAGAAAAAAAAAAAGAAAAAAAAAAAAAAAAAAAAAGCACATTAGGTCAACTGGCTATTCCAAGTTTCTCATGGCTTTGAATGTTTGTGTCTGTGTTAGTCCTACGATAGATTGGTGGGTATTATTATGATTATTATTGTGGATGCTTGTATAGCGCATACTCCATACACGCGTATGCTCAATACGCTCGTCACCACCATGCATGTGTGGGTATATGTATGCATGGTATTGGGACCAGTTTCCCCTCATGACACATAAGCATTACATATACCAGATGAATAGATAACATGATAGTACTGATGCAATCACTGTACTTGTGGAAAAGAGAGTTAAACAGTTGACTTTGGTGACATCACAGAATCTGATTATTGACTCATACAGATCCAGAGTTTTCCATTACCAGGTTATATAAGGGCATTTAAAAGTGTTGATCAAACTAATAACGGTTTGCCTGATCTTATAACTACCCGAGTATTTAATGCATGCACTGTACGCAATAAAGTAGACCAGTTCTGCCATAATTATCACTAAACCTGACACATTTTCTACATGTGTGGGGTAAAGGAAGGTGTGAGCACTGGATGAATAGAACATTATTTCTATTAGTTCTGGGAATACCAACTGTCTGTTCACATGGTAACCAGTCACTTTAATAAACATGTGCCCGGGGAACCTCCATGGCAACATTAACTCCGAGGTTCAGAGTCAACAGTTGGGGTGATGAAATGATGCAAGCTTAGCAGACTGGACTGAAAGCAATGTGATTTACCTGTGGAGAAACACACACATGTCAGATTTCACCCTACTCACCCGGTCCCAATTAAAGCACAGCCCCAGGCTATTCAGTTGCTCCCGCATGGACTGGATGTTACTGTAGGAAGAGCAAGAATGTAAAGTAAAGGTCAGGGACGGGCAAAGATCTAATGGCTTGATGTGTGTAGGTGGATGCTTCCTGATAGCAACTGTGTGTATGGCTATATTATTATATGCATGTGCTTATACATAAATTACATTCTTGGGCATGCTACACATGAAATATTCTGAAGAATGATAAAGTGTTTGAGTGTGTATGAGTCCATGAGAGAGAGAGAGAGACAGAGTGAGAGAGAGAGAGAGAGAGAGAGAGAGAGAGACTATGGAGATAGAATAGTCAAAGAATATTATTATTATAACCGTAAACACCGGTCTATGTATATGTGCATACAAATACACATGATACAAATATCAAAGCAAACAAGCTCTGTGCAAGCATCCCTGGTACGACAAGCAGGATATTCAAAATACAAACAAAGCAGAGAGAGAGAGAGAGTACATAGCAAACCTCTTTGTCCAGTGTTCAGGGTCAAGGTTACGCTCGATAGCAGCATTCTCAGCAGGAAGGCCAAAAGCATCCCAACCCATGGGGTTTAGAACCTGCCAGAAGAACATAACCACTTTTAAAACAATAATCAGGTAAATTCTCATCTATGAGACTGATCTGAGACCATTTCTTCATTGAAGCTGAAGGTGAGGACTTGCCCAAAGGCAAAAGGTTCATAATGGAGAAAGTATATTCTACTTAACAGCTCCATGCATTCCTGTTATGTGGTTTCAGATGAGCAATCTTCTACAGAATGAAATAAAGCCCTGATAAAAGGCACTTGTCAATCACACCAAAGGTAATAGTGTACCAGCCACTGTCATGGTACGTAGTACAGCGTATGATACTGTTCCCAGTTAGAAAAAGAGGTAAAACTGGGTTCAGTCGAACAATGCACTGTCAGTCACAGTATTGAAAATGGGCTGTAAGTTGGATTCAATTTGTCACTGAACAATGAACAAAACGACACAATTTATTAATATAATTTTTCAAAAAAATAAACGATTTCCTGTTTTTCAATATTATGACATCATTAATGTCGTTCTTGCAGTGCTAAGATCTGATTCTACTCTCCTTCATCTCGGTCTCACTCGGTCAGTGGGAAAATGCCCTGTTATAGTTAAATGTGGACAATGAGAATAAAACGTTCTATTTTTAATTGTCTTGATCCAGAGAGACTGAAAGAAGCTGACAGTGAAGAAAAGACAAAAGAAAAAAATCAGAAAGCTTGCAAAAGGTAAAGAGAAAAGCAAAGAAAGATACAAAAAGAGGAAAGAAGAGAGGGAGGGAGGAAGAGGAGCCTTCGCCTCTGACAGGTTTGTTACTCGTACTGAAGCGGAGGAGAATCAGTATCCTTGGTAACTGCCTGCACCTCATTTGTTAAGCAAAGCTCTTCGCTAGGAAGCCAAGAGGGTGCTAAAACTCTACTGTACCCAGAAGCATGAAGGACAGAAAAACATGAAATACACACACACAAAATTATATTTTATAATATATATATATATATATATATATATATATATATATATATACACACACACACATATTATATATATATATATACACATATATACATACACACATATACACACACACACACACATACATATATATACACACACATATATATATATATATATATATATATATATATATATATATATATATATATATATATATATATATATACACACATACACAGGAATCCCTCACTTTCCGTGGTTAATTGGGACCGAGATCCCCCCCACGACCACCGAATTTCACGAAGGAGGATCAACCCCCTCAACCCTCCACCTGACTGATGTATACGTACATGTATATGTGTATATAATATCAATAAATACATATTCAACACTATAAATGCTTATAATAACAAACATTAAAAAATAATGAATAAGATGTAAATAAAATAAATACACTCACATTCAGACACGCACGCATGCAAGCAGATGCACATGCACACCTCACAAAAATGTAAGTAGTTTTGATGGGAGGCTTTGGGTTCTTTTTGTTTGTATAGGGTCTTTTTCATAATTGGCCTTGTTTTTGTGGCACTTTCCTTAACTTTCCCCCTATTCTTCCTTAATTTCCTTATTTTTTAATTCGATGAATATTTAAAAAAAAAAAAACACGATGCTCTGAAGCCGCATGAATTGAAGCACAAAGTAGTGACATTAGGACAAGCAAATTAAAACCTGTAGAAATGTGCAGTCATGCACCAAGTTGTCTCAATTATCAGTATACGTATACATTTTCATCTGAACAAATGAACTTATAAATAATAAAAGTGGAAATGGCTTTACATTTAAAATCACGATACAGTATTGTATTGGTTGCTGAAAATCATTCAGTTACACACACACACACACACACACACACACACACACACACACCTCGGTGTTTGATGCAGTGATGTGACAGTCTCTATTTCCCCTTGTTTTGCTATAGCTACAGCACTTTCATCTTTTCTTTTGTTTGTTGACTGGTTTTACTCTCCTTTACAGGGAATGAAGACACATTGCAAGCTGAAGGAAATCAGCAGTTTTTTTTTGTTGAGGCTGAGACACAAACCTTTTTATCTGTATTGAACTGGACTTTGTTGTTTTGGTTGTGGGAGGCAGGTCATAGCACATGACTCTGATATTAATGCGATTGCCAGGATCTCTAGCTACCGCTTATCTATCCATTGGTTCAGTGATTGTGACAGTAAACAATTCATTATTGAGATGGTATGCTTCATACATGTTCCTATCTCTTGTCTGTTAGTTGAATCTCCTTCGCATCAGTACGCCACATAAAGCATCAGGCTCACTGCCATGGGCCATGTGCTAAATGTTTTGAATGCGCAGCGACAAAGCCACCATGAGGATCTGTTGGACTAGAAATAATTTCATTTACGGAATCTTCTTACTCTATTGTTTTGAAAGCAATCACCATTTTATGTAAGCTTCAGTAAAATAAACAGCATGCCATCATAAGGAAAGACAGAGGGACAAAATAATGAATTTGGTATAAAAATGTCTGAGCTACAAACCTTTTTCTAGAAAGGTCGATGCCTGCAACACACTCAAAAAAAGTGGGACAGGGCAAAATAAGAGTGAAAAGGTTAAAGGTATAACGGTTAGTGGAACATTTATCACTAAAGTGAACTGATAACAGATGATCATGGTTGGGAATAAATGGAACATCCACCAGTAAGAGTATGATAGCAAAAGATTGGTTGTGGTGCAGCACAAAAAGTGAGATGCACAAAAAATCATGGGAATATTGAAATCAGTCCAGAAAGAGCATTTCCCAACAAAAGACTGCAAAGAATTTACTAGATCTTTCAGAATCCACAGCCAATTATATCGGAAACATCAGGAACCTACAGAGATCTTAGTCTGTGCTGGACAAAGCCGGAAACCACTGTTGAATACAGTATGTTTGACTTGAAAGCACTTTGGCGGCGCTGCATGAGAAACCATTATGCTTGAGTGGTAAATATATACTTAGTATGGGCTTGGTAGTACTTTGGAAATCATTGTTATTGAAGACAAGTTCATGACTCCATTAAGATGAGCAACCTGAAACTCCACTTCACACGAAGGCCATCCATCAATTCTCTGCATAAATGCCGGTGGGTTCACTGTTCATCGCTGATGGACTAAAAAGTGTAAATCTGAGCGTTATGTTCAGACAACTTCACATTTCATATCATTTACAGGAAAAATAGACTTCAAGTTTAACATGCCAAATTATAAAATGGGCCATCCTGACTGTTGAGCAAAAGGTGAAGAATTCAGCATCTGGCATGGATTTGAGATGCATCAGTGTCTACAGCATGGGTGACATGCATATGTGTCAAGGTACCATTTTCACAAAGTTGTATATAGAGATATTGAGAGTCATGCTACAATGCTGAAAGTGATGGCCTTCCCTGGGAGGTCCATGGTTATTTCACCAAGATAATCCAAGCTTCATTCTCTATCCAACAGACTCAGCAGTCCTCCTCGGTCTCCTACTGAAAATGAATACTGTAGCACTTAATGATGAAGAGGACTTTAAAGGACGCGTTGAATAAATGAGAAAGAGGAAATATGGGGGGGGGGGATTACAATCTCAAAAATAATGGTCAAATTTTGGTGTTAGATTCTTCTTCTATTTCTTCTTCTTCTGGCTGTTCCCTTCAGGGGTCACTGCGAATCATCCGCTTCCATCTCAGCCTATCCTCTGCATCTTCTTCTCTTACACCAACTATCTTCATGCCCTCCCTCACCACATCCATGAATCTCCTCTTTGGTCTTCCTCGAGGCCAGGGGTCGGCAACCCACGGCTCTGGAGCCGCATGTGGCTCTTCCACCTCTCTGTTGCAGCTCCGTGGCTTTTCAAAATAATGTTGTACTTTACGGTGGCCGACGGGTGCACCACAAACATCAACTGCAAAAAGAAAATGCCGCTTATTTACTCACATCGGAAGCACTTCGGGCTTCCAGAGAGTTAAACCAGCTTTCACCTGAATGACTGGAGAATCTGCCTAAGGCAGAATCCTGCAACGGTCGGATACCCTTTCAGAAATGCTCTTTTAGGGTTGAAAATTACATAGATTAAAATTAACAGTCACGGGTGTGGGCGGATATTTATTTGGTGTGGGCGGGGTGATTGAGTACATGTTGTTGTGGACATGCCTATCGTATCAGCTACATTGAGAGTCTCAGTGTTTTTGATCTGCTGTGTTGATGGATTTCCAAATTCTTGTGCTCATGGCAAGGAGTGCTCTCACCATCAGCAGCGTGGTGAGAGAGAGAGGTTTTTTTCCACCGCTGGGGTTTGTAATCCAGAAACGGAAATCACAGCTGAAGTAAGAGACGGTGAATGAGATTTGTTTATACACAGCAATCTCCGAATTAAATAACTCTCCTCACAGTGACAAAATAAAAGACTGGGTCTGGTTCAGTCTCCACACTGAGAATGGGACGTCAGTGCAGCATTAATATTATTTAAAAGAATGTTGAACAGACTTTATACTTTTGTGTGTTGCTGTCGTTTTTGTAAATTAAAGCTATGAAAAACAACATTAATATAACGAATAAAGAAGATCCCACGAAGGGATGGTGAGGTCGGCTACCCAACCTGTTAACACATCTGGCTGCACCCCGTCCCACTCTTCGTGGGAGAGATATTGTTTTTCTTTATAAAAATACAAGAAGGACTCGAACACATTCATTCATTTTCTGAACCACTTTATCCTAATTAGGGTCGCGGGGAGGCTGGCGATTCTTTTTCTTTTAAATCAAAATTTTTTTGTTGCAAGCAGAATCGTAATTTAATTGTCTCTGCGGTCGTTTAAATCAATGCAACACATTGTTGTTTTATATTAACATGAAGGGAAAAAGGGAAAAACATGATATGCAGTGTTATTTGATTTAAATGTCAAAAAAAGGATTTGTGGCTCCCAGTGTTTACTTTAATGTGGAAAACGGGTCTAAATGGCTCTTTAAATACAAAGGTTGCCAACACCTGCTCTAGGCCTTCTGCCTGGTAGGTCCAACCTCAGCATCGCACTACCAATATACTCACTATCCCTCCTCTGTACATGTCCAAACCATCTCAATCTAGCCCAGGGGTCGGCAACCCACGGCTCCGGAGCTGCATGCGGCTCTTTCACCTTTCTGGTGCGGCTCCATGGCTTTTCAAAATAATGTTGCACTTTATGGTGGCCGACGGGTGCATCACAAGATGCTTATTTACTCACATCGGAAGCCATCTTGGTGAGATCACATTAATATTTAAGACTTAAAGTAAGGTGATCTCACCAAGATGGCTTCACTTCAGAATTGAAGCAGTAATGTCCAATCTAGGTTTTTTTTTCTTTTCTTTTGATGATCAGTGATTGGTGGAAACAGGTAGAAGGTGTGACTATTGTTTGGTTGAAGTAAAAACCTGCACCCACACCGGCCCTTTGCAGATAAGATTGCCCACCCCTGGGTTAGAGACTTAAACTAGCTTTCACCTGAATGATCTGGGTACCCTTCCAATGCTCTTTTAGGGTTGAAAATTACATACATGAAAATTAAGAGTCACGGGTGTGGGCGGAAATTTATTCAGTGTGGGCGGGGTGATTTTGTGTGCGTGTCCACAAGAACACACACAAAATCACCCCGCCCACACTAAATAAATATAAAAGAGCCATAAAAGAGCTCATGGCAAGCAGCAGAGCGGTGAGCGAGAGACTTTTTTCTGCCGCCGGGATTTGTAATCCAGGAACGGAAATCATAGCTGAAGTAAGACGGTGGATGAGATTTGTTTATACACAGCAATCTCCGAATTAAATAACTGTCCTCCCAGTGACAAAATAAAAGACTGGGTGTGGTTTAGTCTCCGCTCTGAGAATGGGTCGGTCAGTGAAGCATTAAGCATTAATATTATTTAAAAGAATGTTGAGCAGGCTCCTTCTTAAAATAAGTCTTCATATACTTTTCTGTGTTGCTGTTGTTTTTGACAAAACAACATAAATATAACGAATAAAATAAAATAAAAAAAGATCCCACGAAGGGATGGTGAGGTAGATACCCAACCCGTAACACATCTGGATGTTCCCCGTCCCTCACTTCGTGGGATCGATATTCTTTTTCTTTATAAAAATAAAAGGAGGACTCGAACACATTCATTCATTTTCTGACCCAGTTAATTCTAATTTCGAGTCGCGGGGAGGCTGGAGATTTTTTTAAAATCTAAATGTTTTTGTTGCAAGAAGAATTGTAATTGAATTGTCTCTGCAGTTGTTTAAATCAATGCAATATGCTGTTGTTTTATATTAACATGAAGGGAAATGAGGGAAAACATTATATGCAGTGTTATTTAATTTTAAATATCAAAAAAGGATTTGTGGCTCCCAGAGTTTTCTTTTATGTGGAAAACGGGACCAAATGGCTCTTTGAATGGCAAAGGTTGCCGACCCCTGATCTAGCCTCTCAGACTTTGCCTCCAAAACACCTTACATGTGCTGTCCCTCTGATGCACTCATTCCTGATCCTATCCATCCTCGTTACTTCCAAAGAGAATTTCAACATTTTCATCTCCAGCTCTGCCTCCTGTCTTTTCCTCAGGGCCACTGTTTCAAAACCATACAACATCACTGGCTTCATCACCGTCTTGTACACTTTTCCTTTCATTCTTGCCGAAACTCTCCTATCACACATCACACTGGACACTTTTCTCCAACAATTCCAACCTGCCTACACACGCTTCTTCAGCTCTTTTCCACACTCTCCATTGCTCTGGACTGTTGAGCCCATGGTGTTAGCTTCTAAAACAAGAATTTTGTCCAACATATTAAGGAAAAATCTAATATAAAAATGTTGGAGACAGCTAATGTTGAAATCAATGTTTCAGAATGCATTGTAGCTATAATAGAATTGTGCTGAGTAACTACGGACTAGTAAGCAACTAATAAGATGACAAAGCATAATAGTGCTAATAGTAGTATTAGTATAAAGCCTTAAACTTTTGAAACTGATTCACAGTATGAGGAGCTGGGAGAGAGATGGAGAGTTCATTCCAAATCTAATTACAACCTAAATATTATGTAATTAGAAATATGTAATGTTATGTAATACTGATTATAAATATTTGCACATCAGTTAATAGGTGTCATTAACGTGCTATCTAAAAGCTATGTAATGGGCACATGTATTAAACCATTCCCGTATTGATGTTTCTCAAATGGCATTATGAGACACTCCAGCCACGCACTCCAGCCCGTGGTCTCAAAACAACCCTGTTTGTTCTCAGTCATAACACATGATTACACTTATAAACCAACTTAACCGTTCTCTCGGTCACTTGCTAACCTTTCATGATAAGAAATTGTGAGTGAGCAACGTCGGGGTCCTATTCAATCAATGGAACTGGGGCTGCTGTGGCCAGTGTGAACGTGCTGACACTCAGCCCATGTCCATTAAGTCATAACCTATAAAAAGCTCTACATTTATAAAAACCTCGCAGCTGTTGCATGTCTCTGACATGAGCATGGAGTGGCCAACACTGAATAATGGTATCATTTAAAGGTCACACAGAGGATGTGATAATAAAACAGACTGACAGAAATGAGGAGATATTAGCATGCTAATCTCTCAAGTCATGAGGTGATGCCTCCATGGATTGAACTTTAAATTTGGAGGCAGCTTTTAAGCATGTTCCACAGTCTATTACTATACAATGTTTGGCAAATTACATTATGCTCCTGAAAGAGGCCATTACCATTAGCCATGGTATTGGTCTGCAAAAATGTGTATGTGGGTGGCCTATGTTAAAGAACCATTCACATGAATTCCAGGACAGAAAAGGTTCTCAGCAGAACATTGACTAAAACATCAAACTGACTCTGTGGCTCATGTCTTTGAGTGCAAGGAAGGGTACGCGTCGTGTGGGGACATTTTTGATAGTTCTAAATGCTGTATTCTGATGGCCTCTCATACGAAAATTCAAGGGTACTGTTCTGAAGATAATACTATGCAAATAACAAAAGGTAGGTAGGTAAAGTCTGTTGGGTTTTTACACCCGAGCCTCGTGACTCATCAGGCCGGTGCTTATCCCTGGTTTCCACAGTGAGACGCGACCAGGAGTTCAACTCCCCCTGGATGGGACGCTAGTCCATCGCAGGTTACCTTCCCAATATATTTTTACTGGTACCCATTTATACTGCTGGGTGAACAGAGGCACACTTGTGGTTGAGACCTTGCCCAGGGGTCTTAGCACAGTGAGGGTCTCAGTGGGATTCGAACTCACAACCGTTTTCCCGATCATGAGCGCAGCATCCTAACCACTACGCCACCGGCCCCACAAATAACAAAAGACAGGTGCATTATTGTGTTTAATCTGGAGCCTGATTATCAAAATATAACACAAAAATTGTAATATTTACCAACTATTACATTATAACACTGTCAGATTTATTGATTTAAATATCATCTTGAAAAATTAGCATTCACGTTTGTAGCTTTCGATTTATGCCTGTAATTAACATGTTTTCAAACTTCATTAACCTTACACTCTGAATGTTGGATTTCATATTTTCTGAATTTAATGCATAATGATAATATTTGCTTAAGATGCAAGGTTTAATAGGCGTAAAGATATAACCTATGAGTCAAGTCATAAACTCGACTAAAGATGAATTCACAATGTACAGACTACAGATCTAGAGTAGAAACTAGACAGGCATTGCTGATACTGACACTTGCAACCGTTTTTCATATTTATTGATCAAGCCTATCCTTAGCCGTAGGCCTGTCAGTGCTTGCTTGCTTTCGTCCAGTACTGGTAGATCTAACTTGAAATATTTAGATGGTACACAGAAAAAAAAACAGTGCTCAGATGACAGAGAGATCAGAGATGAAAATGTTGAGGTTCTCTTTGGGAGTAACGAGGATGGATAGGATCAGGAATGAGTACATCAGAGCATCAGAGGGACAGCACATGTAAGATGTTTAGGAGGCAAAGTCAAAGAGGTTAGATTGAGATGGTTTGGACATGTACAGAGGAGGGATAGTGAGTATATTGGTGGTAGGATGCTTAGGTTGAAACTAGAAGGCAGCAGACCTGAAGGAAGACCTAGAAGGAGATTTAAGGATGTGGTGAAGGAGGACATGAAGGTAGTTGGTGTAAGAGTAGAAGATGCAGAGGATAACTACGCTACGTTTCAAGTTTTATTATACTCTAGATCTGAGGGTCAGCACAGAAAATTTCTGAAATGGCAAGGTGCAAGTTGAGCGATGATGGGGAATACTGCATTTGAGAACATTTTATTAACTGCAAAAAACGAATGTAGTTACTGATAGATGTAGAATGAAAATGATGCTAAAGATTTCAAATATATTTCTCGTGTTAACTCACCAATGTTTGAAACAAATCAAATCATAGATTGTGTTTATTATCGAAATGTGAAAGAGACCGCCATTCAACCAGAAGAAGTGGAAAAAATAGTTTCAGTCTATAGAGTCCAATGCATATCACGCAGCCCTGCATGTTACCAGTCATACAAAAGCCTTACATCATTTTAGTCTCCCGCCGCAGCCAGAAGGTGTCATTGCGATACACTAGTGCGGCTAACCAAGTTGAGAGGACCATTAACCTATGCAATAGGCTAGCATTATTTTGAAGAGCTCCACTTCACTCTCCACGAATGGAGAATGCATCTGTACTGCATGCCTCGATCGCCCCCACCCACCCAATTGTTTTACATCAAAATTTACACGATTCACAGAAATGATTGGTAGCCAATTAAAATTCGTGGAAATACATGAATTTCCAGACAATTCTTTTGTATGTGAACATCCATCTGGCCATCAAGTTTAGTAAATGAAAAGTTGGTTTATCAGATCCCCTTTGTCTATACCATCTGCTATAATTATGGGTGATCATATGTGAGGCATTCCATTGAATGTATGGTGGTTGTGAGAAAAGGCGCGGCTTATCCGGACTTCCAATCTTTCAAATGAGCAAGTGAAGGTTGAGTACAAAACAAGTGTTCAACGCGCACTTGCTCACTTGAAAGATCGGAAGTCCGGATAAGCTGCGCTTTTTCTCACAAGCACCATACGTCACTTGCGACAAGCGCCTACATTCGGTGGAGCGCCTCACATATGTCCATTCTCGGCAATTTTCTGGTGGACAACTGGTCAGTATGGGCACTCTGATTGGTGTGCACATATGCAACTCCATAAACAGTAACATTGTTGCCCCGTGCATTCTCCCTTTTTTCTATCATACCATCATTTTTTTTTAATCCTAGATTAGCTCTTTTTTTTCTTTTTAGTAAATCAGTTAGTAAATCATCCACTCCCTGCCAGATCAATATACCTTGGGCACCTACAACCCTGTTGCAAGTTCATTGCTTGTCCTTCAGTTAGCCATTCTTGGGGAGTATGATCCCCAACATACTAATGACTTTCCACCAGATCTGGCCGTTTCAATATATTTTAATTCAATAATACTGCCACCATAATTTACAAAAAAAAATGAATAAAAATATATTTCATAGATAAAACATTTTAATTTTCAAATGGGGCTAGTGTCCACCAAATATATTCTTTTTTTTCTTCCAAACGTGACTTTACCATTCAGTGGCCTGTGCGGATCCAAATTGGTGCTATTTTATTTCCTTTTTCTGACCTAGAATAGTACATGGCCATTGTAACAATTGTACTGGTGTTTAAACATGATCAGCTACAGACGCTACGTCAACAGGCCGCCAGTCCTCGGTCTGAAAGATGGGCTATCCTTGCAGAATCTCAAGAAGTAGGCAGGAGTCCTAATTCGGAAAAAAAAAAAATCTTATCCCTGTGTGTGTGTGTAAATAATGATAAATAATGTAGAAAAGTAAAAAAAAATAACTACCTGATGACCTCTCATACGTTGGAAGTGAGCAATGGTGTCACTGATGGTGTAGACCCTCACATGGCCCATGTGCAGACGCCCAGATGGGTAAGGAAACATTGAGAGGACATAAAACTTCTTGGTGCACTGAAGAACAAAAAAAGAAGAAATAATGAATATTGTTTTCAATATTCAGGCTTATGAATCTGAATCATGGAAACAATACTGGTCGTAGCCATATAACACTTTAGAAAACAGATTATGTGACCTCGAAAAGTAGGTCAAGGTCATTCACACACAAACTCAGCCGAGCACGCCTTGTAGTGAGCCTCTGGAAACTAAAGTGCGAGACAGACAGATGGACGGAACCCATTCCCATAGTTCCCAAGCCACTTTGTTGGCAGAAGTCAACAAGCCGTGTTCACCAACAAATAAAACCAGTTTACACGTCCTGAGTCTCACTTTCAGTTTATTTATGGCTTACTGAATGAAATCAGTTATGTGAAAATGAACCTGTTAATATAATATGATCCAGATTTCCTTTCAAATTTTTCTCTTTTTCAGGGGTCGCCACAGCGATTGATTCACACGTATGATTTGGCATAGGTTTTTACGTCGGATGACCTTCCTGAGACACAACTCTTTAGCAAGGGACAGAAACACGCTGACGGCTTTGCAGCTACTCTTTACGAAAGTCAGAAATAATTCTTTTGCATGCCTCTCACCATAGACAGTGAGAAACAAGGCCCGCCTTTGACAACCCAGTTAGCTCCACAACCTTGTGGAGAGTGGGACTCGAACCCCCAACCTTAGGATCAGCGATCCAGCGCCCTATACCACAACCTGATTATAAAATATAAATACACACAATTATGTTATCTTGCTCATATGGTATGTCCTAGACATCACTGACACACACTTTGAGACACACATGAAGACACACATGCCAACTTTAAGAACATTTAATGATTCATAAAGGCATGAAGAGGGCTGCTGGTTCAGGAAGCATTAATCAGCTCAGGTCATGAGTTGCCTGAATTATTCAAAGGCTGCTAAAACGACAGTAAAATTGGTCCGGCACAACATTTCTGAAAGATTTGAACAACAACCCACGACAAATCCTACATGTAGTAAAGGGAAACACACTTCAATTTCTGATTAAATGTGGACTGAAAGTGTGACACAACCATTTGACAGTGGTTCGAACCCAATTTGAAGGACATTGGTTCAGTACTTAGTGGCAAAGCATCACACGTTAGATTAATTTCTCTTCCACATGAAGGGAGAAAAGCACTCTGCACTCAATATCAAATGAAATGAAACAGCACATAAAGCTTCAGGTAGACCTGAACACCAAAAAGACCCTTAAGGAGCCGGACAGGACTTTAAGCCAAAAAGAATTTTTAGAAAAAGCCATGCTCATAAACATTAATTACAGACTGAGATGATAAAAAAAAAAAATCTATTCATCTTTTACATATTCTGAGATGACTCATGGTTTGGACCTTTCTTGAGAGATGAGTGAAGTATTAAAAATGAATGATGAATTAAATGAATATATGGAAAGGCATATTACATCATCAAGGAAGAGTATTCAAGTCAATTCACTGTCCATGACACGAACCCTTTTCAGCTGCTCTTGTACAGGTAAAGCTTATGAAAGCACATCCAACAAGCCGGTTTACTTTCTACATCCACATTCATCAAGGTCATTTCCACCTACATCCATCACATCAAAAGGATTTCATATAACTCATACATATGCTTTTATTTTTACCTATATATAGATATATATATATATATATATATATATATATATATATATATATATACAGTAAAACCTCCGCTGACGAACGCTTAAGCTCACGAACTTTTCGCCTCAAGAACATTAAATTTGCGATCATATCGTCTCTGCTGATGAACTAGTTTTCGGCGGACGAATCAAACCACGCGGTCGAACAGCGCCACGGTGGCGGCCACGAGAAGCTGACGCACGCTCACGGCGTCACAGTTCGTCACCCCCTTTCTTTGAGTGCGGAAGTGGTTTGTGTTTGATAGACATTTTGGACCATATTGAGTGTACTTTTGCTATTATGGGACCGAAAAAGACCCCACCACAGGCGGAGATCATTGAAAAACACGAACGAGGTGTGCGTTTGTGTGACTTAGCGTCCCAGTACCAGTACGCTAAGTCTACCATTGCTAGCATCCTTAAGAACAAGGAAGCTATTAAGGGTGCGTGTGTGGCTAAGGGTGTTTCCAAACAGTAGGCGTTTCCAAACTCTCCTTCCAAACAGTAAGTCCCTCCCTCCCTCCTCCTCCCACTCCATTCCATCAAGCCATCAACTACCATCACAAAGGTAAATAAAACGACTTTATTATACAGTACAGTTTATTTCTTTAATTACAATACAATAGCACATTCATTATACATAAAATAAGGTATATTTTTGTGTAGTTTTAAGGCTTATTTAGTAGAAAATTATTATTCAATAGATTATTCTCATTTTAATGGTTTCTTATGGGAAATAAATGTTCGGAAGACGAACTTTTCGCCTTACACACACTTTCTGGGAACCAATTATGTTCGTGAGCTGAGGTATCACTGTATATATATTGCATATAGTATGCATATGTGACCTGCAAAAGCTGAGTGTAAAACAAGCCCTCATCCTATTCAAAATCCATTAAAATCATAATATACAACAGTGTTCTGATTACACAGCCTGTAATTGCAGAGCAAAGTGTGTTTACGGTAATGACACTCATTACACCAGCATGGAGAACCAGAAAAAAAAACAAAACAAATATGCTGTTTTTCCTAGTGATATTTTTAAAAGGAAATTTCAAACTTACTACTAGATATTCTCGATTACTGAACTCTTCCAAAACACTCAGACATTGTAACCTCGACACAAAATGCACAATTTCTACATATGCTCATTTCCCATTAGAAGTGCAGAACGGAAGCATTGTAGATAATCAAGAATATCTCATTATATAGACCTGACGTTTGCCTCTCATGTCTATTATGTCTTTCGAGATCTAATCCTACAAAATCAGGTGTTTATGCACTAGTGGACTATTGGGGGTGGTGGTGGTCTAGTGGTCTGGGGAGCTGGATCGCTGACCCTAAGGTTGGGGGTTCGAGTCCCCACAAGGTTGTCAGTCCCCCCCAGTGCAGCTAACTGGGTTATCAAAGACGGGCCATGTCTTTCACTGTCTATGGTGTCAGGCATGTAAAAGAACCATTGCTGACTTTCGTAAAGAGTATCTACAAAGCCGTCAGCGTGTTTCTGTCCCTTGCTGAAAGGGTTGTGTCAGGAAGGGCATCCGACGTAAAAACCTCTGCCAAAACGTGCAAATCATTCGCTGTAGTGATCCCTGATAAAAGGAAAAGCCGAAAGGAAATCTCTCATGCACTAGTGGACTACGAATAATCATAATATGTATTACTTTTCTATGTTACAAGAGACAATATTTTACTGAGAGTTGAATATTTTACGAAGAAAAGCACATGCATTGTTGAACCAATCCTCAAATTGTATTTTTTTAACATATAATGCATGCAATACACAAAGAGAACACCATTATTGTATAACATACAGTAGGCCCCCATTTTTCGCAATGGTTCAGTTCTGGCCCTGCCCGCGGATCAAGAAAATCGAGTTATTGACACGGTTTTAAAACCCTACGTATGATATTAGATGCGCTAAAATATGCTTCTTAAACACATTCTATAGACAGTCTTACTCATTAATACAGTAATAATGCAGTAAATGTTGTAATGGTGAAGTAAAAACTTTTACATTTTGTATTGTAATAATATTTATTGATGAATAAAGCGTTTTGGCTCCTTACCAGAAGCTGGAGAAGATGCAGGGCGTTTGAGTGACATCATAAAGCTTCAATAATCATTAAAAAAAAAACACTAAAAAAAACGTGAATTCGCAATTCAAGCAATCACGTTGATAACTTGTGCGCGATGGAGAAAAACACATCATCTGCAAGCAATCAGCAGGAGGGAGAAATAAAAGCTCTCAGCCACTGGCTCAATTTGAATCACGTGCCAGTTACTTCCGGGTCTGTCACCAACGCGCGAGTATGCGGGGGCGCGAGTGCTGAACTGTGAATGATCAAGGGCATACTGCATTTCGAAAGAATATATATGGAGTAAATTAGCACACCTAGATCAAAGCAGTCTCTCCAATTATTCCTCTCAAATTCAGTCACACCAAATAGGGAGCACCTCTGAACAGATATCTTCAGAACTCTGCAGTTTTTCAATGGGGATCAAGTCTAAGTTTTCGCTGGGTCACTTATTTTGGATTTGTCCCAAAAGTCACTCAAGCCTTCTCTTGAGTCTTGGTTTGGGTGATTGTCATGATGAAAGGTAAATTTAGCCCCATGTGGTGTGCACTCTGGAGATAGATTTCTTCAATGTCTTCCCTATTTGGCTGCATTGATTATTCCCTCAACTCTGACCAGTTTTTCTTTCAGTGCCACTGAGAATTCCCTCCACATTCACCTTCACCATATGGACATACAGTATTTGCTTGTTAATAAGCAGATTGTTTTCAGATTAAGTTCATATTCAAAAGTTCCAGTTTTGTTTGCTCAGAACAGATAATCTTTTTCCTCGTGCTCTTACGTGCCGGTCATACACATGCAACTCGGAAATGGTTTCTGTCCAGCAGCTCCATGATTGATTGGTCGATTGATTGCTGAAAGATTCCTGAGATGGGTATTCCACTGGCAGGTTCTCCCATCTCGGCTGAGGATTTCTGAGGCTCTGTTCGAGTAACCAGTGTGTAGATCAAATCCCTGATATGCTTAAGGACCTTTGAGTATAAAGCAAATTTAATCCATTTTAAATTAAATCTATAACAGAATAAAATGCACAATGCTCACGGGTCTGAACACTTTGAGTCCATTGTATACCTCTGCTGAAGGAGTCTGTAATATTTACAGTGAAAAGTGTTCTTGGGTAATTTTTAAAACTTTATTTTTTAAGTGGTGCCCAAACAGAAAGCGACATTCATTCACTCACTCACTCACATGTTCATTCACTGATACACCCACTCACTCACTCATTCACTGATACACCCACTCACTCAATCATTCATTCATTCACTAACTCATTCATTCACACCCATACACTCACTCCCTCACTCATTCATTCACTCACACACACTCATTCATTCACACACATACACTCACTCCTTCACTCACTCACAGATACACCCACTCACTCATTCATTAATTAATTAATTCATTCATTCACATACACTGATATTCATTCATTCATTCACTCTCACTCACACACATTCATTCATTCATTCACACTCACTCATTCACACACACACTCATTCATTCACCCACACAGCCATTCATTTACATACACTCTCTCACATATTCATTAACTCACTCACTCACTGATTCATTCACTCTCACTCACTCAGTAACATTCATTGTTTCATTCACTTACTCACATACCTACTCACTCATTCACTTACACTTACTCATTCATTTTGCTCTCACCCACAGACACTCACAAATTCATTCACTCATACTTACACTCACTAATTCATTCATTCACACCCTCACACTAACACACCCACACATTCCTTCATTCACTCACACACACTCACTCAAACCAACACATGCACAGTCATTCATTCACTCACACTCATTCATTGACTCACTCACATTCACTCATTCATTCACACAACCACTCACTCCACTAACTCATTCGTTCATTCATTCACTCACTCACCCACTAATTCATTCATACACACACTCCTCATTCATTCACTCACTTACACTCCTTCATACACTGACTCAAAAACACTCATTTATTCACTCACTCATTCATCCACTCAGATACTAATTCATTCACTCTCTCTCTCTCTCTCTCTCTCTCTCACACACACACACACACACAGACACACACACAGACAGACACACACACACACACACACACACACACACACACACACACCTTATGCTTATATCTTTTCTGAAGTGTACCTTCACATCCTCAGAGTCACTAGAATGTGACATCTCACCGTCTTCACAAGACATTTCAACCCTGCCCAAAGTGTTGATGTTGCTTTAGGGGAAAACTGCTAATCTCCACAGTTCAGCCACCATGAGTAATTTGTGTAATAAAATGAGCAGTTTTCTACTTTTTAAAGGACATTTATGTTAAAATAAGCATCTGTACCGTGTAAACGTATTACATATGCACTACTTATGCTGTACGAATGACCAACAATGGTACTCTTTAATAACCCAGAAGGCCGGCAGCAGATTTGAGCAGGAGTCAAACCCTCTCTCCACTTCTTCATGAAAAAGTGCAACCCACTCTGATTGGCTGTTGATTTTTGTCAGTGTGGTGGCAGTGAAATTACAAGCAGTAGAACAATGCATCCAGACTGAGAGTGCACACTTTTCCAACACATGAAGTGCAAATTCACACAGCAGTACTGTGACTTTGTGTGTGTGTGTGTGTGTGTGTGTGTGCGCACACACACACACACAGACACACACAGACACACACACACACACACACACAAGTGTGCAATGTTGTACAGCACAACTATGTGAGCAAGCAGGACAAATTATATCATTAATCTTTCAAATATAATTTTTTAAACTATTTTATTTTAAAATACCTTCACTTTTACCAATGACTGCTGATTTAATGCGATTCACTGACTGACCTGCTCCTTCATGTCCTTTTTCCATTGTTCCTGGATGCGTGGATGCCACCATGTCTCCACCCTTCGTCTGGTGTCTGCCCTGTAATCTCTGTCCCACACTCCACTTTCGCTAAACACGCTCCGAATTCCAGATGTGATGACAGGAGTGGCCTGGACAAACCGAGGACGCAGGCAGCATCCTGCCCGCTTCAACTGTCCCACAGAATACACAGTAAATTGACAAGCTACATGCATCATATACCTGGAAAAACACAAAAATATGCCATGAGGACTTATAATGGACATGAATTGCTTAGAACAGATTAGGTCAAATTGCAATTTATTAGATTACACGTAATCAAAGGATTATTATAAATTAAGTAAATATGCTGTTATTTAACAAAGAAAACATATACAGTCGGCCCTCAACTTACGAAGACCCCTGTGTACAAAATCCCCAGGTTACGAAAACCATTTTCCGGAGTTTACGTCCCTGAGATACGAAACAACCCCCTCTTTTCATAAGTGGGGGTTTTCAAATGTAAGGTGCGAGTTGCTCTCTCATTGGTTGTCTCTCAACATTATGCCCTGCTGGCCTCCCAGATAGAGACAGAAGGAAGCTTCACTCTTTAGTTTTTAGTTTAGTTTTTTAAGTTGTTTTAATTCAGTAAATGTTTATTAAATGTGGGAGCATTTGAGCTTATCTGGAATTTCGATCCCTCAAGGAATCAAATTAAAGTTGAGTTTGCCGAGCAGGGAACGCGCTTTGAATTCATGTCTTGTGGGTGTGAGAGAGAGAGAGAGGGGGCGAGAGAGAGAGAGAGAGAGAGAGAAGGAATAACGCTTTATTTTTTAGTTTAGTTTTTTTTAAGTTGTTTTAATTCAGTAAATGGTCAAGCAGGGAATGCGCTTTGAATTTCGTCTTGTGGGCGTGGCCCGCAGCGGGCACGCACGAGAGAGAGAGAGAGAGAGAGAGAGAGAGAGAGAGACGTCTTGTGGGCATGGCCCATAGCATGCCCGCATGCGAGAGAGAGAGAGAGAGAGAGAGAGAGAGAATGAATAACGCTTTAGTTTTTTAAGTTGTTTAATTCAGTCAATGTTTAATAAATGTTGGCGCATTTGAGCTCATCTGGAATTTTCGGTCCCTCAAGGAATCAAATTAAAGTTGCCTTTGTCCAGCAGGGAATGCGCTTTGAATTCCACGTCTTGTGGGCGTGGCCCGCAGCGCGCAAGAGAGAGAGAGAGAGAGAGGTGTGTAGGTGTGTGTGTGTGTGTGTGTGTGTGTGAGTGAGAGAGAGAGAGAGATGGTTTGATGAATAAATATGTTAATAAAATGGTTTAATCTGTTAATAAAATATTTAAATGGTTGAATGAATAATATTCTTTTACTTTTAACATATATTTCATATAAAATTGGTGTACTTTTATCATTTTTAAAGGGTTTATGGGATTTATCCAGTCCAAACACTGAAGCCTCGGAACGAATTAGGCATTTAACATGTAAGGTGCGACCCCTACTTACGAAATATCTGCTATACGAAAAGGGCTCTGGAACGGATTAATTTCATAAGTTGGGGGCCAACTGTACATAACTACACAACCATAACTTTGCATAACTTTATAGAACTATACAGAATTGAATAAACTTAAAACTTGTACGGAGGTGTAAAGCACACTAAAGGCCACACCACTAAATCTAAAAAGGCAATTGAGGGCTGAGTAATCACTGAACATCTTTTCTAAAAGGACAACCATGAAATCTGTATGGCAAAATAATTAATTTAGGCATCTGTACTCTTTTCCTTTATTCACTCTCACTTTCTAACAACATTGAACTGCCACAAGCTAGTACAAAATCTTTCTTTAGTCATGAATGACCAGCTGTTTACCTGAAATAGACTGTCGCAACCTAGTGGAAGGATGACATACGTTAAAGAATTACATTTCACGATGATGCTTGACACAAAGAATTTTTGATAATCATAGTGTGTGAAATCTCTTGCGGTCCACAAAATGAGTTGGCATGCTGGATTTGGCCTGAGTTGCTCTAGTACTGTATATGCATTTTGGTAGCAGTCAATACACAGGTAGGGCATATCATTCTTTGATCAATACAAATACACTTATTTCAAAATTTCATTTAATAAAACATTTCTTCTGTTGACACCATCCCAGTGTAGATTTTCCAAGAACAGTCCGTTCCCTCCTGTTTTAAATCCTTAAATAAATACTTAAGGCTAAATCACATGTAAGCAATATACAGACGCTCCACGACTTACATTTATCTATTTTACGTTTTTTCGATTTTACGCCCTCCCCCCCCCCAAAAAAAATAAAAAAAGTCAAATTTTGAGTTTAGACGTACCTACGTAGTAAAGGTAAGGTAAGTCTGTTGGGTTTTTACCATGGTATTACTGTGCTCAATTGGCCTGCCAACTCTCCTGACCTGAAGCCCATAGAGAATCATGCTTCCATCTGCTGAAAAGCTTTATGGAGATGATTTCATTTTTCAGCACGACCTGGCACCTGCTCACAGTGCCAAAACCACTGCTAAATGGTTTCCTGACCATGGTATTACTGTGCTCAATTGGCCTGCCAACTCTCCTGACCCGAACCCCATAGAGAATCTGTGGGATATTGTGAAGAGAAAGTTGAGAGACACCAGACCCAACACTGTGGATGAGCTTAAGGCCGCTATCGAAGCATCCTGGGCCTCCATAACACCTCAGCAGTGCCACAGGCTGATTGCCTCCATGCCACGCCGCATTGAAGCAGTCATTTCTGCAAAAGGATTCCCAACCAAGTATTGAGTGCACAACTGAACATAATTATTTGAAGGTTGACCTTTTTTGTATTAAAAACACTTTTTTATTGGTCAGATGAAATATGCTAATTTTTAGTTTTTCTTTACTTTTTTTGCCAAAATTATCAATATTAAAACAAGAAAAGGCTTGAACTACTTCAGTTGTGTGTAATGAATCTAAAATATATAAAAGTCTAATCTTTATCAGGGCATTATAGAAAATAATGAACTTCATCACAATATGCTAATTTTTTGAGAAGGACCAGTATATATGTATGTATAGACGCTCCCCGACTTACGTTCATCCGTTTTTTTCGATTTTACATTTTAAAAAAGAAAGAAAGAAAAAAAGGTCAAATTTTGAGTTGAGACGTACCTACGTAGTACACTGACGTAATTCCGCAATGACGCTGCATTCATTGTTTACAAACTACAGACTGAGTGTATGTGTATATATATATATATATATATATATATATATATATATATGATTTTCTGAGTAGATCCTTCCGTAGGAGAGTGCTCAATACTTTTTGGTAGAGCAAATAACAATAAAAATAAAAGGACAGGACAAAGACTTTCTATTGAAACTCCATTTATCACTACAGATGATAGTAGATAGTCGACTCTGTAGTGATAAATGAAGTTTCAATAGAAAGTCTTTGTCCTGTCCTTTTATTATTATTATTTATATATATATATATATATATATATATATATATATATATATATATATATACATATACACACACACACACACACCAGTTATATAGCGTGTTACTCTTGTGTTAAGACGTCGTCTTCTGTGATCTTTGTGTTTATACTGTTTTGAGGAGTTTTGTAACCCGAAGCAAATATGTTTGGTCAGAAGTGTAAGAGTACGAGCATGGGTGCAAGTCTCATACACAGAGATGAATGAACTATCTTTTCAGATTGGCACAATCGTTATATTTATTATCTTTTAGCAGAATCCTAAGAGTGTACACTTATTTTTATATTAATATTCATTAGGATTTGTACTTGTTCTTTGAATGCATCTCTTGAATAAAGTTTACTTACTGACTTACACAAAAGAAAGAACTCTCCGCTTTGCTGGGATTCACATCAATGCAGGCGATGTTCTCAACGAGTTCAACGGCACCCTTGTGCACTTGAAAGACCGGAAGTCTGTATAACCCACAGCAAGTACACTACTTTCGCAAGTACACTACTTTCGGTATTGAGTGCCTCACATATTGTAAGCGTTGATTGGCTGTTTTAAGCTTCATATAAAGTGATTCGGTATAAATAAGTGACTTATTTGAACTTAATGTTGATATTATTTGATATATTTGATATTATTTTACACTGTTATGTTTATAATAATTGATTTAGGGGTGTTTTATAAGATACGGTAATGGTATTTATGGATGGAAAGTACAGCGTCATACGTCACTGTAACAACTTACGTTAACTTTCAACTTACGTTCGGCCGTCCGGAACCAATTAAAAACGTATGTCGGGGAGTGTCTGTAATCACAAAACAGATCGAAGTAATGAAACTTTTTCTAGTTAGTTTCGGGTGCGGCTAGACGCAAAAAAATGCATGATCGCTTTGAAAACCTTCAAATATGTGCCCCTGCACTGTGTTTTGTATTGAACCAGCCCTTCAAATAAAAATAAAACCTAGTACTTTATTTAATGACCTCTTGAACTTTTTCTACCCTCTGTATAGTTTACATGTAGCCTCCCTTTGATTGTCTTGAAACCAATTGAATTATTTGTGTATTTCAGTATGAGATGCTCAGTTTTGGCTTACAGGACAGTCGCTATTTCAGCCTGCCCTATCTGGACGTGTGTGTGAGAGAGAGAGAAAGAGAGCGCGAGTGCAGCATGGAGCTGCACCTAAAAACCTTCTTCCGCAATTCGTTCATTCCATGTCAGATCAGAGCACAATTATCCATTAGAGGTCTTATTTTAACCTGGGGATTTATTATTTATTTTGGACGCACAGAACAGACTAGATCAGCTTTCCAACTCGGAAAAACACGTTTAATATGAGAGGAGAGATGATGTGGGAAACGTAGTTGAACTCGTCATTTAAGGAAAAGTAAATAAAAAAAAAATACAGCAATAGATTACTGTATAGCTGGTATATATATATATATATATATATATATACAGTGAACCCTCGCTATAACACGGTTCACTTTTCACGGTCTCGCTACTTCACGGATTTGCATAGTGCATTGTGTTCTGCATTCTGATTGGCTAAACAGTCTCTCTGCTTCTTCTCTACGTGTTAGTCAATAAGCTTGCGGTTTAATACGTACACGTACGTAAAACAGCTTGCCATTTATGTTCCCTACGTGCAAATTCTCTTGCAATTTCAAGTCTCCCTAAAACCCATTATGTCGACAAAACGTTCTGCACCGACAAAAGCACCTGCGGTCGGGCCTAAAAGGCAGAGGAAGATGCTAACTATTGCAGAAAAAGTTCAACTTCTGGACATGCTAAAGGAAGGTAAAAGCTATGCGGCTACAGGTCGGCATTACGGAATTAATGAATCTTCCGTTCGTTCTATAAAGAAGGAGGAAAATAACATAAGGACTACAGCAGCAATAAGTTTTAATAAAGATGCAAAAAGGGTTGCAACTGTTCGCAACAAGACCATGGTAAGGATGGAGTCTGCATTAGCTTTGTGGATTAATGACTGCAGAAAAAAAAAACATTACGCTGGATACGAATGTTATCTGCACAAAAGCTAGAACACTGTATCAAGCCTTTGCTGACGGCGACAGTGACAGGGAAGAGGAGGAGGATGCAGATACCGGGCCATCATCAAGTGCTGTTCACGCAGTACCAAGCACATTTAATGCTAGCAAGGGCTGGTTTGAAAAATTTAAGAAACGCTTTGGACTTAAAAATGTTTCTCTGCACGGAGAGATCGCCTCTGCAAATACCGCTGAAGCAGAAGCGTTCGTGAACAATACATTTAAAGCGATCATTGAGGAAGGGGGATATATGCCTGAACAAGTTTTTAATATGGATGAGACTGGCTTATTTTGGAAACGGATGCCCTCCCGCACCTTCATCATGCAGGAAGAAGCCAAAGCCCCAGGATTTAAAGCCCAAAAAGATCGTGTGACTCTGGTTATGTGCGGAAATGCTGCAGGTTTTATGATTAAGCCTGGGCTCATTTATAGGTCTAAAAATCCCAGAGCACTGAAAAACAAAAAAAAGGATGATTTGCCCGTTTACTGGATGCACAACGCAAAGGCTTGGATGACAAAAGCGCTCAATATGGATTGGTTCAAAAACTGTTTCATCCCGGAGGTCAAGTGTTATTTGAGAGGAAAGGGACTAGACTTTAAAGTGCTTCTGCTCGTTGACAATGCTGGAGGTCACGCCGATGATTTGGTATATGATGGTATGCAAATCGAATTTCTGCCGCCAAACACTACATCCCTGATTCAGCCCATGGACCAAGGCATCATCCGTGCTTTCAAGGCTCTCTATACACGCAACACCCTGCAACATCTTGTTGACGCTATGGACTCAGATCAAGACTTCTCACTAAAGGACTACTGGCGTGGATACACCATCGCATCATGTCTCCAAAATATTCAGAGGGCCATTCAAGAGATGAAAACTGAAACTTTGAATGCCTGCTGGAAAAAACTGTGGCCAGAGGCAGTGCAAAACCCAACCGGGGGCTCGCTCGACGAGATCCATCACTCTGTCATAGATACTGTGGTGACTCTCCAAAACAGGTTGGAGGAGACGGCTTTAATGACATGACTTCGCATGACATTAATGCACTGATTGATGCTGAAGCACGCCCGCTAACCGATGCAGACCTGGCCCAAATGACAAAGCCACCAAGTGATGATGAAAGAGAAAAGGAAGAAGAGGACACAAGTGTGGATAAAGATGAGGAGGATGGACTAACACTTGGTCGCTTAGCAACCATTCTGAGAATGGCCACTGAACTTCAGCGAGCAGCTCACGATTGGGACCCTTTGATGAGCCGTTCATTACAGTTCTCCAACATAATCGGTGGTGGCATGTCTGTGTATAAGTCTCTTTTTGCCCAGAAGAAAAGAAGTGCGTCGACAACTGCCTATCACTATGTTCTTCTCACGAAAAACACACCTGCACCTCGGGCTTCAGAAGAAGAAAACGCTGCAGAGCGGAGTCAGGATGCAGCGGCTCAGTCAGAAAAGTAGTAAAAAACAGTACATGTGAGTCACAATTTGTCCGACTGTACTTTTATTTTTCATTTTCTCCCATTCAATCCAATTACTCGGGTCGCAATGGGGCGGTGCTGATCTCCGTAATTACTTCACATTGTTGATTAAAATTATTATTTGACAGTACAGTAGTTATTTGTAAAAAGCAAACAAACGTTTATACAGTACTCTTATTTGTTAAACAAATGCTTGGGCCTATAAAAAAGGTTTGTTCTTTGGTTTCAATGTATAATAGAGCATTTAATTGTATAATGATTGTAAAAAAATAAAAAAATAAATAAAGGTTTCTACTTCACGGATTTCGCCTATCACGGGTTCTTTTTGGAACGTAACCCCAGCGAAAAACGAGGGTTCACTGTATATATATATATATATATATATAGAGTGTGTGTGTGTGTGTGTGTGGATGGATGGATGGATGGATGGATATGACCACTGCGAAACATTCTAAAGAATAAGATCCGAGTGCAAACATAGTGGATCTGAGATGCGCATTCCTGTGCTTGTTGTGAAACCCAGCTTCAGCAGTAAGTACACTGACACCGGTACAACCATATACTAGTCCTTCTCAAAAATTTAGCATATTGTGATAAAGTTCATTATTTTCTGTAATGTAGTGATAAACATTAAACTTTCATATATTTTAGATTCATTGCACACCAACTGAAATATTTCAGGACTTTTATTGTTTTAATACTGATAATTTTGGCAAAAAAGTAAAGAAAAAAAACAAAAATCCCTATCTCAAAAAATTAACATATTTCATCCGACCAATAAAAAAAAAAAAAAAAAAAGTGGTTTTAATACAAAAAGTCAACCTTCAAATAATTATGTTCAGTTATGCACTCAATACTTGGTCGGGAATCCTTTTGCAGAAATGACTGCTCAGTGCGGCGTGGCATGGAGGCAATCAGCCTGTGGCACTGCTGAGGTGTTACGGAGGCCCAGGATGCTTCGATAGCAGCCTTAAGCTCATCCACAGTGTTGGGTCTGGTGTCTCTCAACTTTCTCTTCACAATATCCCACAGATTCTCTATGGGGTTCAGGTCAGGAGAGTTGGCAGGCCAATTGAGCACAGTAATACCATGGTCAGTAAACCATTTACCAGTAGTTTTGGCACTGTGAGCAGGTGCCAGGTCATGCTGAAAAAGGAAATCTTCATCTCCATAAAGCTTTTCAGCAGATGGAAGCATGAAGTGCTCCAAAATCTCCTGATCATTGACCCTGCCCTTGATAAAACACAGTGGACCAACACCAGCAGCTGACATGGCACCCCAGACCATCACTGACTGTGGCTACTTGACACTGGACTTCAGGCATTTTGGCATTTCCTTCTCCCCAGTCTTCCTCCAGACTCTGGTACCTTGATTTCCGAATGACATGCAAAATTTGCTTTCATCTGAAAAAAGTACTTTGGACCACTGAGCAACAGTCCAGTGCTGCTTCTCTGTAGCCCAGGTCAGGTGCTTCTGCCGCTGTTTCTGGTTCAAAAGTGGCTTGACCTGAGGAATGCGGCACCTGTGGCCCAGTCCACTGCTTCCACAGGTCCCCCAAGGTCTGGAATCAGCCCTTCTCCACAATCTTCCTCAGGGTCCGGTCACGTTTTCTGGTTGTGCAGCGTTTTCTGCCACACTTTTTCCTTCCCACAGACGTCCCACTGAGGTGCCTTGATACAGCACTCTGGGAACAGCCTATTCGCTCAGAGATTTCTTTCTGTGTCTTACCCTCTTGCTTGAGGGTGTCAATGATGGCCTTCTGGACAGCAGTCAGGTCGGCAGTCTTACCCATGATTGTGGTTTTGAGTAATGAACCAGGCTGGGAGTTTTTAAAAGCCTCAGGAATCTTTTTCAGGTGTTTAGAGTTAATTGGTTGATTCAGATGATTATGTTAATAGCTCATTTAGAGTACCTTTTCATGATATGCTAATTTTTTGAGAGAGGAATTTTGGGTTTTCATGAGCTGTATGCCAAAGTCATCAGTATTAAAACAATAAGAGACCTGAAATATTTCAGTTGGTGTGCAATGAATCTAAAATATATGAAAGTTTAATTTTTATCAGTACATTACAGAAAATAATGAACTTTATCACAATATGCTAATTTTTTGAGAAGAACTAGTGTATATCTTATTTTCCTTTCGGCTTTTCCCTTCAGGGGTCGCCACAGCGAATCATCTGCCTCCATCTCACCCTATCCTTTGCATCTTCTTCTCTTACACCAACGACCTTCATGTCCTTCTTCACCACATCCGTGAATCGTCTCTTATATATATATATATATATATATATATATATATATATATATATATATATATATATATAATACGACATTTTTATAAAACGTGTGTGAGACTTTGTGCAGGAAATATACAGATCTTTTTTCTCTTAAACTAGCAATCAAAAAAATGTAGGCACACAGGACTCCCGCTGGTTGGGTTTCTACAGAACGGGCAGATTCATGTGACTGGTCATAATTTCATGTGTTTTCTTCATAAAAAGGGGGCGGATTCGCATGACGAAAACAGCTTGACTTGTACATAAAAGCGCAACAAAACCCAGACTGTTTCCAAAGCTGTTCAGTCATGTTCAAGCCTCTCTGAATTCACAACAAAATTTTGGAGCAGGACTAAAACTTTTTCCAAGACTGCAATTACGGAGCATTTACTGCATTTTCCAGGCCATAAGGCGCACAAGACGCAAACGCAATGAATGGAGCTTGGACAACCCGGGTCCACGTGCAAGTCGCACTGGATTATAAGGTGCATTAAGCGAAACAAAAGTCAGATAAGTCAAAGTCGATTCAACTCCCACAATAACTCTCAACACTGTTCAGTTGTAACAATATAAAAACAATAGACTCACTTGTTCAGTTCATTTCTCTTCCACAAATCCATCAAATTCTTCATCTTCACTGTCAGAGTTTAACAGTTGATCAAGTTGGACATAAAGCCCGGATCCCTCTATTATTATTATTATATTACATTATTACCATATAGACGAAGATGAAGTGTGATGAAGATGAAGACGCGGGTCACCGGGGTTCCCTCCTGGGGCCAGGCCCGGGGGAGGGGCTTGAAGGCGAGCGCCTGGTGGTCGGGCTTTTGCCCATGGAGCCTGGTGGGGCCTAGCCCGAAAAGGAGACATGGGTCCGCCCTCCCATGGACCCACCACCCATGTGAGAAGTTTTAGGGGTCGGGTGCAGTGCGAGTTGGGTGGCAGCCGAAGGCATGGTTTCTGTTGGACTGATCCTCGGCTACTTACTCTGACCCTTGGGACATGGAATGTCACCTCTCTGGCGGGGAAAGAGCCTGATCTGGTGCGTGAGGGGGAGAGATACCGACTAGATATAGTCAAGCTCACCTCAACGCATAGCTTGGGCTCTGGAACCATCCATATCGAGAGAGGCTGGACCTTCTTCTATTCTGGAGTTGCTCATGGGGACAGGCGGTGAGCCGGTGTGGGTATTCTTGTTGCTCCCCGTCTCGGTGCCCAAATGTTGGGGTTCTCCCCGGTTGACGAAAGGGTTGCTTCCCTCCGTCTTCGGGTGGGGGGACGGGTCCTGACTGTTATTTGTGCTTATGCACCTAATGACAGTTCAGAGTACCCACCCTTTTTGGAGTCTTTGGGGGGGGATGGGGGGGGGGGGGGGGGGTTGGAGAACGCTCCCTCAGGAGACTCGCTCGTTGTCTTTGGAGACTTCAATGCCCATGTGGGCAACGATGGTGTGACCTGGAAGGGTGTGATTGGGAGGTATGGCCTCTCCAGTCTGAACCCGAATGGTGTTTCGTTGTTGGACTTCTGTGCTCGTCACAGTTTGTCTATCACGAACACCATTTTCGAACATAAGTGTGCCCATAAGTGCACTTGGCACCAGGACACCCTAGATCGCAATTCAATGATTGACTTTGTAGTCATGTCATCGGACTTGTGACCGTATGTTCTGGACACTCGGGTGAAAAGAGGAGCCGAGCTGTCTACTGATCACTACCTGGTGGTGAATTGGCTTTGGTGGTGGGGGAGGTTGCCTTCCAGACCTGGTAGGCCCAAGCGTGTAATCAGGGTCTGCTGGTAATGTTTGGCGGAGTCCCCTGTCCGAGAGGCCTTTAACTCCCACCTCTGGCAGAGCTACAGCCACGTCCTGGAGGAGGCGGGGGACATGGAATCCAAATGGGCCATGTTTTGTGCCTCCATTGCTGAGGCGGCAGCCCATAGCTGTAGCCGTAAGGTCGTTGGTGCTTGTCGTGGTGATAATCCCCAAACCCGGTGGTGGACACCTCCGGTGAAGGGGGCCGTCCAGCTGAAGAAGGAGGCCTATCAGGTTTTATTAGTACTTAAAATCCTCCACCTTCTTTATCTCTGCTCACTTTAACCTCACCGTTCCTCTTGGGTCCTTGTCATTCACACACATGTATTCTGTCTTACTGAGGCTAACCTTCATTCCTCTCCTTTCCAGGGCATACCTCCACCTCTCTAGATTTTCCTGCACTTATTCTCTGCTCTCACTACAGATTACAATATTATCTGAAAACATCATAGTTCATGGGGAATCTTGTCTAACCTCGTCTGTCAGCCTGTCCATCACCATCGCAAACAAGAAGGGGCTCAGAGCTGACCCTTGATGCAGTCCCACCTCAACCTTGAACTCTTCTGTCACACCGACAGCACACCTCACCACTGTCTTACATCTCTCATACATGTCCTGCACCACTCTAACATACTTCTCTGCCACTCCAGACTTCCGCTCTTCAATATACTCTTTCCATCTTCCCAGCACACTTCTGTCATCAGTCAACACATTTCCCACCCTGTCCTTAATCACTCTAACTTGCTGCACATCCTTCCCATCTCTATTTCTCTGCTGTGCCAACCTGTATAAATCATTTTCTCCCTCCTAACTGTCCGACCTATCATACTAGTCATTATGCGCTCTCTGTTTGGCCTTTGACACTGCTACCTTCACCTTACGCTGTGTCTCCCTGTACTCCTGTTTACTCTCTTCGGTCCTCTCTATGTCCCACTGCTTCTTAGCTAACCTCTTCCTTTGTACACACTCCTGCACTTCCTCATTCCACCACCAAGTCTCCTTATCTACTTTCCTTCCAGAGCACACATCAAGTACTCTCCTACCTGTCTCTCTGATCACATTTGCTGTGGTTGTCCAGTCATCTGGAAGCACTTCCTGACCACCCAAAACCTGTTTCAACTCCTCTTTGAAGACAACACGACCCTCTGTTGCCTGCACCAACATGTCCATTGAAGTCTGCACCAATAACCACCCTTTCACCTCTGGCGGTGATCTGCATCAATTCATCTAACTCACTCCAGAATCTCTCCTCTTCTAGCTCACATCCTGCCTGTGGGGAATAAGCACTAACAACATTGAACATCTCACCTTAAATTACTAACTTGAGACTCATCACTCTGTCTGACACGCTTTTCACTTCTAGAACATTCCTGACAAGCCCCTCCTTCAAGAGTACTTCTACTCGATTTCTCTTCCCATTCACACCATGATAAAACAGCTTAAACCCTGCTCCTAAGCGTCTAGCCTTGCTACCTTTCCACCTGGTCCCCTGAACACACAATATGTAAACCTTCCTCCTTTGCATCATGTCAGCCAGCTCTCTATCTTCTCCTGTCATAGTTCCAACATTCAAAGTCAGTACTCTCAGTCCTAGAGTCATGCCTTTCCTCTTCTCTCTCTGCCTACGGACACGCGTCCCGCCTCTCCTTCTTCGACCAACAGTAGTCCAATTTCCACCAGCACCCTGTTGGTTAACAGCACTGATGGCAGTCATTGTTAACCCGGGCCTCGACCGGTATGAAATCGACCGGACAACGGGCTAATCCGATATGAAATTCGTTTTTATGATTCGCATTTCGAATTGTTGGCCTAAGTTTTATGCCGGATGCCCTTCCTGACGCAATCCTCTGCATTTATCTGGGCTTGGGACCGTTGTGAGGCTTGTGCCCCCCCTCACGACTGCAAGGTCATAAGTGACATTAGGTATTGTTTTAGACAAAAGGCTTTGAACTTTGAAATTGCCTGAAAAGAAAAAATGATCTTCTTTCCTTTTTTCAGAATATTTGCAGTAAAATGAATGTGCATCAGATAACATGTGCAGTAAACAAAGACTGGTCACTCATAACCTTGTGTTGCGTCGGAAAAGAATTGCACTGTTAATAAAACTGAAGCAGCAGAGTGAACAACCAAATTTTCAGGCATTAAAATGGGAGATACAGCCATTTGAAACTTTATCTATTGGTCAATGTGGTTTTATTCCTCAGATATTTTCAATTTTAATTTTGTCACGGGGATTGAGTCTGCGATTCTGTTCTGACCTTGGCATTCCTGAATTGAGTCATCTTTGTGACTTAGGCAGTGTTCCCATAACATTTCGTAAAAATCCATGTATGGGTGTGGTCAGGGTTTTGTTCAAAGACAAACTGGCTGATAAACAGAAGGGAAAACACCAGTAATTACAAAAAATTGACTAAAGCGCTCTTTTGTGACATAGATAATTATATCAGCCAGTATTATATCAAGGGCAGTGGTGGCTTAGTGGTTAATTTGGTGAGCTGAAGGTCAGCGGTTCAATCCCCACTATCACCGCTGTTGGGCCCTTGAGCAAGACCTTGAACTCTCAATTGTTCAGTTGTATAAAAAAGTGATAATTTTGAGTTGCTCTGAAAAAGAGCATCTGCCAAGTATTGTAAATGGATTTTTGCTTAATCAGTGACTTGAAGTTAAAACATGAAAACATAAATAATCTCGTTTGCCTGTTGTTCAATAATCACTCAAATATTTTCGAACATTTTACTTCAAATAATTAATGGAAAAAGCAGCAGTTGCCACATTAAGACTGAATTACTGTACAGTGGTACCTCACCTTACGAAAGTCCCAACAAACGAAAAATCCAGGTTACGAAACGCATTTACCTAAAATTTATGTCTATTTATACGAAACAAATTCACGTTACAAAAGCGCCATCTCAAAAATTCAAACAATGTGCGAGTTGCTCTCCTATTGGCTATCTCCCAACATCCCGCCCCACTGGCCTCCCATTGGTTATCTCCCAACATCCCGCCCCGCTGGCCTCCCATTGGCTAGGAGGGATGATGCAGCTCCCTCCCACTGGCTATTATGGAGCTGCATCTCCATAATACCCATGATGCTTTGCGTGTAAAAGACAGAGTTCCTGTTGTTTCGTGAGTTTTTTGAGTGTGCTCACTGCAACTTTATTTTTTGGCTCAGGCTTTTAACCTTGCATAAACATTTGTAAGATTATCACTCTGCTAAGAAGACATGGTCAACACACGCCCGCACGCGCACACACACACACACACACACACACACGTGCATGTGTGATTCCCGGTGCGAGTGAAAAGAAGAAGTGGGCTCGTGGCATGCAGTTGAGTGATATCACAAAGGAATATGGCCGAAACCTGTCTACCATCGGTACGATATTGAAGCAGAAGGAGGCCTTAAAAGGTATACCTTTATAATTTTTGAAGGGTTTAGGGGGTAGTATTGGGGGCCTTGGAACGAATCACGTGTTTTGCATGTAAAATGCGGTTCAACTTACGAAAAATCCAGGTTACGAAACCACTTCTGGAACAGATTAATTTCATAAGGTGAGGTACCACTGTATTCCACTTCAAATTCTCCACCATTTCAAAAATGTCAACACACTAAATCAACAGGCATGAACCCAGCCTCATCACTGTGTCACTATGGCAACATGTGACACTGTAAGGGGATTATAATGCAAATCACCTTGGAAACTAGAGATTAAATAATAAAGAAAAATCAACAGCTTTTCAAAGGTGCTAATGAAAAGCAACTGATTAATTTTCACTTTTTCCTCTGCTTGTGCAAAAATAGATTCAAAGGACATCAAACTGAGACACAGTTTATTATTATTATAGTTAAAAATTGATATGCCGCAGAGAGGGATCGGGTGATCCTGGCACAATCATATTTGTGAGACTCATCATCAGCTCAGGGCCCTCACCCTCTCTACACGCAGCCCAGACAGCGAATGGGATTTTTCCCAATAAGCACTGCCTAGTCGAACCCACCAAGAACTTTCCGAAAGAATTTGGAGACTTCACAACGTCGCAGCTTTCTGCATTGCCCAGACTGTCAGAAGAGCTGTGTTCCCGGTAGCCAAACCGGGTACTCTCTTGATCTGTGTCAGTAGATCAGGAGGTACGAAACCAAGGGCGCCGAAAACAATGGAGAGTCGGACGACTGTGTAATTTGGATACAAGCAAGACATTTCATAGGCGAGGTCTGTGTATTTTTGCATGTTTTTCCTGAATCTTGCCAATCACATTGTTGTCAAAAGGGACAGAAAATTCTATAATATTAATAATTTCATTGGCTTTATTATTATTATTATTTACAGTATAATCCCAGATCCAATACATGTGACTTAACGGAGAGTCACAAACATTCCTTTGTATACATGCGTCTCATAAGCTCCTGATGTTGACAGAAGTGAATTAATATGATTAAAGGTATTTTGCAACAACGATTCTCCATGAAACGCCCACAAGCTTCAAGTCTAAGTTGGGCATCACAGCTGAGCAGGCCAGCCAGTTTTACAATGTGAATAGAGGGAGGGAGGAACATAGTGAAAAGGAGGAGAAAGTTTTTTTTTTCTTTTTTAATGTGTCGTTGACATGCATAAGAAACATACAGCACAGGACAAAGTGAGAGCAAGTTGCTATGGATACAGATATTTATACACACACACACACACACACACACATATATATATATATATATATATATATATATATATATATATATATATATATATTTCCACACACACACACACACACACACACATAGACATACACACACACACACACACACACACACACACACACAGAGTGGAGCCTCGGTACTTGAACTTAATCCGTTCCAGACAGCTGTTCGGATTCCGAATCAGTTTTTCCCATTCCAAATAATGTAAATGGTCTTAATCCCTTCTGTCATCTTTTGAACAGAAGCTAACAGTACCGTAAGTCATACCATAGGTCCTCAAATTAAGGGAAAAAAATTACTGACTACAGTACAATATGTTATGGTCCGTGTTGTGAGAGACTCTTCAACTGCACTGTGGTTTTTATTTTAGTGTGTTATGGTCTCTCACAAAAGAGAATTGAAATGTGCGTTGGAGAGGGGGTTGGCACTAAACATACACAACTGAGTCCACTTACTCACAGGCTATAAAGACTAGTAGCGCTCTTCCCGGTGCGAGAAGATTGTTTCTCTTCGCTGTGATGTCTCTGGCTCTCAGCTCTGTGCTCCACCACTTCCTGCTTTAGTTTGATTTCCGTGTTTCTCTGTACCTCTAACCGTAACTACGGGTGCATTTTATTGTTCACAGAGAAGGCACTAGATCAATACGGGTGCGTTTTATTGAAAACGGGTGTGTTATTTAAAAATGGGTGCGTTTTATTGTTCACAGGGAAGTCACTAGATAACGGGGGAATCGTAGTCATTGTTAAAGATGCAGAGAAACAGTAAGTGGACTCAGTGAACTGATTAAGTGGACTCAGGTGTCTGTGTTTAGCACTCCACCCGCATGTGACAGCCACGCCCCTCTCCAACGGCCATTTCAACGTGCAACTCTTTTGTGAGAGACCATCACATAATTAAATAAAAACCACAGTGCAGTTAAAGCATAAGAACAATAAAGATAAGAATTTTAGCCTTTATGGTGGTGCGCAGTTGGCATATGTAAATGTCGGAGAGGAAGAGAGCAAGTAGATTCCCTTCCATAACAGCTTCAGATAAATTAGCCAAAAGGTGTTTTTTCCTCTTGCTCCCGCTTTGTATGGATGACTCTTCTTCAGGATGGTCCTTTCTTTTTTTGAAGAACATTTCTAGCCATAATTTGTTTCTGTCTTCTTTTCAAAACCTTACGGAAGTGGCTCATGGCCTCATCGTTAAAGGTGTTCAAAAGTGCTGCTAGCAATATAGCTTAGCTTTTAGCACACACACACACATATATATATATATATATATATATATTTCTTCTGTAATCACCTGAAGAGAGAGGATGGTTTCACCACCCCTCAAAACAGATCTGTAGTCAAAATGAAGTTTCAATAGAAAGCCTTTGTCCTGTCCTTTTATTTTTACTTTTATATATATTTTCTATATATATATTTTTCATGGTACAAATGGAAATCGGGTACGATTCCCAATTGCGATCTGTACTGGCACGATTGGCAATCGTACCAATGGAAATCTAGAAACAAAAGGAATGTTTAACTTTCTATGTAAGGAACAACCATAAAACAAATCAGTATTGTTTACATATTTATGTACATACCATAGATGCATGAGATTTCCTTTCGGCTTTTTCCCTTTCTCAGGGGTCGCCACAGCGAATGATTCGCACATTTGATATGGCATAGGTTTTTACGTCGGATGCCCTTCCTGACATTTTAGCAAGGGACAGAAACATGCTGACGGCTTTGCAGCCTTCTCTTTAAGAATGTCACCAATGGTTCTTTAACATGCCTCTCACCATAGACAGTGAGAGACATGGCCTACCTTTGATAACCCAGTTAGCTGCACTGGGGGGGGACAGTGACAACCTTGTGGGGACTCGAACCCCAACCTTAGGATCAGCAATCCAGCGCACTAGACCACCACTGCCCCATACCATAGTTGCATATTACATATAATTGTAATCAAATCAGTACTCATGATCTGTATCTATTAAGAATTTTAACACATTCAACCTATTTTTATTGTCTATTCTGACATACAGCACTGTGGGGGGGGACACTTGGTAGAACAGTCGATGCCTGCTTTTCTACATCGACACTTCTTGCTGATGCAGCTTCCCTTGCATGCACATACTGTTGAGTGTGTCGCAGCAGTCGAAGGTCCATTTTGTCTTGCGGCAGTGACCATTGTGATCTCATCCGATCAGGCCGTTGAGATCTGTATTATCCAATGCAGGAATGGGAACTGTCTGAAGGTCTGCTAAATCTTCAGCACGAAACTGGGTTTTGACAATTTCAGAGGCAACATACAGCTTGTTGAAAACTTTGTTGGATTTTTTGATGACCTCTTCGACCTTGCAAGTGTATTTCATGACATATGTCATGGTACAAATGGAAATCAGGTACAATTGCCAATCATACTGGTACAGATCCCAATAGAAAGTTAAACATCCCTTTGTTTCTATGGTTCCATTGGTACAATTGGGATCTGTACCGTACGATTGGCAATCGTACCCGATTTCCATTTGTACCACGACATATACACATATATATATATATATATATATATATATATATATATACATACATACATACATACATACATACATACACACACAAATGCAGCCGTGAGGGGGGGGGGGCACAAACCAGTGTCTCTCCCTCACGCCGGTACCAGGCCCGGATAAATGCAGAGGGTTGCATCAGGAAGGGCATCCGGCGTAAAACAAATGCCAAATAAACTATGCGAATCACAAGAAAGAATGACATACCGGATCGGTCGAGGCCCGGGTTAACAATGACCACCATCAGTGCCGTCAACCAACAGGATGCTGGTGGAAATTGGACAACTGTTGGTCGAAGAAGGAGAGGCGGGAGGCGTGTCCGTAGGCAGAGAAAGAAGAGGAAAGACATGAGTCTAGGACTGAAAGTAGGGACTTTGAACGTAGGAACTATGGCAGGAAAAGGTAGAGAGCTGGCTGTCATGATGCAGAGGAGGAAGGTGGACATACTGTGTGTTCAGGAGACCAGGTGGAAAGGTAACAAGGCTAGAAGCATAGGAGCAGGGTTTAAGCTGTTTTACAATGGTGTGGATGGGAAGAGAAATGGAGTCGGAGTCATCTTGAAGGAGGAGTTTGTCAGGAATGTTCTAGAAGTGAAAAGAGTGTCAGACAGAGTGATGAGTCTCAAGTTAGAAATTGAAGGTGTGATGGTCAATGTTGGAAGTTGAAAAAGGAAGAGTGTCGGGTTGTCTTCAAGGAGGAGTTGAAACAGGCTTTGGGTGGCCAGGAAGTGCTTCCAAATGACTGGACAACCACAGCAAATGTGATCAGGGACACAGGTAGGAGAGTACTTGGTGTGTCCTCTGGAAGGAAAGTAGATAAGGAGACTTGGTGGTGGAATGAGGAAGTGCAGGAGTGTGTACAAAGGAAGAGGTTAGCTAAGAAGAAGTGGGACATTGAGAAAACCGAAGAGAGTAAACAGGAGTACAGGGAGACACAGCGTAAGGCAAAGGTAGCAGTGTCAAAGGCCAAACAGAGCGCGTTTGATGACTTGTATGCTCGGTTGGAAAGTAAAGAGGGAGAAAATTATTTATACAGGTTGGCACAGCAGAGAAATAGAGATGGGAAGGATGTGCAGCAAGTTAGATTGATAAAGAACAGATAGGGAAATGTATTGACTGATGACAGAAGTGTGCTGGGAAGATGGAAAGAGTACTTTGAAGAGCTGATGAATGAGGAAAATGAGAGAGAAAAAAGAGGAGAAGAGGTGACTGTTGAGGACCAGGAAGTAGCACAGATTAGTAAGGGTGAAGTGAGGAGGGCATTGAAGAGGATGAAGAATGGAAAGGCAGTTGGTCCTGATGACATACCGGTGGAGGTATGGAAGTGTCTAGGAGAGGTAGCAGTAGATTTTCTGACAAGAACATTTAACAAGGTCTTAGAGAGTGAGAGGATGCCAGAGGAATGGAGGAGAAGTGTGCTGGTGCCCATTTTTAAGAACAAGGGCGACGTGCAGAGTTGTGGCAACTACAGAGGGATAAAGTTGATGAGCCATACCATGAAGTTATGGGAAAGAATAGTGGAAGCTCGACTAAGGGCAGAGGTCAGCATTTGTGAACAACAGTTTGGTTTCATGCCAAGAAAGAGAACCACAGATGCAGTGTTTGCTTTGAGGATGTTAATGGAGAAGTACAGAGAAGGTCAGAGGGAGCTGCATTGTGCCTTTGTGGATCTGGAGAAAGCATATGACAGGGTGCCGAGAGAAGAACTGTGGTATTGCATGAGGAAGTCTGGAGTGGCAGAGAAGTATGTTAGAGTGGTGCAGGACATGTATGAGAGATGTAAGACAGTGGTGAGGTGTGCTGTTGGTGTGACACAAGAGTTCAAGGTGGAGGTGGGACTGCATCAAGGGTCAACTCTCAGCCCCTTCTTGTTTGCTATGGTGATGGACAGGCTGACAGACGAAGTTAGACAAGATTCCCCATGGACTATGATGTTTGCAGATGACATTGTGATCTATAGTGAGAGCAGAGAACAAGTGCAGGAAAATCTAGAGAGGTGAAGGTATGCCCTGGAAAGGAGGGGAATGAAGATTAGCCTCAGTAAGACAGAATACATGTGCATGAATGACAAGGACCAAAGAGGAATGGTGAGATTACAGGGAGCAGAGATAAGAAAGGTGGAGGATTTTAAGTACTTGGGCTCAACAATCCAGAGCAATGGAGAGTGTGGAAAAGAGGTGAAGAAGCGTGTGCAGGCAGGTTGGAATGGTTGGAGAAAAGTGTCCGGTGTGATGTGTGATAGGAGGGTATCGGCAAGAATGAAAGGAAAAGTGTACAAGACGGTGTTGAGGCCAACGATGTTGTATGGGTTAGAAACAGTGGCCCTGGGGGAAAAGACAGGAGGCAGAGCTGGAGGTAGCAGAGATGAAAATGTTCAGGTTCTCTTTGGGAGTAACAAGGATGGATAGGATTAGGAATGAGCACATCAGAGGGACAGCACATGTAAGACGTTTTGGAGACAAAGTCAGAGAGGCTAGATTGAGATGGTTTGGACATGTACAGAGGAGGGATAGTGAGTATATTGGTAATAGGATGCTTAGGCTGGAACTACCAGGCAAAAGGCCTAGAGGAAGACCAAAGAGACGATTCATGGATGTGGTGAAGGAGGACATGAAGGTCATTGGTGTAAGAGAAGATGCAAACAATAGGGTGAGATGGAGGCAGATGATTCGCTGTGGCGACCCCTGAGGGGAAAAGCCGAAAGGAAAAGAAGAAGATACATACACACACACACACACACACACACTTACAGGGATCCCTCACTACTTCGCACTTCAATTCATGCGGCTTCAATGCATCACGTTTTTTTGAATATTCATAGAAATAAAAAATAAGGAAATTCAGAATAAAAAGAGTTAAAGGTTAACGAAAATGCCTCAAAAACAAGGCCAATTATGCAAAAAAACCCTAAACAAACAAAACATAAAAATAACCCAAAATCTCATATCAAAAACGACATTTCTGTGAGGTGCGCATCTGTGTGCATTTTCTATACATTATTTACATCTTATGCATTATTTTTTAATGTTCAATTGTTATTATAAGCATTTATAGCATTGAATATGTATTCATTGATATTATATACACATATACATGTATGCATACGTCAGTCAGGGTGGGTTGTGGGGAGGGTTGATCCTACTTCGTGGATTTCAGTTATTGGGAGGGGATCTCGGTCCCAATTAACAGCAGAACGTAAGGGATATATATATATACACACACACACACACACACACACACACACACACGTATATACTAGGGATGTCATTGACAATCGGAATATCGATATAATTATGTCGATTGATAATCGATACCTAGAAAAGGGATATCAATACTTCTAACATTATAGCTTCCTGTGTTCATGACAGCGTCTGTAGTAAATGCCATTTTCAATGACACCCCTAGTAAATGGTAGGTCCCGTCTCTCTGTATGGTAAATGGTACGTCCCTGCTTCTAGTGTGCCGTCAGAGCGCGTGTTCTCAACAGCAGGGAAGATATTGAATAAGAGACACTTATCACTGGATAATGCAGATATGTGCATCTTCTTGCATCATAATTATGAATTGTAAAAATGCATATCTCTTAAACTTTTCAATTGACAAGTGTCTGTAGAATAGAAACAACTTGCTTTAAATTAACTAGTAAACCAAGTGTTTATAGATTTGTTAAATACAAAAAGGTGTTAATTAAAATCTTGTCGGTGGAAAACTATTTCCTGCCTTTTATTTCAGATTTGGCTTTAGTAATTGGTCACTTTATTATAAAATATTCAATGCATTATACAAACTACTGGAATATATCTTAGTCTGTTCTATTTAATGCATTTATGGAACAGTACAGCAATATTCTAATGTATCGATACATCGGAAAAATTTATCATCAATATATCAATGCCAATAATAGGTTTTCAATGACACCCCTAGTATATAAACACACACAGTATAATATATATATATATATATATATATATACACACACACACACACAAATATACACACACTATATATATATATATATATATATATATATATATATATATATATATATATTAGTCCTTCTCATAAAATTAGCATATTGTGATAAAGTTCATTATTTTCTCTAATGTACTGATAAACATTCGACTTTTATATATTTTAGATTCATTACACACAGCTGAAGTCGTTCAGGACTTTTATTGTTTTAATACTGATAATTTTGGCAAAAAAGTAAAGAAAAAAACAAAAATCCCTATCTCAAAAAATTAACATATTTCATCCGACCAAAAAAAAAAAAAAAAAGTGTTTTTAATACAAAAAAGTCAACCTTCAAATAATTATGTTCAGTTATGCACTCAATACTTGGTCGGGAATCCTTTTGCAGAAATGACTGCTTCAATGCGGCCTGGCATGGAGGCAATCAGCCTGTGGCACTGCTGAGGTGTTACGGAGGCCCAGGATGCTTCGATCGCGGCCTTAAGCTCATCCACAGTGTTGGGTCTGGTGTCTCTCAACTTTCTCTTCACAATATCCCACAGATTCTCTATGGGGTTCAGGTCAGGAGAGTTGGCAGGCCAATTGAGCACAGTAATACCATGGTCAGGAAACCATTTCGCAGTGGTTTTGGCACTGTGAGCAGGTGCCAGGTCGTGCTGAAAAATGAAATCATCTCCATAAAGCTTTTCAGCAGATGGAAGCATGAAGTGCTCCAAAATCTCCTGATAGCGAGCTGCATTGACCCTGCCCTTGATAAAACACAGTGGACCAACACCAGCAGCTGACATGGCACCCCAGACCATCACTGACTGTGGGTACTTGACACTGGACTTCAGGCATTTTGGCATTTCCTTCTCCCCAGTCTTCCTCCAGACTCTGGCACCTTGATTTCCGAATGACATGCAAAATTTGCTTTCATCCGAAAAAAGTACTTTGGACCACTGAGCAACAGTCCAGTGTTGCTTCTCTGTAGCCCAGGTCAGGCGCTTCTGCAGCTGTTTCTGGTTCAAAAGTGGCTTGGCCTGGGGAATGCGGCACCATTAGCCCAGTCCACTGCTTCCACAGGTCCCCCAAGGTCTGGAATCGGCCCTTCTCCACAATCTTCCTCAGGGTCCTGTCACTCTGCCACACTCTTTCCTTCCCACAGACGTCCCACTGAGGTGGCTTGATACAGCACTCTGGGAACAGCCTATTCGCTCAGAGATTTCTTTCTGTGTCTTACCCTCTTGCTTGAGGGTGTCAATGATGGCCTTCTGGACAGCAGTCAGGTCGGCAGTCTTACCCATGATTGCGGTTTTGAGTAATGAACCAGGCTGGGAGTTTTGAAAAGCCTCACAAATCTTTTGCAGGTATTTAGAGTTAATTGGTTGATTCAGATGATTAGGTTAATAGCTCGTTTAGAGTACCTTTTCATGATCTGCTAAATTTTTGAGATAGGAATTTTGGGTTTTCATGAGCTGTATGCCAAAATCATCAGTATTAAAACAATAAAAAACCTGAAATATTTCAGTTTGTGTGCAATGAATCTCAAATATATGAAAGTTTCATTTTTATCAGTACATTACAGAAAATAATGAACTTTATCACAATATGCTAATTTTTTTGAGAAGGACTAGTATACACACACACACACACATATATATATATATATATATATATATATATATATATATATATATATATATACACTTTAAAGACAATCTCAAGGTTATTCAAATATTTAGTGCCGATCCTGTCCTTTAATTCTCTATAAATACAGTACATTTGTCAAATTTCTCCGCTTCTCCACACATCGGACACATTTCCTGACAGAACGCAAACAGTCAGGTGCAGGGCACGAATTGACACTGAGATCTGGAACAGCAACCGTTCAAGCTAAAGCAGTTAAAAACAGTCCTCGCATAAACAAGGAAGCTAACAGAGCAGAGTACTCACAATAACAGCAGTGCCGAAATATTATATCCCGAATCATTCAAACAACGTTAATTAATATCCAGTCCACAACATGCTAGCTTCAGCCATTTCAATAACTGCCCATCCAGAGCTCACACCGACAACTGGGCGCCGCCATATTGTTCAAATAAAACTTTATTAGTTTCAGTTCAAAGACAACTTCAGGGTGGCGCCTTCATTTTCATGCGAAGAGAACCTTGAGATAGACCTTTGAATACAGTTTTAGTAAAACTGTTTTAATAACGGTACATGAGTGAATGGTCACTTTTACACCGCAAGGTTGCCTTGAATGTTTCAAAAAGGAAAAAATAAAGTTGCACCTAATTGAAAATCTTTTTCAAATATTATTATAATTATTATTATTATTGTTGTTGTTGTTGTTATTGTTGAATAGTAAGAGGAAATGTAATGCATCATATGAAGGCTACACTATTACAGAAATATGGCAAAGACAGAAAAATGCCATTCTGAGAGAATTATAAACAAAATTGACAGAAAAGTAAAATATACATTGCATGATCTATATTTTTCTTTATTTTAATCAGGAATGTTGAAATACTATTAATGAAGATGACCCCCCCCCCCCAAAAAAAAAGCCCTACTTGAAAATCATACATTCTGTCCTTCAAAATAACATTCTTAGCATGGAAAAGGACTTTCTCAATATGAAAAGCTATCATTTGCACTAGAAAGTGAAATATTTTACTAGATATAGTACAATTCATTCAAAATACTGATTCAGCAGACAGTGTAATCTCCTGAAAATTTCATATGAGAAAGTTTTTGTTCTATAAAAGTTCAAAATTGGCATACAACTTAAGAAGATTTGTTCTGGAGAGGACATAATATTTAACACTAAAACATCCTTCCTGTTTTATATATTTATGGTCAAGGCCAAATCATTTTCACAAATTCTCTTTTGTAGAATCCTTTCTCCTCATATCATTATTTCCTAAATTTTGTGACACAATATTTGGGAGATGCTAGCTTTAAGATATTTTTAATTCATAACAATGATAAGCATTTGAGTATAGAAAGTAGTTAATAAACTAAAGCATTCAAAAGCCTTCCTGATCAAAAGAAAACATGACAAGAGAGTCTAAATAATGTAGATTCAGTTATTTCAAATTAATATTTCAAAATGAATAATGTTCTGGTGAGGACATAATTTTTAACATGTCAGTAAATTAAATTTCAGCCATAATATAATTTGAAGTCTAACCCAGATGTGCCTCAAGTGATGGGAATATACTTCTGAAGGAGATGGCCATCATTATTAGATATGGTTGATACATTTCAGGGTCCAAAATTTTATAGTGATTTATCATGTTAGATGACATTTTTTTTGTTAGAACACTTTTGCCATGTTGTCAAAATGAACAGATGTATTAACACATTAATACAGCAATGTAAACCTTGATCTACTGTCCTGGAGAGGATGTTTTATTTTAACATGAATTTTACAACACACATTTCAACACACTGAATTCTGTAAAACCATTCAACATGTCTTGGGTGTAAATTCCAACTTAATTTCAACTTTAGTTTGCTCACTTTCAGTTCTCATTATAAAATCCTCGGTTCCGATAATGAATGGATTCTAGTCCTGAAATATCCAGAAACTGAGCTCCTTGTAATTGTCCTTGTAAGGCATGGGGACAAAAAACAAGCACCTGTTAAATATCGAAACATCCACATTAGAAGAACTGTGGAAAATAGGAGTAATAAGTACGTGTTAAAACAGAGTGTCCTCTCCAGAACAGGTCTGTATCCATCTGCCTGCCTAAGACGGCAGGTAGTCACTGCCCCCCATGAAGAAAAACAATTATAAATATTGAGAGATTTGATTTAATTTGAACATTTTAAAATGGAGTTGCATTTTTCTACAGAGTATAGTGTCACTTTCGCTTGTAAGATTTAATTCACACATTAGCAGTAGTATTTCAATGGTTTTTATTCATTCGTTCATACATTTTCATTCATTTTCTGAACTGCTTAATCCTAATTCGGGTCGAGGGAAGGCTGGCTAGGCCAGGCCATCACAGATGTTTTTTTATAATTTGTTAAATTACTCTTCTGGAGAGGACATTTCATTTCATTACATTTTATGCTTTTATCATACACAGTGGTGCCTTAACTTACGAGTGTCTTTTATAATGAATTTTCCATGATATGAACTTCCAAAAATACCACCTGCCGTTTTCGCCCCTCCTATCGCTACAGGGCTTCGGAGTTGGTGGCGACGGAGACGTGGACGTGTCCTTCGAGCCTGCACAATTTTCGGTGGAGTTCAGTGTGCGCAGTACTGGCCCCACCCTTTGCACCCGTAGTTCGATTGCTCTAGCCACGCATGCTAGGACGGTAATGGCGAGGTCCTCAGGTCGTAGGTTTTATATTAGACCTGTCGTTGTCCTAGATGAACTGCCTGACAAAGCTAACGAGCTCCATCTGCCCGAGTTTGGAATAAGAGTTGTTCTTCTCCAGGGGTCTTCTGAACTGCACTTGGTCTGGACCTTCACCAAGGACCTGTTTTTCTTGGGTGACCCTACCAGGAGCATTATGCCCCTGACAACAAAGCTCCTAGGATCATTAGGTCACGCAAACCCCTCCACCATGATAAGGTGGCGATTCAAGGAGGGGTTCCTACACCATAGCGCAATAAGAAGAGCGCCACTGCCAACTACTGTAGTGGATGTGCAAGTACACTTAATTCTTGTACAGTATGGCAAAAAAGCATGTTCCCCAGGGTCAACACCCCCCCCTCCCCCGACACACACACACACACACACACACACACACACACACACACACACACACACCGGCATCACACTATTTGAGAATCACTAGCCTTGTGAGAGCTCACCACGAGCCAGTCCTTGCTGGCATTCGTCGCATGTACATGCACAAAATACTTCTCCACCTCCTCTGTTATGCATCACCACCTGCCTGCCCATGTGACGTCTTTGCCGCAGTCAATGATCGTAAGGGTTAGTTGACTTATTGTTTATTCTTGTTTTATTATTTATTAATGTTAATGTAGAATGCAGCCATGAGGTGGGGGGGGGCACTAACCAGTGTCTCTCCCCCTTATGCCGGTCCCAAGCCCGGATAAATGCAGAGGGTTGCGACAGGAAGGGCATCCGGCGTAAAACTTCTGCCACATTAAAAATGCAAATGGTCAAAACAAAACTCATACCGGATCGGTCGAGGCCCGGGTTAACAACGACCGCCATCAGTGCTGTCAATCAACAGGGTGCTGATGGAAATTGGACTACTGTTGGTCGAAGACATCGAAGAAGGAGAGGCGGGAGGTGTGTCCGTAGGCAGAGAGAGAAGAGGAAAGGCGTGAGCCTAGTACTGAGAGTAGGGACTTTGAATGTTGGAACTATGCAAAGAAAAGGTAGAGAGCTGGCTGACATGATGCAGAGGAGGAAGGTGGACATACCATGTGTTCAGGAGACCAGGTGGAAAGGTAGCAAAGCTAAAAGCTTAGGAGCAGGGTTTAAGCTGTTTTATCACGGTGTGGATGGGAAGAGAAATGGAGTCGGAGTCATCTTGAAGGAGGAGTTTGTCAGGAATGTTCTAGAAGTGAAAAGAGTGTCAGACAGAGTGATGAGTCTCAAGTTAGAAATTGAGGGCGTGATGGTCAATGTTGTTAGTGCTTATGCCCCACAGGCAGGATGTAAGCTAGAAGAGAAGGAGAGATTTTGGAGTGACTTAGATGAAGTGATGCAGCGTACCCCCAGAGGTGAAAGAGTGGTCATTGGGGCAGACTTCAATGGACATGTTGGTGCAGGCAACAGAGGGGACGAGGAAGTGATGGGCAGGTTTGGTATCCAGGACAGGAACACAGAAGGACAGATGTTGATCGATTTTGCAAAAAGAATGGAAATGGCTGTGGTGAATACTTTCTTCAAGAAGAAACAAGAGCATAGGGTGACTTATGAAAGCGGAGGTAAGAGCACACAGGTAGACTACATCTTGTGCAGGCGATGTAATTTGAAGGAAGTCAGTGACTGCAAAGTAGTAGTGGGTGAGAGTGTTGCCAAACAGCATAGGATGGTGGTGTGCAGGATGACTCTGATGGTAAGAAAGGTGAAAAAGGCAAAGGCAGAGCAGAAGACAAAGTGGTGGAAGCTGAAAAAGGAAGAGTGTCGTGTTGTCTTCAAGGAGGAGTTGAAACAGGCTTTGAGTGGTCAGGAAGTGCTTCCAGATGACTGGACAACCACAGCCAATGTGATCAGGGAGACCGGTAGGAGAGTACTTGGTGTGTCCTCTGGAAGGAAAGTAGATAAGGAAACTTGGTGGTGGAATGAGGAAGTGCAGGAGTGTGTACAAAAGAAGAGGTTAGCTAAGAAGAAGTGGGACACTGAGAGGACCGAAGAGAGTAAACAGGAGTACAGGGAGACACAGCGTAAGGCGAAGGTAGCGGTGTCAAAGGCCAAATAGAGGGCATATGATGACTTGTATGATAGGTTGGACAGTAAGGAGGGAGAAAATGATTTATACAGGTTAGCACAGCAGAGAAATAGAGATGGGAAAGACGTGCAGCAAGTTCGAGTGATAAAGGACAGAGAGGGAAATGTATTGACTGATGACAGAAGTGTGCTGGGAAGATGGAAAGAGTACTTTGAAGAGCTGATGAATGAGGAAAATGAGAGAGAAAAAAGAGTAGAAGGGGTGACCGTTGAGGACCAGGAAGTAGCAAAGATTAGTAAGGGAGAAGTGAGGAGGGCATTGAAGAGGATGAAGAATGGAAAGGCAGTTGGTCCTGATGACATACCAGTTGAGGTATGGAAGTGTCTAGGGGAGGTAGCAGTAGATTTTCTGACAAGAATATTCAACAAGGTCTTAGAAAGTGAGCAGATGCCGGAGGAATGGAGGAGAAGTGTGCTTGTGCCCATTTTTAAGAACAAGGGAGACGTGCAGAGTTGTGGCAACTACAGAGGGATAAAGTTGATGAGCCATACGATGAAGTTATGGGAAAGAATAGTGGAAGCTAGACTAAGGGCAGAGGTCAGAATTTGTGAACAACAGTTTGGTTTCATGCCAAGAAAGAGCACCACAGATGCAATGTTTGCTTTGAGGATGTTAATAGAGAAGTACAGAGAAGGTCAGAAGGAGCTGCATTGTGCCTTTGTGGATCTGGAGAAAGCATATGACAGGGTGTCGAGAGAAGAACTGTGGTATTGTATGAGGAAATCTGGAGTGGCAGAGAAGTATGTTAGAGTGGTGCAGGACATGTATGAGAGATGTAAAACAGTGGTGAGGTGTGCTGTCGGTGTGACAGAAGAGTTCAAGGTGGAGGTGGGACTGCATCAAGGGTCAGCTCTCAGCCCCTTCTTGTTTGCTATGGTGATGGACAGGCTGACAGACGAGGTTAGACAAGAATCTCCATGGACTATGATGTTTGCAGATGACATCGTGATCTGTAGTGAGAGCAGAGAACAAGTGGAGGAAAATCTAGAGAGGTGGAGGTATGCCCTGGAAAGGATGGGGAATGAAGGTTAGTCTCAGTAAGACAGAATACATGTGTGTGAACGACAAGGACCCAAGAGGAACGGTGAGGTTACAGGGGGCAGAGATAAAGAAGGTGGAGGATTTTAAGTACTTAGGCTCAACAATCCAGAGCAATGGAGAGTGTGGAAAAGAAGTGAAGAAGCGCGTGCAGGCAGGTTGGAATGGATGGAGAAAAGTGTGATAGGACAGTGTGATGTGTGATAGGAGAGTATCGGCAAGAATGAAGGGAAAAGTGTACAAGACGGTGATGAGGCCAGCGATGTTGTATGGTTTAGAGACAGTGGCACTGGGGAAAAGACAAGAGTCAGAGTTGGAGGTAGCAGAGATGAAAATGTTGAGGTTCTCTTTGGGAGTAACGAGGATGGATTGGATCAGAAACGAGTACATCAGAGGGACAGCACATGTTAGATGTTTTGGAGACAAAGTCAGAGAGGCTAGATTGAGATGGTTTGGAAATGTACAAAGGAGGGATAGTGAGTATATTGGTAGTAGGATGCTGAGGTTGGAACTACCAGGCAGAAGGCCCAGAGGAAAACCAAAGAGAAGATTTATGGATGTGGTGAAGGCGGACATGAAGGTCGTTGGAGTAAGAGTAGAAGATGCAGAGGATAGGGAGAGATGGAGGCAGATCATTTGCTGTGGCGACCCCTGAAGGGAACAGCCGAAAGAAAAAGAAGTAGAAGATTAATGTTAATGTAGAAGTATTATTATTATTATTATAAAATATTTATTGTTTTTACATGTTTATCTTTAATATAATAGGTCAAATATATGTGTTTGTGGGAGGTATGAGTTTGGGAGGGGGTTGTAACGGATTAATTGGTTTTCTGTTATTTCTTTTGGGAATAATTGTTTCATCTAACAAACATTTCGGCTTATGAGCTCACCCTTGGAATGGATTAAATTCATAAGTCAAGATACCACTCTATAGTCAAAAGAGGTTGACAGGATTTATGTTTTGTTCAGTTAATTTGACTGAAGACATGAGCGAAAATATATTTCACTGCTCGCTTTCATGTACTGAATGAGATGCGTTCTGGAGTAAACAATTTCCAACAGAATTTTTGGGATCACATTTCACAGGAAATGCTTTCAGTCATCAAGCCCGGGAGCAAGTTTATGTGCCTGTGTGGAGTAAATATATTACTTATAGCTTACTGGGGATATATTATTTCTTAAAACATCTGTGTGTAGGTTCTTCATTTCCCATAGTGTAATTGGGAGGACACTACTCCAATTTTCTTTAACATAAAATGGCATGGGTTGGTTTTTGACCGTTGTTTTGGAGTGAATGGACCAAATTCAATGAAATTTGGACTGTATGTAGTTCAGATATATCCTTCTCCATATTGAAAGCATTTGTGGACTGTCTTTATTTAAAATGATCACGTTAAACATATCGAAAATTAGGTTCAAATACTAAAATCTTTGTCAGTTGTGTTAAAAATTGGTCGATCACTGTGACCACTGTAACACCAGCTTGATATAGCTGTGCTAGATTTTATACTAGGTTCTAGAGGAGTAAAATGAATTGTGGCGAATTAAAGTTGAACAGCCGGCAGATTTATTACAATTAACAATATTACAAGAAACAGTGCAAACAATGTTGTAGAACTTTCTTTACAAAACAAAAATAAAATAAAATAAGCTTAAGTCTCTAAGGTTCGATTCGTGTGAACCCGGGAGTCTTTTCCAGGATTTTGATCCGTTTGGGATAAAGGTGTTTTTATTTGTTCTTATCTGGGATCCTGTGATTTGAAGTGGTTGGGTCTGTAGATCTACTCTCGCATCCAGAGAACAGTTGGCCACACTGCTTCTGGATCCACCAAGAGTTCTCACTGGATTTGGCTCGCCATCCGTGTCCGAAACCAGCTTCAAGATCAAATCCAGATCCACTAAAAAACCAGTCGGAGTTTCCAAGAAAACAAACACTCTCCACCCGGTTTGATTCAGAGAGAACAAAACACATACAAGGCTCTGAAAAGCACACAAACTTAGTTAAACTTGTTAAAAGTTCACTTAATCACATTTTTGATCGTTGACTCACTCGTGTCGCTTTTCGAGGGCTCTGTATGCGTCCTGCTCCTCACGCTCTCCTACACGCTCTGCTGGTCGCATGCAGCACGTGCCTATGATGCGTTCAAGGGGACTAGGAAACTAGTGCTTTCAGGGAGCGTTGGAAACTAGGGTTTTTTCCAATAAAATTAGTAACCATGTGTTTACATGTGTTACACCACCAGTCACAGATTGCTCATTTTTGTCAAGTAGACTCCTAAAACCATGTGTTACAACTTGTAACCATCAAAACTAGTCTTTTTGGAACCTGTTTGCAAATATTCATTCATTCATTTTCTGAATTGCTTGATCATAATTAAGGTCACGGGGAGGCTGGCACCCATCTCACGTGACTCTAGGCATGGGCAAAGTACACCCTGGACAGCTCGCCAGGCCATTGTAGGGCAGCCTACTCTTGATGCAAGTCAGCAATGGTTCTTTTATATACAGTACCTATCACTATAGACAGTGAGAGACGTGGCTGGCCTTTGCTAACCCAGTTAGCTACACTGGGGGGGACAGTAACAACCCGTTGTGAGTGGGGTTGCACCCCCATCCTTGGGATCAGTAATTCAGCACCTTTACCACCAGGCCACCACTGCCTGGTTTGCAAATATTTAAAATCAAAATTGAAATTATTGACAGTAACCATAGGAAATTTGATGTGGTTGCTCATAAATGTAAATTTTTTTAATGTCTCAGCCTTTTTTGTCTCATAAGTATAAAGCAACGGATTTATGTTGAGCTGCAAATCTTAATTTCAGCACCCTCAGACCAAACCAATCAGGCATTTTGCAATTTTCATTTAAATGGTACTAAGAGAAGATTAGATTAGGTTCAACTTTATTGTCATTACACATGTATAAATATCGAGGAACCATTTAGCATCCAATCAGAAGTGCAGAGAGAAGCAATATGTGTGGTATGTATAGTTCGTAGTTATCTACAGATAAGGGCAGTGTTAAAGGTGGGAATTGTCATGTACAGATAATGCATGTAGAACATCACCAATGAACAACAATAATGTTCAATCCATACTGAACACATCTATAGCATTGGCTGCTCCTCGATACTCATTCAATTTCAAACCCAATTAATTTTAATTAGGGTTGTGAGGAGGCTGGCACCCATCTCAATCAACTCTGGGTAAGGGCAGGGCACACCATGGACAGCTCGCCAGACCATCGCAGGGCTAACACTCGTACAACCATTCACACTAATGTCTAGGGATGATTTTGAACAGCCAGTTAGCATAGTGTGCATGTTTTTGTACTGTGAGTGGAAATTGGAGGACCCAGAGGAAACCCATGTAGGCAGGTGGAGAAGATCCAAACTCCACACAGAAACACCTTAGCTGGGAATCAAAACCATGCCTTTTTGCTGTAAAGCGAATGTTTCCTACCACTATGTTATCATGCCACCCCACCTTGATACCAATAAGTTTTATTTTATTTATTATTAGTAGTAGTAGTACTCTTTCCAGAATGAGTTTGCCATTTTTGCTAATAATAAGAAAAAGTCATAAACCAAGTTACTCTGTTATTAAAGATTATTTTTTTCAGGGACAGTGGTGGCCCAGAGGGAGGGTGTGAAGGTCATGGGTTCAAGCCCCACTGTCTGCAAGTTGTCACTGTTATTCTTACAGTGCAGCTAACGGAGCCACCAAAGGCCAGTTGTGTTTTCCACTGTCTGTGGTGGGAGGCATGTAAAAGAACCATTGCTGTCGTTCAGAAAGAGAAAACTATTGGGCTGCTGTCAGCGCAGCGTGTTCCCTGCGATGGCTTGGCGAGCTGTCCAGCATGTACTCTGCCCTTCGCCAGAATGAGTTGAGATAGGTGCCAGTGTGTACTCTTCTACCCTTGGCTAGATTTGGTTGAGATAGGTGCCAGCCTCCTTGTACCATAATTAGGATTAGGTGGGTTAGAAAATGGTGAAACAATAAATTTTACTCCCGCCCCATTATGTAACTAAAATTCTGTGGCCAAGCCTTCTAAACTTATTTTTACTTATCTTATTCTTTGTGATACAATATGGAACTCAGCCTAGCCACAGAACAGTTAGGTGGTGTTATTGTTATGACTGACTGACTGATTGTTTATGACTGACTGATGTACATTGGGTGTCTGTCAGTGGTCAGAGCCCCATATAGCCAGACTTAGGATCTCCTTAAGACATTACATATCACGGTTGTCTTGAGAATAGCTGTGACTTCCCAAGTCGTTGCTGGAATCTATTGCGCACTTAGTAGCTCCCAGCTATAATTTCAGAAAGAAATGTTTATATGCATTGACAGAAATTATATAGATAGAAATGATATATTCATTTTTCAGCTGCCCATTTATTTTAATCATCATCATCATCATCATCATCATCATCATCGTCATCATCATCATCATCATCATTTATTTTAATTGTCTCATGTATTTTAAAAGTCAATAATTAATTTCTTTTTTAAGCTGGTTGGTACTCATCTCAGTCACCTCTAGGAGAGGTATACCCTGCATAGCTTTCCAGTCCATTGCAGGGCAACACACATAATTCCCACTTACACTCTCACCGGGGAGGATTTGTAACAGGTAATTATTCTAATGTGCATACTTAGGTCTGAGGGAGGAAACTGGATTACCTGGAGGAAACCCACACAAGCAAAGGAAGTGCATGCAAACTCAACACAGAAATTCCCCTGACCCAAACATCAAACCCTGGCCTTCTTGCTGTGAGGCACATGTATCTGCTTACCACTGCACCACAGTGACGCCTAATTAAAAAAAAATAATAATTTTGTTGTTGTTCTGTGTTGATTACAATAAACAATAAATTTCGTATTACGGAAATATGCCAAGTGTGAAATGCAGAGCCATAAGATAATTGTTGGCATGTTGTTTGCTAACTGTACTGAGTGTGCTATCTCTGACTGTTTATGTATGATTCAGACCAGAAACTGATATTTGTCATTTATATACTAGTAACTATAAGAAAACACGCAATCCGAGGTAAACCTAAGGCATAGTTTAATCATCATATATCAGAAAAAAAACTCTCACAATAGAGTAAGCTGGAGAGAGAGGAGATGCAACTGCAGATAAAATAGCCTATTAAATGTGGTAAGACAAACCGGTAGAAACACTGAGCAATCCTAAAGGTAAAATTGGTTCTGTGCACAGTGATCATGGAGATGTAGCAGGCAAGTCACAAATGAACTGGCAAACAAAACAAAATCAAAGTAAATATAACAGCCAATGGTCTAGCGCACATAAAACTGAAATATCAGAGGCAATATCAAAGTCAAGAACATTTATGTGGGCCATACAGAAACAATATAAAAGGCAAAGCTAAAGGCAGAGTTGAGTTCACAGAAGGAGGATTAAAACCAGTTAACAGTGGCGTGAACAACTGAGTTTAATGCAGTACATCGACAGCATTCATTCATTCATTTTCAAAATTGCTTAATCCTAATCAGGGACGCAAGGAGCCTGGCAACCATCTCAGGCGACTCTGGGTGAGGGCAGGGGACACCCTGGGCATCTTGCCAGGGCAGCACACACATGCACTATTCACACTCACACTCACCCAGGTGTGACAGAACAGCCAATTAGCCCACTCTGCACGTTTTTGGACTATGGGAGGAAACCAGAGAACCCAGAGGAAGCCCACAATGCAAAGCCCATGAATCAAATACAGGCCTTTTTGCTGTGATGTGGACTTGCTACCCACTGTGCCACCACATGAACCGCATGTTAGCATTAATACTTGGCAAAAGAGAAGAGCAAACAAAGTCCATTACAAGTTGGCCCGTGACCATTCGCGGTTCAGCGCTCGCACCCCGACATACTTGCGGATTGGCAACAAACCAGGAAGTAACTGGCACATGCTTTGAATTTAGCCAATGGCTGAGTGCTTTTGTTTCTCCCTCTTGCTGATTGGTTGCAGATGATGTGTACACCTCTCTTGCACACAAGTTATCAACGTGATTGCTTGAATTATGAATTGACGTTTTTTCATGTGTTTTTAATGATTATTTAAGTCCTATGATGTCACTCAAACGCTCTGCATCTTCTCTAACTTCTGGTAAGGAGCCTAAGTGCTTTATTCATTAATTAAATATTATCACAGTACAAAATTAAAAAGTTTTTAACTTAATCATTTCTACATTTTAGTACTGTACATTATTACTGTATTAATGAGTAAGACTGTCTCTATAGAATATGTTTAAGAAGCATATTTTAGTGCATGTAATATCATTACATGTGGCACGGTGGTGTAGTGGTTAGCACGTCCGCCTCACAGCAAGAAGGTCTGGGTTCGATTCCCGGCCTGGGTGTTTCTGTGTGGAGTTTACATGTTCTCCCTGTGCTTGCGTGGGTTTCCTCCGGGTACTCCGGTTTTCTCCCACAGTCCAAAAACATGCACAGTAGGTTAATTGGCCATTCTAAATTGCCCGTAGGTTCGCATCGTGTAGAAGGCAATGGCAAACCAATGCACTATCCTTGCCAAGAAAACCTCCATGAAGATGACAAACAAGGCGTTATCCTTCATGGCAAGTCGCCATGAGTCGTCCTATGACTCGGAAGGTACCAGACCAGACCAATATCATTACGTAGGGTTTTAAAACTGCGTCAATAATTTGCGGATTTTCATGATCCGTAGGAAGGGCCGGAACCGAACCGTTGTGAAAAACGGGGGCCGATTGTATGTGCATTGGGAACAGGTGTGATCATGTGGTGTCAATAGTCTCAGATTGGTGTAAGAGTTTTTGGGAAGTGTAATGTGATGTGGGGGCACTGCATTCTCTCTCTCTCTCACTCGCTGTCTCTCTCTCTCTCTCTCTCTCTCTCTCTCTCTCTCTATCTCTCTCTGTCACGCGCTCGCACTGTTTCACAAACACACACACACACACACACACACACACACACACACACACACACACACACACACACACACACACAAGTTCTATCCTTGCATAATTTAATTTTTACAGAAAGTATGAATTTCACTGGACTTGGAGAGATATTGTTTCCATAAAATTGCAGTCATGTTTTTTAAAGGGCAAACAAGCAGTGTTAAAGGACCATAGGGAACCAATGTTCCAATGTGGGGGGGGGGGGGCTTTTATTTCTAAACCTTTTATTTCCTCACTTCTTTACCCAGTTCCACAAACAGTGAAATTGTTAAGATCTGAGAAGGTTCTGTATAGTATATTAAATCTGTAAACATGAAGATAAAATTAAAGTTAATATAACTATTAAATCCCCAGTGCAGCTAATTGGTTTATCAAAAGTTGGCTGTCTCTCGCTGTCTATGGTGAAAGGCCTGTAAAAGAACCATTACTGACATTTTTTAAAGAGTAGACTACATAGCCCGTAAGTGTATTTCTGCCATACGATGGTCTTGCAAACTGTCCAGGGTGCACTCTGCCCTTGTCCAGAGTCGGCTGAGCTGGGCGACAGCCTCCCTGTAACCCTAATTAAGATTAAGCAGTTCAGAAAATGAACAAATGAATGACCTACTACACCAAAATTTCCCAAGCAAGCAGTATTTACAGGCTATACACTGCCACTGTGTGCAAAGCAGCTTGAAATCAATGCCATAGATAACACTAATAATCATAGGATTCCACACAATGGCTGAAACGTGTCATGATTATTGTCTTGAGGTATGTATGACTGACAGTTCACAAAATACTTCAACATGAAGTCCGTCCCTTTTTTTCATGTTCAGTTCAGCGTGACATCTGCCAGCCATTAAAAAATCCGTCACTGGACAGTTTGGTCTGTTACCTTAGCAACGCTTTTATCTGTACAACAGCAGACTGTTTACAGTTGGAGGGTTTAGATTTGTGAAGCTGCAGAGAGACAAACACATAAAAGCCAGAGACATTCAGTGTGCTGCTGATGTCACCATTCTCACCCAGTTTGAAATCTCTGTTTTCGTGATAAAAGTTTTAAATAAGAGCTACACCACTATGCTAAGCTAAGTGTAATTGAAAACACCAGTGAGATCACGCGTAGGCTGTGACCGTGAACAGATTTTTTCATTTTCTTTTTGAGATTTTCCTGGCCGTTATGATTGTGTTCGCTATCCTGTTGCTTGCTGTGTATTCTGTGGGAAATGTCCATGTGCCTGTTTTCATGTGAATTAAAACCTAGCCTTGCCATCTTCATTTAACTACATCACATGGTCAAGTAATGAAAAATTCCAGTAAGGAAAAAAGTACTGTTTAGACAAGATGGAAATGAGCTTTCACATTAACCTTCTGAACCTGTGGCACAGCTCGCAAGTCATATATCAGCAGAAAAAAATCCACAGATACACACAATCATTATGAAATGGCACCAAAAAGAGAAGAAATCAGATCTCTGAAATTATTATAATAATAATGCCCCTATACTCGTGCATCACCCTTGATTATACAGAATGTGCAGTGCTAACAGTCACAACCACAAGAGTAAATGTAATTTTATGAGATAGAAACAGCATCTGATATAGTGCTTTTAGTTTACGAATGAGGGCAACATGGTGATATAGTGTTTAGCATGTTTGCTTGACAGTGAGAAGGTCAAGTCCCAGGCATGGTGAGCGTATTTTTGTGTGGAGTTTGCATGTTCTCTCTGTGCCTACATGGATTTCCTCTGAGGTTCTGAGGTTTCCTCCCACAGTCCAACGACGTGCACATTAGGCTAATTGGCTCTACCAAATTGCCCTTAGGTATGAGTGTGAGTGGGAATGGTCGTGTGAATGTTGCCCCTGTGACGGTCAGGCAAGCCCTTCAGATAGTGAAGAAGAGGGAGTGAGTGAATGACGGTATTCATACCAATAATGAAATGTCCAAAACACTGTTTCTGAATTTAAAAATTATTCATATAATGCACAATACACCTCCTTCCAATACAGCTGATAAACATATCCATCTGATGCCATATTAAATTAGTTATATTAATTTAATTCTGAAAAAGAAATAATGGAAAGAGACTGTCTTTTCCTGACATTTTGTATCTCCAGTTGAAATTTCAGTGTTGGAAAAATTGGTCTTCAGCATTTTTATTTTATTTTATTTTTATTTTTTGCCATAAAGCATTCAAATAGTTTTAAGATCCACAGAAATAAAAGTTTAACTCTGGTTGCAATCTTTATGACCGACTATTCACCCTTGTGTTAGAAATAGAAAAATATCCAATAGCGTGAGACTGTGGTCAGTCAATATTAAATGTGAGGTCAATATGTGCCTGAACCAAGTACTGTGTAAGGAAACTGGATCTGTGCTATACTCCAATTTTATCAACTCATTGCAGAACAAAAAAATAAATTAATTAATTAAAAAACTATTGGATCTTTGAGAGTAAACCTGAAAACAATTTTTTCAGATCAAACATAAAACACATCACATGACCTGAAGCACGCACAGCACAGTAACTCAGAGACAGTTTAAATGACCATATGATGGCAAGTAATAAATTTGTATTCCTGATTCCTGCTGCCTAATTTGAAAATAACAATTATCATCATAAATCCTGTACTGTGGTGGAGGGAGATTATTAGCTTAGTCTCGGGTAATGACGGGCCCCTTTTATTTTAACCTAATTAAGCTTCTTGAAATTTGTATAATAACATTTTAGAATGTTCATCTTAATGATTACACTTCCTCTGGTGAACTTGTAATCTCTGCAAATGATCATTTCTTTGCCTTTGTTCTGATGACTCTGTAATGAGCTGCCATCTCTTCATAGGATAAAACACTATTCTCCCAATATCTGTGCTGAGGCATGTTTTCTGAAAGGCTTCTACTTGCAACAGCTCACAGACCTTAAATCTATTTGTACAGCCTCTATTTTCAAAGTCGAATCCACACAAATACAAACACACACTCCTAGATACACACACACACACACACACACACACACACACACACACACACACTGGGACAGCTCGTGGTGCTTCCAAAGGCTAGCCCAGCTCTTATGTGGATAGTCACATGGGACACAAAATATTTGGGGAGAGAGATGGGAAATGGACTTGACCTGCCATGTTACTTCCAGTACATTTTCTTGTCAACTGAAAGGAGAATGTAGGCAAAGTACATGAGTGCTAAAACCACCTGTCCTTCGTTCTTTTCTTCTTTCTTTTTTCACAAATTTGTCAATTTATTTATCTGTATATTTGTTCATTCGTTTATCTATCTATCTATCTATCTATCTATCTATCTATCTATCTATCTATCTATCTATCTATCTATCTATCTATCTATCTGTCTGTCTGTATGTCTGCCTGTCTGACGGTCTGTCTGTCTGTCTGTCTGTCTGCATGTATGCATGTATGTATGTATGTCTGTCTGTCTGTCTGTCTGTCTGTCTGTTCAAGAAGGCGCTTCCTCATCACTCCTGAAATACTGTACTGATTTGGACTATGTATGCTGGATCACATTTAGCTTCCTCCTCCCATTTATGGACTTTCCGCTCTGTGTACCTACTCTACTTAGATTGGTCGCTTGAAGGCTCCATGCTCGGTGTGCTGGCAGGCAAACCAGGATGGGTCCACATAATCAAAAGACCCAGCATACCATGTGCCCAAACAAACAAACAAAAATTGGTGAAACTCTTATGTTTACAGCCAGCTCAAATTCCCTGAGGATAAACTTAAGCTTATGCTTACCTCGTCATTTGATACTTCATGGGTATTTAAAATTTTAACACCTTCAATGGATCAAAAAAGTGGAAAAAGCATAACATTTCCTCTGAAACAAGTGGTCAGATCACCTCTTATTTGAACCTCAAAAATGTGTTTGTTTTGCTTTTCAGTTTTGATATTCAATATACAAATTAGTTTTAACCGAAACTATTTTGATACACTCAAGGAATGTTGTTAATGATACTGCTTGCAATTAAACATTGATTTATATACATTGATTAATCCCATGAGGGAAATTACTGCTTCTACATTTAACCCATTCAAAGTAAGCACACACACATTAGGGCACCTGGTGAGCAGTTTGGGGGTTCGGTGTCTTGCTCACTTCACTCATTCACCCAAAACCATACATTTTTCCTGCTGATTCGGGAATCAAAGCAGCGACCTCTCTGTCTCAGTGCCACTTCTCTAATCATTAGGCGACGGCAGCCCCTAATAATAAGGGCGAGCGCAAGCATAGTCCCCCACTACCAGAGATTATGCAGTCGAGATTCCCACATTTGGGGAATTCGCAAAGGTCAGCACAGCTCAAGTGTAATAGTCGAGCCTCACTGTAAACAAACCACCTTGTTGATCATGGTATCGCCCCGATAAGTAAGAATATGTATGTAAGTGATGTATGTTTGCTTTCTATCAAGTGAGTCCTGCATGACTAAAGCACACCATTTGTCAGTGTAGTTTTTAATCAATGTTTTTGATGCCACTTGTCACTTGTGTGTTCTGTGATGACTCATCTGGCTGACAGCTCTGCAGGACTCCTGAGAGAGATAAACACTTCCTCAGTACTCTGAATTCTTCCTCTGCCCCATATTTTGCTTCAGTCTGCATCAACAGCGGCCCTTTGCTAATTATTTTTCTGATCCTTTGCCTACTTACAAAACGGTATTCATTCATTTCTTCATTTTCTGAACAACTTAATCCTAATTAGGATATCAAGAAGGCTGGCACCATCTCAGCCGACTGGGTGACGGCAGGGTACACCCAAAACAGCTCGCCAAGCAATCACAGGGCGGAAAAACACTGGCAGCTATGCAGCCCACTCTTGACAAGAGTCAGCAATGATTCTTTTACATGCCTCCCGCCACAGACAGTGAGCGACATGACAACATTGATAACCCATTTAGTTGCACTGAGGTGACAGCAGTGACTCAGTTGACAGTGGGGCTTTAACCCCCAATCTTGGAGTTGATAATCCAGCACCCTACCACCGGGCCACCACTGTCCAGTACAGAGCAGTATTGGAAGAGTAAATTGAACGAGATTCAAAATTTTGCTCTGTAGGTCAAGTCCCATCTGAGGACCCCCCAATGCTAATGGTCTCGAGAGACTCATTAAATTAACATTTTAATATAATTCCTAGCACATGCTCAGTGACTTCCCAGGAAGCTGGAAAATTTTTAAGAACCAAACACTATGAAATTGAATAACTAAACAGCAGTCCAATCTTGAGACTTCCAAGGGCACAAGCTCACCAAAACTGGGCAGTTGAATACACTACGGAACAAAAACAAAAATTTAAACAAAAATATGAGTAACAAAATCAGGGAAGCATAGTGGTGTAGTGGTTAGCGTGTCTGCCTCACAACAAGGATTGAGTTTGAGTTCCAGGCTCAGGGTGGGCATTTTGTGTGCAGTTTGCATGTTCTCCCAATGCTTATGTGAGTTTCCGCTGGATACTCTGATCTTCTCTCCAGTCCAAAAACGTGGCTAATTAGCTGTTCCAAATAACCCTGCACTATGGAAATAAACCAACACACCAAACATAGAACATGTAAACTCCAAACAAAACAGGCCCTTGGCTGAAGTTCGGACCCTGAACCCATTTGCTGTGACATTAAATGCTAAACAGTGAGCCACCACATTCCCTTGGAGAAGCTCATCCACTTTAAAGTTTGATGCGTTGTATATTCTGAAATGATTTTATACTAAGCATGGTCGGAGAAGTACTTACTGGAGTTATGAATGACTTCCTGTCAGCTCAATACCAACCTGGTCAGTGGTGGCTCCGTGGTTAAGGCTATGGATTACTTATCTGATGGTTGGGGGGTGTTCAAGCACCTGTACCACCAAGCTGCCATTGGTGAGTTCATGAGCAAGGCCCTTAAGTGCTCAGTTGTGTAAAAATTGGTAAATGTAAGTCACTCTGTGTAAGGATGATGCTAAATGCAATACAAATTGTCATTATCCTCTGATCTCCATTATCAAGGTGTTTCAACTGGCATACACAGTATTCTCCCCACATGAGCCTGTCATGTTTTAAAATCCCCCAAAAGACAGGTTTGGAAATGCCTGCATAAATATCTTCATGATTTTGTACACTGTGCTACTACTATATGAGTGGCTCATTTGATAACTGAGTATGTGTACAGGTGTACCTGTCAAAGTGGACGGTGCATGTGTGTGTATGTGTGTGTGTGTGTGTGTGTGTGTGTGAGTGTGTGTGTGTGTGTGTGTGTGTGTGTGTGTGTGTGTGTGTGTGTGTGTGTAAAACTGCATTTAAGGTTCAGTCATTTGTGACAGTTGTCAGTCTTAAAAGGTGTTAGACACTGTATTCATAATATGTGCATTGAGCTACAGCATTAGACATTGGCACTGCAAAAATGAGCATGAAAGGCCTCATGGACACATAGTGGGGCAAAAGCTTTTAGTCATCCAGTTTCCCGAATTGAATAAAGACAGGCACCTGCATGGACTATGCTGAATACAAGGTGGCCTTGCTCTAAAAGTCACCAGAAACCACAAGAAGCCATGAGGTCTTTTTTGATAGCAGAACTACATTTAGGAAAATGAATCTTTTATATTCTCTTGGCACAAGAGACTTTTTATCTCTGTTCCATTAGCATGTTTGGCACTGAACCAATTTACATTTTTATAGCATAATTAATGAACAAGAAAGTCATTTACATTTTTCTTCTGCTGGCTGTGTGAATGTTTGAACCTATCAGAAAGTGAAAATTTGAACAATGTGTGTGAGTTTGTAGTGGAAAGGTTAAAATGGCATGGAGTAAAGACCTAAGATAAGAAATCCTTCATAGTAATTTGATAAACAACAGAGAAAAATAGAGGCGAGTTTCTTTCAGGTGGAAATGGAAGGCTAATGTGACCCACGTCTTTCACATCGGTTGGCCTAAACATCAAACGATGGGAGGCAGGACTCCAGCACAAATTAAGCCATTTAAGCAGCACATGAGAAAAACAATTCAGTTCATTCAGGTTCCATACATATTCCTCAGACAACATGAAAGCTATGCTCACTTTTACGTAGAGTGATTCCATCCACAGTGTATTTATTACATGTTCATATATCATGTAGTTCTGTGTACTGTGCTACTGTATTGTGTTGCACCATGGCCCTAGAAAAACATTTAGTTTCATGCAAAACATAGGAATAGGAATAATTTAAAAAACATTTAACTTCTGATGACTTGTCTGAAAATCAGAATTTGATAAGCCACTTAATCCTTACTTGGCCCCAGGGAAGATGAAGCCTATTGCCGTTGAGTCTAGCTCCAGCCCAGGGAAAATAATAAATTTGTTTGCTGAAATATTTATTAAGATCTAATATATTTGGTCTTTCGCTTCATAATAAAGTTCTCCACAGATGGTGGATAGATGCTGTTAAGAGATGAGTTTTGGCTATTGAGCAACTCATTGAGATCCCAGGAGACGTTTCACCTTGAAACAAAAAGAGCATGAAAGAAATTATGTGATCTGTGCAGACAAAGATATTTCCTCTGTGATCTAAGAACAGTTCATTTTCTGTAACCGCTTAATCCAAATTAGGGTCGCGAGAAGGCTGGCGCCCATCCAAGCAAATTCCGGGCGAGGGTAGAGTACACCTTGGACAGCTTGTCAGGCCATCGCAGGGTGCAAACATGCTGACGGCTTTGCAGCTACTATTGTCGAAAGTCAGCAATGGTTCTTTTACATGAACCTCTCACCATAGACAGTGAGAGACATGGCCCGCCTTTGATAACCCAATTAGCTGCACTTGGGGGGTGGGTGAGTAACAACCTTGTGGAGAGTGGGACTCAAACCCCCAACCTTAGGATCAGCGATCCAGCGCCCAATACCACTAGGCCACCCCTGCCCTGATCCAACAACCCTCACCTCAAAATGAGGTCTTCCTTCAAAATGGGTGTGCAGCTGAATGAAAAACCAGACTGGACTGCCAAGACTGATGCTCTGTGCAAGCTAGGACAGAGCCGTCTAAACTTCCTCAGAAGGATATCATCCTTCATCATCTGAAAAAAAAACTGCAGCAGATGTTCTAATAGTCTGTGGTGGCAAGCGCCCTCCCATAAGCGGTTATCTGTTGGAAGAGAAGCATTAAAGAGAAGTACACTGTATGCCTCAAGACTTGACAAACTGGTGAGCAAGGCGGGCTCTGTAGTCAGGACAGAACTAAACAATGTTACATCTTTGGCAGAGCGATGGACGCTGAGTGGACTCTTGTCAATTGTAGACAATCCACAGCATCCACTGCACATCGTAATCACTGGCCAGAGGAGCAGCAACAGTGCCAGGCTGTTTTAATTGTCCTGCTCCACTGACAGACTGAGGAGATCGTTCCTCCAGACTTTTTAACTCTAGCATGGGGGAGAGATGCTTGCACAACACACATGCACACCTGTCTTGCACTGCACCACTCACTGCACATAACGCACCTTAACCTACACAAACATGTTTACACTGTACTTTTTAAATTATAAATGTAAAAAACACTACACAAATAAAACTGAATTCAGTTCAACTCAGTTTTATTTGTATCGCACTTTTTACAATTGATATTGTCGCAAAGCAGCTTTACACAGTAAATGTAGAAGTTTACAAAGTATAAAAGAGTTTAAACATTTTCTACAACCCCCAGTGAGCAAGCCTGTGGCGATGGTGGCAAGGAAAAACTCTCTCAGTTGATGCAAGGAAGAAATCATAACTGACAAGAAATTCGCAAAGATAATGTGGCACAAAACCATTAAGTGCTTTATAGGTTAAAAGTAGTATGTTATATTCAATTCAAAATTTGCTCTGTAAGTAAAGTCGGGTGATATGCTCGTGTCTTTTGATTCTAGTAAAGCCTCTTGCTGCTGCATTCTGGACTAACTGGAGGTTGTTTGTGGGCCTATTAGAACACCCAGACAGTAATGCATTACAATAATCTAATCTTGAAGTAACAAAAGCATGAACAAGTTTTTCCGCATCATGTAGTGACATCATATTTCTCATATTAGCAATATTCCAGTGATGAAAGAAGGCTATCCTGAGTAGCATTATCTAGATGAGCTTCAAATAAAAGAACAGCGTCAATAATCACTCCAAGATCCTTTACTGCTACACATGAGACTGAAACGCCATCTAAACTTATTACATAATTATAAACCTTTTTTCTTGCTGCCTGAAAACCGAGGACAAACACTTCTGTCTGACCGGAGTTTAATAGAGGAAGTTAGTAAGTATCCAGTGTCTGATGTCCTTTACATTAGACACTGAACCAGAGGAGTGGAGCAGTCAACTGATCACCACCTGGTGGTGAACTGCCTCCGATGACAGAGGAGGCCGCCCTTCAGACCTGACAGACCCAAGTATGTGTAGTTAGGATCTGCCAGGTCTGGAGGGCGGCCTCCTCTGTCATCGGAGGCAGTTCACCAATGACAGAGGAGGCTGCCCTCCAGACCTGGCAGACCCAAGTACTGTATATGTAGTTAGGGTCTCCTAGGAATGTTTTGGGGAGTATCCTGTCAGAGGGGCCTGTAACTCCCACCTCTGGCAGAGCTACAGCCACATCTGGAAGGAGGCAGGGGGCATGGAATCTGAATGGGCCATGTGTCGTGCCCCCATTGTTGAGACTGTAGTCCATAGCTGTGGCTGGAAGGCCATCGGTTCCTGTTGTGGTGACAATCCCTAAACCCAGTAAGGGACACCTACAGTGAAGGGGCCATCCAGCTGAAAAAGCAGGCCTGTAGGACTCCCGGAGCAGCAGACAGGTACCGCAAGCCAAACATGCTGCAACCTGAGCTGTCATCAATGCAAAATCTCGGGTGTGGAAGAAGTTCATTGAGGGCCTGGAAAGCAATTATTGGTTGGCCTCAAAAAAGGTTCTAGACCACCATCTTAAGCCTGAGGAGGAGGAAGCAGTTCTCCACAAATACTATTTACAGTGGAAGTGGGGAGCTGCTCACCTTGCCTGGGGATGTTGTCGGGAGGTGGAAGGAATACTTGAGGACCTCCTCAATCCCACCAACATCCTATCTGTGGAGGAGAAAGACCCTGGGGTTTGAGTGGGGGTCCACCCATTACTGGAGCTGAGGTTCCTGAGGTAGTCAAAAAGCTCCTTGGTGGTCAGACTCCGGGGGTGGATGAGATCTGCCCTGAATATCTCACGGCTCTGGATGTTGTATGACTGTCTTGGTTGACATGTCTCTGCAACACTGCGTGGTCATTGGGGGCTGTACTTCTGGATTGGCAAACCAGGGTGGAAGTTGATGGATGAACCTCGAATTCAGGAGGAACAATGTGGCTTTTTCCTGGCCATGGAATTCTCAACCAGCTCTATACATTCTACAAGATCATGGAGTTTAACCAATCTGTCTACACGTGTTTTGTGGATTTATAGAAGGCTTTCAATCATATCCCTCGGGCTGTTTTGTGGGGCATGCTCCAAAAGCACGGCGTACTGGACCCGTTGCTATGGGCCATTCCGTCTCTGTATCACCAGAGCCAGAGCTTGGTCCACATTGGTAACAAGTCGCATTTGTTTCCGTTGAAGGTTGGAATCCACCAAGGCTGTCCTTTGTCACCAGTTCTGTTCATAAATTTTATGGACAGAATTTCTAAGCACATTTGTGGTATTGAGGGGTTCATGTTTGGTGGCCATCGGATCTGGTCTCTATTTTTTGCGGATGATGTCTTTTTGGCTTTATCCACACAGGTATATTACATCTTGTGTAGACTATGTAATTTGAAGGAAGTCAGAGACTGCAAAGTAGTAGTGGGTAAGAGTGTTGCCAAACAGCATAGGATGGTGGTGTGCAGCATGATGCTGATGGTGAGAAAAGTGAAGAAGGCAAAGTCAGAACAGAAGACAAAGTGGTGGAAGCTGAAAAAGGAAGAGTGTCGTGTTGTCTTCAAGAAGGAGTTGAAACAGACTTTGGGTGGTCAGGAAGTGCTTCCAGATGACTGAACAACAACAGCAAATGTGATCAGGGAGACAGGTAGGAGCGTTCTTGGTGTGTCCTCTGGAAGAACAGATAAGGAGACTTGGTGGTGGAATGAGGAAGTGCAGGAGTGTGTACAAAGGAAGACGTTAGCTAAGAAGTGGGACATAGATAGGACCGAAGTAGTAAACAGGAGTACAGGGAGACACAGCGTAAGGCCACGGTAGTAGTGTCAAAGGCCAAACAGAGGGCGTATGATGACTTGTATGATAGGTTGGACAGTTAGGAGGGAGAAAATGATTTATACAGGTTGGCACAGCAGACAAATAGAGATGGGAAGGAAGGATGTGCAACAAGTTTTTAAGTGAGTGATTAAGGACAAAGTGGGAAATGTATTGACTAATGACAAGTGTGCTGGGAAGATGGAAAGAGAACTTTGAAGAGTTGAAGAGCTGATGAATGAGGAAAATGAGAGAGAATAAAGAGTAGAAGAGGTGATCGTTGAGGAGCAGGAAGTAGCAAAGATTAGTAAGGGTGAAGTGAGGAGAGCATTGAAGAGGATGAAGAGTGGAAAGACAGTTGGTCCTGATGACATACTGGTAAAGATATGGAAGTGTCTAGGAGAGGTAGCAGTAAATTTCCTGACAAGAACATTCAACAAGGTGTTAGAGAGTGAAAGGATGCCAGATGAATGGAGGAGAAGTGTGCTGGTGCCCATTTTTAAGAACAAGGAAGATGTGCAGAGTTGTGGGAACTACAGAGGGATAAAGTTGATGAGCCATACGATGAAGTTATGGGAAAGAATAGTGGAAGCTAGACAAAGGGCAGAGGTCAGCATTTGGGAACAACAGTTTGGTTTCATGCCAAGAAAGAGCACAACAGATGCAGTGTTTGCTTTGAGGATGTGAATAGAGAAGTACAGAGAAGGCCAGAGGGAGCTGCATTGTGCCTTTGTGGATCTGGAGAAAGCATATGACAGGGTGCCGAGAGAGGAACTGTGGTATTGCATGAGGAAGTCTGGAGTGGCAGAGAAGTATGTTAGAGTGGTGCAGGACATGTATGAGAGATGTAAGACAGTAGTGAGGTGTGCTGTCGGCGTAACAGAACATTTCAAGGTGGAGGTGAGACTGCATCAAGGGTCAGCTCTGAGCCCTTTCTTGTTTGCTATGGTGATGGACAGGCTGACAGACGAGGTTAGACAAGAATCTCCATGGACTATGATGTTTGCAGATGACATTGTGATCTGTAGTGAGAGCAGAGAACAAGTGCAGGAAAATCTAGAGAGGTGGAAGTATGCCCTGGAAAGGAGGGGCATGAAGGTTAGCCTCAATAAAACAGAATACAAGTGTGTGAATGACAAGGACCCAAGAGGAACGGTGAGGTTACAAGGCAAGGAGCAGAGATAAGGAAGGTGGAGGATTTTAAGTACTTAGGCTCAACAATCCAGAGCAATGGAGAGTGTGGAAAAGGGGTGAAGAAGCGTGTGCAGGCTGGTTGGAATGGTTGGTGAAAAGTGTCCGGTGTGATGTGTGATAGGAAGGTATCGGCAAGAATGAAAGGAAAAGTGTTGAGGCCAGCAATGTTGTATGGTTTAGAAACAGTGGCACTGAGGAAATCACAGGAGGCAGAGCTGGAGGTAACAGAGATGAAAATGTTGAGGTTGAGGTTCTCTTTGGGAGTAACGAGGATGGATAGGATCAGGAATTAATACATCAGAGGGACATCACATGTTAGAGATTTTGGAGACAAAGAAAGTCAGAGAGGCTAGATTGAGATGGTTTGGACATGTACAAAGGAGGGATAGTGAGTATATTGTTAGTAGGACCCTGAGGTTGGAACTACCAGGCAGAAGGCCTAGAGAAAGACCAAAGAGAAGATTTATGGCTGTGGTGAAGGAGGACATGAAGGTAGTTGGAGTAAGAGTCGAAGATGCAGAGGATAGGGCGAGATGGAGGCAGATGATTCACTGTGGCAACCCCTGAATGGAAAAGCCTAAAGGAAAAGAAGAAGGCGAAATCTTTTTGGCTTTATCAAATCTGGGATCTCCAACTCTCATTGGAGCCAGGTGCGAAGCGGCTGTATGAGAATCAGCACCTCCAAATCCAAGGCCTTGATTCTCAACCAGAAAAGGATGGAATGCACCCTCCTGGTTTGGAATGAGGTCCTACCCCAAGTGGAGGAGTTCAAGTATCTCAGGGTCTTGTTTATGAGTGGTGGATGGATGGACTGGGAGATCGACAGGCGGATTGCTGCAGATTCTGCTGTAAAGCAGAGCTTGTACCAATCCGTCATGGTGACGAGGGAGGAAGCTGACCCACAAGGCAAAGCTCTCAATTTACCAGTCAATGCCTCCTGAATGCCTTCCTGGTGTGGTGTTTTGGGCATGTCCAACCAAGAAGAGACCCAGAGGTCGACCTAGAATGCATTGGAGGGATTATGTATTAAATTAGCTTCACTGGGGGGACAGCAGTGCCAAGCCGTTGAGAGTGGGACTTGAACCCCTGACCTCGGGAGAAATATTCAGGCACCCTACCACCGGGCTACCACTGTCCCCCTGGTGAACATGAAAGGTTAACAAATAGAAAGTAGCATGTAACACAAGAGACATCTTAAACCTTGAGGCAGTGACATGATATTAATAATTCATTCATTCTTTTTCTGAATCGCTTAATCCATTATGGTCACGGGGAGGCTGGTGCCCATCTCAGCTGACTCTGGTACACTCTGGACAGCTCGCCAGTACATTGCAGGGCCAACACTCACACAACCATTCATACTCACACACACACTTATGGGAAATTTGGAACAGCTAATTGACCTGCTGTGCAGTTTTTGGACTGTGGAAAGAAACCGGAGTACCCAGAAGAAATCCACACAAGCACGGGGAGAACATGCAAACTCCACACAGAAACGCCTGAGCTGGGAATCAAACCCAGGCCTTCATGCTGTGAGGTGGGCGTGGTAACCACTATACCACCATGGTATTAATAATGAATAAGAGTAAATCTCTGTTTTTTTCTCGTCACTGCTAAAAAAATGGACAAAGTGAGCTATTTGTAGATGTTGTTACAATTATTTTAGCTCAATTCAACCCCCCCCCAAAAAAAAAAAAAAAAATCTAAATAAAAAAATTTGTGAGCTTTTAATTATTTATTATTTGGGTTTGGTATTTGTTTATTTAGATTTTAATTTATTATTTAATTAAAATGAATCATGAATAACTCTTTTGGTCCTTCTCAGTTGTAAACACATTGATAAACTAATACGTATATGTGAGCCTAAATACAGTACATATTCATTCCGTCTGAAAATCCCTGAACACGGTTAGTGGTTAGCCCACTTGATCCTTATTCAATATCTTTCTGTCATGCTTCTGTGCTTCCCGTGTTAAAATTGACAAAAAATGTCTTTGGGGTTTGTGATGTCCAACCTGAACTTGTATAAAATTGGCCAAAGTTCATGAAGAATACTTCAGAGAAAACTTGAATATGATATAGTATGACAGAAAACTTGCAGGTGGCATAGAGGATATTACTAAGACCAAGAAGGCCTGGGTTCGAGTCCAGCCCGGGCGTTTCTGTGTAGTTTTTGTATATTCTCCCCGTGCTTATGTGGGTTTCCTCCGTGTACCCTGGTTTCCACCCATGGTCCAAAAACTTGCACAGTAGGTTAATTGGCTGTTCCAAATCACCCCTTTGTGTGTGAGTGAGTATGAATGGTTGTGGAGTGTTGATCCTGTGGTGGCCTGGCGAGCCATCCAGGATGTACCGCGGAGTCGGCTGAGATGGGCGCCAGCCTCCCTGTGACCCTAATGAGGATTAAGCAGTTCAGAAAATGAATGGCTGAATGAGAAAACTTGCATAAAAGAAAGAGTATGAGAGAGCTAGTGTAGAATAAGACGGAAGTCATTCATTCATTTTCTGAACTGCTTAATCCTAATGACGGTCACGGGGAGGCTGGTGCCCATCTCAGCTGACTCTGGGTGAGGGCAGAGTACACTCTGGACAGCTCGCCAGGCCATCCCAGGGCAGAAACTTCCTGATGGTTATGCAGCCTATTCTTGACGAAAGCCAGCAATGGTTCTTTTACATACCCCTCACCATAGTGAGAGACATGGCCGACCTTTGATAACCCAGTTAGCTGCACTGGGGGGGAAGAGTGACAACCTTGGGATCAGTGATCCAGCACCTTACCACCAGGCCACCACTACCCAAGAGCGAAGTCATGCACTCTAATAGAGAACCAAAAGAATATTACAAAATGTAAGAATGTGTGCAAAGGAGAATTCAAATAGATAAAACTCAAGTAGAATCAGACAGAACTCGAGTAAAGATGACTCGGAGTCTACGATAGAACTCAAAGAATATGACAATATACGTCGTAAGAAGGGAACTCAGAATAACTCACGTACGGTGACTTGTTTACAATTTGAGAGAACCTGTTAGAGAGAAATCAAGCAGGGACAACTCATTTTAAAAAAGAAAACTCGAAATAGAGGAAACTCGTTTATAATTATAAAGAACTTGTTTAGAATTAAAGAGAACTTGTTTAGTTTGAAAGAACTCGTTTATAATTAAAGAGAGGGACAACTCGTTTAGAATTAGGGGAACTCGTTTAGAATTAAAGAGACAGGGACAAGTCATTTAGAGTTTGAGAGAACGAGTTTAAAATTAGAGAGAACTCGCTTAGAATTAGAGATAGGGACAACTCATTGAGAGAACTTCTTTAGAATGAAAGAGATAGGGACAACTGGTTTAGAGTTTGATATTATTCGTTTAGAATTAGAGATAGGGACAACTCATTTAGAGTTTGAGAGAACTCGTTTAGAATAGATAGGGACAACTCATTTAGAGTTTGAGAGAACATGTTTAGAATTAGAGAGAACTCGTTTAGAATTAGAGCGATAGGGACAACTCGTTTAGAATTAGAGCGATAGGGACAACTTATTTAGAATTAGAATGATAGGGACAACTTGTTTTGAATTAGAGAGAAAGGGACAACTCATTTACAATTAAAGAGATAGGGAAAACTCATTTAGAGTTTGAGAGAACTTGTTTAGAATTAGAGAGAACTTGTTTAGAATTGGAGAGATAGGGACAACTTGTTTAGAATTAGAGCGATAAGGATAACTTGTATAGAATTAGAGAGAAAGGGACAACTCATTTAGAATTAGAGAGATAGGGACAACTGGTTTAGAATTAAATAGATAGGGACAACTCATTTCGAGTTTGAGAGAACTCGTTTAGAATTAAAGAGATAGGGACAACTCATTTAGAGTTTGAGAGAACTTGTTTAGAATTAGAGAGAACTCGTTTAGAATTAGAGAGATAGGGACAACTCATTTAGAATTAGAGCGATAGAGACAACTCATTTAGAATTAGAGAGATAGGGACAACGCGATAGGGACAACTTGTTTAGAATTAGAGAGAAAGGGACAACTTGTTTATAATTAAAGAGATAGGGACAACTCATTTAGAGTTTGAGAGAACTTGTTTAGAATTAGAGAGAACTCGTTTAGAATTAGAGCGATAGAGACAACTCGTTTAGAATTAGAAAGATAGGGACAACTTGTTTAGAGTTATAGAGGAACTTGTTTAGAATTAAAGAGATAGAGACAACTCGTTTAGAATTAGAGCGATAGGGACAACTTGTTTAGAATTAGAGAGAAAGGGACAACTCATTTATAATTAAAGAGATAGGGACAACTCATTTAGAGTTTGAGAGAACTTGTTTAGAATTAGAGAGATAGGGACAACTTGTTTAGAGTTATAGAGGAACTTGTTTAGAGTTAGAGAGAAAGGGACAACTCGTTTAGAATTAGAGAGATAGGGACAACTGGTTTAGAATTAGAGAGATAGGGACGACTCGTTGTTTAGAATTCGGGAGATAGGGGCAACTCGTTTCCAGTCTGCGAGAACTCGTGTGGAATGGGACAGAACTAGTCAGGAGGTAAACTGTGATGTGTGCAACTGATCTGTTCTCTATATTTCTCCGCCTCCCTCCATCATTAATAGGCTGCGTTCTGCGTTCGCGCTCCACACGCACACGCACACACACACACACGCACGAGTCCAGCGAGCTGGAGTTGCCTTCGGAGGCTGAAGGAAACCGGAGGCGCGTTCAAATGGGGCTGATCCAGATGATCATACTGGTTTTGCACACACGGCACCACCAACAACAACCCGAACACAGACTAGCTTGAGACGTGGCTGAAATGTGACGTGTCTCCGCTTGTCCGCGCTTGACGTCTTCAAAACTGTCCAAGTTTAAATTCGGTGCCGTGGTACCCGGTCCTGAGCGCCATGCTCTCGGATTCCAGGCGCGATCCATCATGCTGAGCCCCTCGGCCGCTCTCGTGCTCACTCTGAGCGCTGTGGCGGATCTCGCATCGCGCTCGGGTGCCTGGAGCGATGACAAGCTCGTGGCGGCGCCCATCAACTCCACCAGCGGCTTTCTGACCAGCTTGGAGGTCGGTTACTCGAAGAGATCGGTGGCAGCGAGTGATGAAGACGATGCGTCCTCCAGGTGCAACGTGAGCGTGGAGAGGCTACCGGCCAAGCTGGTGGCACGTTGGGACGGAGACTTGGGTTTGCGCTGCGACGTGCTCGTGTACACAACCAACAGCCACGGAAAGGCGTTTTTCTCAGCCGCCTTCAACCGCGCCGCGTCCCCCGTTTTCATCGAGCACGTGGGCGTTGCGAGCGCGCAGCAAGAGTTCAGGCTGTGCATTGGATGCGGACTCTCCCGGTTCAGGCGCTTTGGCCGATCCAGACCGGACACTGCAGACAGCGTGCACTTCTGCTGCCTGGACTTCGCCTTGGACGAACTCAAAGGGGACCGGAGCTGGAGGCTGAATCGTAAACCCATTGAATCAACGCTCGTCGCCTGCTTCATGACTCTGGTCATCATCATATGGAGCGTGGCTGCCCTCATATGGCCGGTGCCTATCATCGCGGGCTTCCTGCCAAACGGGATGGAGCAACGGAGACCCAGATAAACCTTCCAAGAACCAAACTGACTGATTTACCGCCAATTTAGTTAATTAGCAGACAATAACATTTTAGTATATATGTTTCATATTCATGATGTTTAACTGTATAAACGTCTTTATAAAATATGTGAAATGTGCATATTACACTGAATGTGCAGTAGGATTAGTGAATTAAGGCTCATCTGGATCACCGAGGTTGGGCCCCTGGGCAAGGCCCTTAACCCTTAATTGCTCAGTTGTTTAAAAAAAATGTAAATTGCTCTGGATGAGAACATCTACCAAATGCTGTAAAATTATATCATTTTATAAAATAGAGAGTAGGCATAAATATGGCCTATGTTTAAATTAACTGTCTCTTAAAATGTTTGTATTGTTTTTATCTTAAAAGCTCTTCATATTAATAAGAGCAAGACTGTAGAAACGTTTTATGGCTTTTATTATTAGAGATTTTTTAAAAATAATTATAATAAACATTGTCCTCATACACTCCTCATATTTGTATTGATTCATTCATTTATTTTCTGAACTACTTAATCCTAATTAGGGTCGCGGGGATTTGTAGGATTTAATAAAATTTGGACTTTTATTTGTGCAAAATGCTCACGGTTTAAAAGGACGGGCAACAGGTAGCATTTGATTGACAGCTAGATTGTAAAGAGTGGATCATTTATTTGGTTCCTGGCTCCATGATTATCTGCCTCACACAGGCTGTGTTCAAAACACCGGACCAAAACACTTGACCTATGGCAGCGTAGAATTGTAGTACTGTACGTATTTTAGCCTAGTTGGCTATTTAGTGGCCTACAGTGTAGTGTATGGTTTAGGACGTTACCATCAAACGAACGCAAATACTGTACAGCCTGTGAATGGGCGGGTCTTTCTGCCCACCTGAGGTAAACTATAGTAAAGTAACGGCTGTATTCCAGGAAGTCGATGGTATTATCCGGGGTTGAAGTATTTTGGGTCAGTGAGGTGCTTGGATTTTACCCCTTGAATTCTTCCTAACTCGAACCCTGACGGAAAGGAACAGTTATGGGTCTCCTGAGAGATGTGCTGCTACTTGTTGGAGTGTTTCAGGCGTCACTTTGGAGAATCTCAGTTTCAGGTAAATAGTTTCCACTCGAATTTTAGGCGACGTGGTTTAGTCATCGATCCTCATGCCTGAATACAATGTATGGAACCTTAACAAAGGCCGAATAATCATAGATTATTATTTTTAACGAGGTAAATTTAATTCCAAATGTAAATATAATGTTAAAGAGGATTTATTCTAAAACTAAAGGCTGGATTTGTTAGATTTACAGTATTTCAGCTGACCCGCTCTTTAAAACCTTCTTAGCATGATTCATTTCTACCAGAAACATGGTGTCATTTCCTGAGTTTTGATTTCCTAGACATATTTATTTATTATTTACATTCCCAATCGCTCATTTGCCAAACCGCTTGCACATACTAGGGTGGGGGTGGGGGGTGGGGGGTGTTAGTGGGGTCACGTGGCTATCTCAGCAAAAAACTTACAGGCCAACACACACAATCTCATTCTGAAATAATAAAACATAAAACATCATTGCTTATGGTTAGTTAGATTCCCAAAATATAAATAATTTTCACTGATGTCAAATGTTTTTTCTTTCAAACTATGATTTTATAGCTTGAAACATGAACACAGAACTCCCTTTTTTATTTTCTATCAGAATTTACTTTAAGTCCTTGCAGTGCTTGCTGTACTCACAGAAACTGACAGAGGAACTGCTCTTAAGGATGGAATAGCTGCAGGCATTTTTATATAATATTAAATAAGAACAACATTCTGATTTTATGATAGTTAAATATTGTGTTATTTCACATTTTGTGGTGCAAACTGTACTTACTATTTCAGGGCTGTAAAATAAGCCATTCATTAATCGAAAAATTTGTTTGCTTTGAACAGCATCTGCATCAAATTCTGATTGCCAGCCCTTTAAAAACTGAAGTTGGAAAAACCATTTAATTTACGATTTACTGTATTTAACCTTGCAAGGGAAATTCATCCAAAATGAGCACACACACACACATTGGGGGTACACGCCTGTAGAGCAGTTAGGGGTTGGGTTCTTTGCTCAAGGGTACATGGACTATGAGTGTGTGTGTGTGTGTGTGTGTGGTGGGGGTGCAGCTCCCACCTCCACACACCTTTCCTCGAGTCGAACCAGCAGCCCGTCAGACCCAAAGTCACTTCTCTAGTGACCTCGCTGTTCCCCAATGAAATGAAGAGTTTAGCATGTCTGTCTTTCTTTCGGCTTTTTCCCTTTTACTCGGGAGTCGCCACAGCGAATCATCTGATTCACATGTTTTGATTTGGCAGAGGCTTTTAATGTCAGATGCCCTTCCTGTCACAACCCTTTTAGCAAGGGACAGAAACTCGCTGACGACTTTGCAGCCTATTCTTTACGAAAGTCAGCAATGGTTCTTTTACATGCCTCTCACCATAGACAGTGACAGACATGGCCTGCCTTTGATAACCCAGTTAGCTGCACTGAGGTGGACAGTGACAACCTTGTGGAGAGTGGGACTCGAACCCCCAACCTTTGGATCAGCGATCCAGCGCCCTATACCACTAGACCACCACTGCCCCTAAATGAAGAGTTTAGCATGGAAATGTTTTAAAAAAAAGCTGCTTGTTACTGTGGCTGGAAATGGTGTCTTGGAAAACAAGGTGCTGACAATCTCTAATAGTAGTGTATTATGATGTAACTTATATCAATATTTAAATTATATTGATTGATTGATTTAATTAATTAATTAATTATTCTACCATCCGGGGAGAGTTCAGAGTAGAACCGCTGCTCCTCCGCATTGAGAGAGGCCAGTTGAGATGGCTTGGACATCTGGTCAGAATGCCTCCTGAACGCCACCCTGGTGCGGTGTTTCGGTTATGTCCAACTGGGAAGAGACAACCTAGAACACGCTGAGAACGCCGCGGTATCCACCCTTAAAAGAGGGGGAGGAAGTGGCTGAGAGGGACATTTGGACCTCATTGTTTAGGTTGCTGCCCCTGCAACCCGACCCCGGAAGAAGAAGAAGATGATGATGATGATGATGATGATGATAATTAATTAATATATTGGCAGTTGGAATGAGATGTTTCATGCTTATTGTTTCACTTCATCACAGATATAGTGTTCCTACTTTATCATGGTGGCCGGTTGTGTATCATCATGAAACGTTCCAATGTGCATCAATTTATTTATTTGCCAAACTGTTTAATCCTATTTGGGTCACGGGTAGGCTAGAAGCCTATCTCGGTCAACCCGAAGTGAAGGCGGGGTACATTCTGAATAGCATGCCAGTCCACTGCAGGGGCCAACACACACACACAACCAGTCACACATTGTGACTTTTGTATTACAGTGCAGTACTGTCTTTATGCTAACCAATAGGGGGCAGTGGTGGTCTAGTGGTATAGGGCGCTGGATCGCTAATCCTACGGTTGGGGGTTTGAGTCCCACTCTCCATAAGGTTGTCACTACCCCCCCCCCCCCCCCCCAAAAGTGCGACTAACTGGGTTATCAAAGGCGGGCCATGTCTTTCACTGTCTATGCTGAGATGCATGGAAAAGAATCATTGCTGATTTTTGTAAAAGAGTAGCTGCAAAGCCGTCAGCGTGTTTCTGTCCCTTGCTAAAGGGTTGTTTCAGGAGGGGCATCAAACGTGTGAATCATTCGTTGTGGTGACCCCTGATAAAGGGAAAAAGCCGAAATGAAATCTTTCATGCGAACCAATACGCCTCACTCCTTCTTTCAACTCCTGATTCATTCATTTTCTGAGTAGGGGCGGTGGTGGTGTAGTGGTAAAAAGTGGTAGATCGGTTACTCATCTGTAAATCAGTGGTTAAATTCCCACCATTGACACTGTTGGACCCTTGAGCAAGGCCCTCAGTTGTATAACAATAATAATTGTAAGTCTTTCTGGATAAAAGTGTTTGCCAAATGTTGTACATGTAAATAAACCTAATTGGGGTTGCAGGGAGGCTAGCACCCCTCTCACTGACTCTGAGGACAGCTTACCAGGTCATCATACTGACAGCTATGCAGCCTGCTCTTGAGGGAAGTCAGCAATGGTTCTTTTACACCTCTCACAATACACAATGGCTGGCCTTTGATAAACTTCACAGGGGGGTCAGAAGTGACTTTGATATTGCAGGTTGAACACCCCCCCGACCTTGGGTATTGAGCATACATTGAGATACAACCCCGTTGTATCATGTTATTTGTATATAAATTCTTATGCATGTCCAATTAAAGTTAGCAGGGCAGTGGTGGTCGAGTGGATAGGGCGCAGGATCGCTGATCCTAAGGTTGGGGGTTCAAGTCCCGACAAGGTTGTCACTGTGCCCCCCCCAGTGCAGCTAACTGGGTTATCAAAGGCACGCCATGTCCCTCACTGTCTATGGTGAGAGGGATGTAGAAGAACCATTGATGACTTTCGTGAAGAGTAGGCTGCAAAGCCGTCGGCGTGTTTCTATCCCTTGCTAAAAAATAGGGTTGTGTCAGGAAGGGCTTCCGACGTAAAAACCTCTTCTTCTTTTACTTTCGGCTGCTCCCTTCAGGGGTCGCCACAGCAAATCATCCGCCTCCACCTCACCCTGTCCTCCGCATCTTCTTTTCTGACTCCAACAACCTTCATGTCTTCCTTCACCACATCCATAAATCTCTTCTTCGGTCTTCCTCGAGGCCTTCTGCCTGGTAGTTCCAACCTCAGCATCCTACTGCCAATATACTCACTATCCCTCCTCTGTACATGTCCAAACCATCTCAATCTAGCCTCTCTGACTTTGTCTCCAAAACATCTTACGTGGGCTGTCCCTCTGATATACTCATTTCTGATCCTATCCATCCTCGTTACTCCCAGGAGAACCTCAACATTTTCATCTCCGCTACCTCCAGCTCTGCCTCCTGCCTTTTCCTCAGCGCCACTGTTTCTAAGCCATACAACATCGCTGGCCTCACCACCATCTTGTACACTTTTCCCTTCATTCTTGCTGACACTCTCCTATCGCACATCACACCGGATACGTTTCTCCAACCATTCCAGCCTGCCTGCACACGCTTCTTCACCTCTTTTCCACACTCTCCATTTCTCTGGATTGTTGAGCCTAAGTACTTAAAACCCTCCACCTTCGTTATCTCTGCTCCCTGTAACATCACCGTTCCTCCTGGGTCCTTCTCATTCACACACATGTATTCTGATTTTCTGAGGCTAACCTTCATTCCTCTCCTTTCCAGGGCATACCTCCACCTCTCGAGATTTTCCTGCACTTGTTCTCTGCTCTCACTACAGATCACGATGTCATCTGCAAACATCATAGTCCATGGAGATTCTTGTCTCACCTCGTCTGTCAGCCTGTCCATCACCATAGCAAACAAGAAGGGGCTCAGAGCTGACCCTTGATGCAGTCCTACCTCCACCTTGAATTCGTCGGTCACACCGACAGCACACCTCACCACTGTCTTACATCTCTCATACATGTCCTGCACCACTCTAACATACTTCTCTGCCACTCCAGACTTCTTCATGCAATACCACAGTTCTTCTCTTGGCACCCTGTCATATGCTTTTTCCAGATCCACAAAGGCACAATGTAGCTCCCTCTGACCTTCTCTGTACTTCTCTATTAACATCCTCAAGGCAAACATTGCATCTGTGGTGCTCTTTCTTGGCATGAAACCAAACTGTTGTTCACAAATGCTGACCTCTGCCCTTAGTCTAGCTTCCACTATTCTTTCCCATAACTTCATCGTATGGCTCATCAACTTTATCCCTCTGTAGTTGCTGCAACTCTGCACGTCTCCCTTGTTCTTAAAAATGGGCACCAGCACACTTCTCCTCCACTCCTCCGGCATCTGCTCACTCTCTAGTACCGTGTTGAATGTTCTTGTCAGAAAATCTACTGCTACCTCTCCTAGACACTTCCATACCTCCACAGGTATATCATCAGGACCAACTGCCTTTCCATTCTTCATCCTCTTCAATGCCCTTCTCACTTCACCCTTACTGATCTTTGCTACATCCTGCCCCTCAATGGTTACCTCTTCTTCTCTTTTTTCTCTCTCATTTTCCTCATTCATCAGCTCTTCAAAGTACTCTTTCCATCTTCCCAGCACACTTCTGTCATCAGTCAATAGAGTTCCCTCTCTGTCCTTTATCAATCTAACTTGTTGCACGTCCTTTCCATCTCTATTTCTCTGCTGTGCCAACCTGTATAGATCATTTCTCCCTCTTTACTATCCAACCTATCATACAAGTCATCATATGCCCTCTGTTTGGCCTTAGCCACTGCTACTTTCGCCTTACGCTGTGTCTCCCTGTACTCCTGTTTACTCTCTTCGGTCCTCTCAATGTCCCACTTCTTCTTGGCTAACCTCTTCCTTTGTACACACTCCTGCACTTCCTCATTCCACCACCAAGTCTCCTTATCTACTTTCCTTCCAGAGGACACACCAAGTACTCTCCTACCTGTGTCCCTGATCACATTTGCTGTTGTTGTCCAGTCATTTGGAAGCACTTCAACCTGTTTCAACTCCTCCTTGAAGACAACACGACACTCTTCCTTTTTCAGCTTCCACCACCTTGTCTTCTGCTCTGCCTTTGCCTTTTTCACCTTTCTCACCATCAGAGTCATCCTGCACACTACCATCCTATGCTGTTTGGCAACACTCTCACCCACGATGACTTTGCAGTCACTGACTTCCTTCAAATTACATCGCCTACACAAGATGTAGTCTACCTGTGTGCTCCTACCTCCGCTTTTATAAGTCACCCTATGCTCCTGTTTCTTCTCAAAGAAAGTATTCACCACAGCCATTTCCATCCTTTTTGCAAAATCTATCAACATCTGTCCTTCATGCGTTCCTGTCCTGGATACCAAACCTGCCCATCACTTCCTCGTCCCCTCTGTTTCCTGCACCAACATGTCCATTGAAGTCTGCACCAATGACCACTCTTTCACCTCTGGTGGTACTCTGCATCACTTCATCTAAATCACTCCAGAATCTCTCCTTCTCTTCTAGCTCACATCCTGCCTGTGGGGCATAAGCACTAACAACATTGAGCATTACACCTTCAATTTCTAACTTGAGACTCATCACTCTGTCTGACACTCTTTTCACTTTTAGAACATTCCTGACAAACTCCTCCTTCAAGATGACTCCGACTCCATTTCTCTTCCCATCCACACCGTGATAAAATAGCTTAAACCCTGCTCCTAAGCTTTTAGCTTTGCTACCTTTCCACCTGGTCTCCTGAACACACAGTATGTCCACCTTTCTCCTCTGCATCATGTCAACCAGCTCTCTACCTTTTCTGTGCATAGTTCCAACATTCAAAGTCCCCACTCTCAGTCCTAGACTCATGCCTTTCCTCTTCTCTCTCTGCCTACGGACACGCCTCCCACCTCTCCTTCTTCGACGTCTTCGACCAACAGTAGTCCAATTTCCATCAGCACCCTGTTGATTGACAGCACTGATGGCGGTCGTTGTTAACCCGGGCCTCGACCCGTAAAAACCTATGCCTAATCAAATGTGCGAATCAGATGATTCATTGTGGTAACTCCTGAGAAAAGGGAAAAAGCCGAAATGAAAGAAAGAAAGTCCTATCAAAGTTAGCCAGATCCCCAAAACCAGTTTTGACCAAACACACTGGGACAGTTTTAATTAAAGGCTAGCAGTACATTGTCTTTAACACCAACACTATGCTGCTACTCAGCCAGTTCACTTTGTTTTACCATGAGCGTGCAAAAAAAAAAAAAAAAGTTAATTGTTGTTTGACTTCTTAACCAAACTGTGGGGCCAGTGGCGTAGTGATTAGGGTGCTGCGCTCATGATCGGGAGGTTGTGTGTTTAAAATCCCAGTTAGACCCCCACTGTGCTAAGACCCCTGGGCAAGGTCTGAACTACAAGTGTGTCTCTGTTCACCCAGCAGTATAAATGGGTACCAGTTAAAAAAAAATACTGGATAGGTAACCTGCGATGGATTAGCGTCCTATCCAGGAAGAGTTGAACTCCTGGTCACTTCACGCTACAGGAGCGGGGAATAAGCACCGGCCTGATGAGCCACTAGGCTTGGGTGTAAAAAGCCCAACAGACTTTACTTACCTCTTAATGAAATTAATCTTGAGTCTTGATTTGCCTGCTGTCTCTCTTACATTGTCATTATTGTCATTGACATTATATTGTCTGTCATTATGCAAAGTTAACTCGTAAATTTTAATAACTGAACAAACTTAACTGAACTAAAACAACATACTCAGTCAGGCTATATCCATTAATTCATCCATTTTCTGTAACCACTTAATCATAATTAAGGTCACAGGGAGGTTGTTGCCAACTCCGGGTGAGGGCAGTGTACACCCTGAACAGTCCATCACAGGGCAGAAACACGCTGACGGCTATGTCGCATACTGTTGTTGAAAGGCAACAGTGGTTCCTTTTTCATGCATCACACCATAGACAGTGAGAGACATGGCCTGCCTTTGATAACCCAGCTGCACTGGGGGAGGGGGACAGTGACAACCTGTGAAGAGTGGGGCTTGAACCCCCACTGACCCAAGATAAGTCTATATTGTTATTTACCATAGACTATGCACAAATGAAAACAGGAGGTTATAGCGCTAGCAGAAACAAACTTTGAGCAAGTGGTGCTAGCCAAAAAGCCACATCAAAATAAACTTATAAATGCTGTGATGCCGCTGTCAATCAAAAAGCGGTCCAGTCACTTTGACAGTTCCTAAAGTCATCATGCAGCAAGCAGCACAGCGTCCCAGCCCGTGCAGTCCCCACTGAAACCCTGAGACACTGAGCTTCCCTGGAAATGATGATGCCATTCAAGCATTTGTCCAGTAAGTGTCCAGCGTTGCTATTTTGAGTGCAATGAGGACTTCATTGAAACCACACTTCTGTGGAATTTAATACATTGAGCTTCCATGGTAATGTACGAGTAAAAAAAAGACATGTTACTTGACAATATACTAAGCAAAACATGTTCTGGCACTTAGTTCAAATGTAACATTACATGTTCGTAACAGTTTTAGATGACATTTTAAAGCAGGATGAGCTTCCTCTGTGGTCTGAGCAATCGCCTGTACTATCATAGTATAAACGCTTAGGCGTGTTATAACCTGTGCCACTCAGATAAAGACTTGTGAGGGAACTGCTCATTTATTAGATTTGTTTTGATCAAGTTTCTGTATTACAGAATCTGATAAAAAGCAGAGAATTGCTTTATTTAGCACCAAAGTCCCTATAAAACATCTAAAGGGTATTACAGATAATATTTTTATAGAGATGTAGGAGAGCTCATCAACTGGTATTCTGGTTCTCAAAAACATTTACACATTTGATTCTTTTTCAGAAGATCCAGAACTGACACTACATCTTAACAGTGATTCTACCATACATATAAATAGGAGTACGGCATCTAAAATAAAATGTGAAGTATGTACTGGAAAATCATGCCAGTCCTCTCTGACGCTCACAAGAAGCATGAAGGTGTTCTTCAGCTGTCCACAACCAGAGGATGTTTTCATGGTGGAGATTGTTAGAGACATTGGTAAACTGTATTTTTTATCTTTAAGTATTTTTTTTAATAATTACAAATACTGTTTAAAACATCATCGAACAACTTTAAAAGCATGCAAAATGGACAGAGTACCTTATTCAGTTATTTCACACACAGTGGAGTATTTTTAGTTATTTATTTATTTGTTTTTTAAATGAAGGTTTATATTTAGGTGTTCAAAGTTTCTGCTTATTCTGAATACATTGTATAGCATATAATGAAATACCGTGGTACCTTGTCTAACGAATTTAATCTGTTCTGAGGACAAGCTCATAAGCCAAAAAGTTCATTAGATGCTACAATTATTCCCATCAGAAATAACAGAAAAACAATAAATCTATTCCAACCCCTCCCAAACTCGTATAACCTGCCACAAACATGTATATTTGACCTAATATATTAGATAAACATCTAAAAGCAATAAATATTTAATAATAATAATAATACATGTACATTAATAATAATTAATAATAAAACAAGAATAAACAATAAGTAAACTGACCCTTCCGATCATCGACTGTGGCGAAGATGTTACGTGGACAAGCAGGAGGTTGTGTATAACAGAGGAGGAGGAGAATTTTGTGTGTGTGTATGCTACGAATGCCAGCCAGGAAAGGCTCGTGGTGAGCCCCCACAAGGCCAGTGTTTCTCAAATAGTGAGGTGTGTTCCCCTTGGGCACGTATAACCCTGGGGAACATGCCTTTTTGCCATACTGTACTAGAATTAAGTGTAATTGCACATCCAACACAGTAGTAGGCAGTGGCACTCTCATTGTCGCTCGTGGGGCGCTGGGGGTGAGGGGGGGCATGAAATGTTTTTTTTTTTTCCTTCCTAGATGGGGCGTCATAGACAATAATTGAGAGGCACTGCATAAAGTGTTCAGGAATACACGTGGAAGAATACGAGGCTAATCGGCCCTGAAAAGCCGGTTCAAGGAGGGTTCCTAAAGTGAATTTTTTGCTCATTGGATGGAGCAGATTTTTGGTGCGTTCGAAGGTCGTATCATGGAAAAATCGTTATAAGGGACACTCGTTAGACAAGCTACCACTGTATTTAACTCTATATTTGGCTGACACTGACCTTATCTCTTCTTGCAGTATGTGCCACTACATGTCATAGTAAGATCATTCCAGAGGACTACCCTTCTCTTCATAACTTTAACCGCACCTTCACCTGGAATGTGAAAGTCCAGGGCCACAAGGCTTTCTGCTTGGACTTTAACAGAACTGGTTTAAGACAGATCCGGCCTGCAGAGCAATGTGAAGACAAACACATCTACACAGTGTCTACAGGAACAGTGACAATTGGAAAGTTTTGTCATCAGGGAGCCATCAAGAGCATGCAGGTGCTTCGGAAAGGCAGCGTGTCTTTGCTGGTGCCTGGAAAACAACAGCTGAATGCAGAGAGCTTTGGTTTATCAATGGGGTCTGAAATAACATGTAAATAAGTAAACACGTTCTTGAACTTTATTTTAGACATAGAACAAATAAACAGTCAATAGAACTTTTCATATGATGGTTATATGAGGTTACATGAGAATGTTTGGTTAATTTTTTTCTGGGCTTGTACTACTGTAGTATAATCATTATGGTTATTATCCAACAGCACCTGCAATTGTGAGTGCCATTTTACCGGAAGAGCCTTCGTCACAGGAATTCTTTTCACCAAACTACCCAGACAGCTTTCCTGATGATGACCTCATCACATGGACCTTCCAAGTTCCATATAAGTATTATTCAACAGTGCACATACTGAACTACTCCGAGCCTAGATGTGATACGAAAGATACACGGATGGAGTACCAGCTAAATGGCAGGACCCTGGTAAAACAACTGAGTCAGCCACAGCTATCGGAGCACCAGGGCTCCTTCAATCTTTCACTGCAGAACTGTAACGTAGACTCACAATCCTCTGCCACTAGTCTCACCCTCCATTTCAAAATCTCTGCCATCCGGAGAGGCAGCGAAGGTTAGTAAGGTTTTTGAAGTCACTTTCCATTGGATATAGCATGAAATAATGTTTAACTGAGTTAGAGGTTTTAGGAAATTTCAGGAATAGAGTTAGATGGTATTTTATTCACCGTTATATCTGTACAATTGAACCATCACTTCTGTTGTAGGGTATTTTGGCAGCCTCCAAGGTGTTTGAAATCAGCTGTAGAAATAACTTGATCTCACATGATGCAGATAACTTTAACAAGCTTCGACAGACAAAAAGAAATTCCGATGATGATGATGATAATAATAATAATTCAGATAAAATTTTAAACCATCTGACCATGTTGCAGGGAATGTTCAGAGAATTATGAACTTTTTTTTAAATGCCAGAGAAATGTGTTGCTGCAAGTTTTTTTTTTTTTTTTATTTAGCCTTGCCGCAGATGGTTACTGTTTATTCAATTTACAGCTTTTTGTTGTTTGCCCAACTTTCCTGTCTCTTCATGCCCCAAGCTTTGTTTTGATTGGCTGCTGGGAAGATGGGGGAAAAATGTAGCCACAACAAGATTAGAACGTGATCGAATTGATTTTTGTTCTCAATTTTTATTTATTGCTTCATCAGGCTTAATTTTTTTAATCCACGTAACTTGAGTTGAACGATTGTCTAACTGAATGTACTGTACCATAGAGGTACCCAATTCTGTTCATGGTGATCTGCTTTCCGAAAGATTTTAACTCCAACTTATTGGATCCATCTGATAAATCCAACCATCTGTTTGTCTTCATGTGTAAGTCTTAAGTCTCGATTAGATGATTGGATGGGGTTTTAGTTAATTAAGTTTGGAGTGAACGTCCTCGGAAAGGTAGATCACCAGGAACAGGATTGGGCATCCTTGCTGTACAAGCCTACTTATTGAACAGGTAGAAAGGGCAAGCTGAGAGTGCAACCCACTACCAAGTCCAGAAATCATGCATGTGGAAAAAAAAAACATACATATGTGATCTCACAATGTTAAAGAACTCTTAAAAAAAGTCCTGGGTACAGAATTTGACTTGAGTCATATCCAAAATGTAATGGAATCTTCTTTTTCCAAAACCCCATCTCTGATGGATATTTTAATGAAAATCCATATGTACTTTTTTGCTGAAACCTGCTAACAATCACAAAAACCAAGGGTAAAAATGACCTCCTTGGTGAAGGTAATGGAATTCTTGTGTAACCAGAGCTCACATTTGAAACAGGACTTTCTTAAGTTGCATTAGACTTCAGACTTTCCGAAGAAAGTAACAGCCACTTGGTTGTTGTTGTATTGATGTGTAATAATGAGTCATTTGGATGACTAGAGTTCCTGTCAGTTCTTCATTTGGGTAGGTTCTGGAAAGGCCCTACTTTATTAGTCAGGCAATTAAAAAAATCTACAGAGGATCTATAAACCACCAGCTATCTCTACGAGGTAAAATAACCTTGTGCCTGAAATGTCTTTCTATGACTTATTCAGCTTTTTTGTATTTATTTATTAGCTTCAGGTTACTTTACAATATTTGTTTTTCAGTTTTAAAAAAAAGAAAGAAGGAAGCACCTGTAGGCACAATTAAAAAAAAAAAGGTGTTTTCCAGTCTTTTCAAAATACAAAAATATCCCGCTTCACTGTTTGTCACTGTTTCAGTGCGCTGTACTGTGGATCTGAAGAGGAAAACGGGGCTACTGATCCACATCATGAAAAAGGATCCTAAATCAAATTGTATTTTGAAACTGAATTCACTGGCCCAAGAGACAGCCACCATTGTTTCATCAACAGTCTCCTATATGTCTTTCATTGATTGCCAAGAGGAGGACTTGCTCATCACTATAAACAAAACGATTGGTAAGACCACAGGGTGATTTTTTTTTTTTTTTTAATAAATAATATGTGCTAATGAAAATTGTTTGTTTTACACAAAAAAAATACATTTTGTACCTGTAATCTTTCTATTAACAGTATGTCAGCAGCTGAGATACTGCCCATTCACAGAAGCTCTGCAGGTGCCTGTATTAGAGAACTGCATCATGGGAGTCCTGCAAGAAGTCCGATGGTACCTGTATGGCCCACAGAATGGCTCAGTGGAACTGATGTCTTCAGTGGGCAGCCTGCAGCAGTCTGTGCCGGGTCATACATGCAATAATACTTCGGTTCTTCTCACAGTGTCTGAAAATAAGCCTCAAGGCATCGCTGTCGGGCAGTTTTGTCCTCAGGGAGCGATTCACAAAATGCAAATCAATGTTGTGAACGTTACAGTAAGCGCTTCTCCTGCAGGTGGCAAGAACTTAAGACAGATCACCAACTCCCTCCTAAATGTTTCATTCACTGAATATCTTAAAGGTAAACAATCACATAGAAAGAGTGGGCCTGATTTTTAAAGATTAGTTTACAAAGAAAATCTTCTGAGAAGTTTTTAATGTGGATAGATAGCTATGGGAATGATATACAGCGGTGTAGTGGTTAGCACATCCGCCTCACAGCAAGAAGGCCTGAGTTTGATTCCCAGCTCGGGCATTTCTGTGTGGAGTTTGCATGTTCTTCCTGTGCTTGCATGCCTTTCCTCTGGGTCCTCTGGTATTCTCCCACAGTCCAAAAACATGCACAGTAGGCTAATTTTCCTTATGGGTGAGGGTGTACCTCAACTAGAGTCGGCTGACATAGGCGCCAGCCTCCCTGTGACCCTAATTAGGACTAAGCGGTTCAGAATTTACTGAATAGATAACTATCTCAGATTTAAATCTTACCTGTTTTGGCTTTTACATAATGCTAAATTAAACATAGCTGAAATAACACTATTATGGATGACTAATGGATCATCATGGAGTGTAAGGTGCCCTCAACAGGCAAAAATGGATTATGGTGACAAATGTATTGATTTCCATCAAAAATCTGATGAAAACATGATGCAAACATAAGTGATCTTGTGCAAAACTACAAGCAAATTTTAGTTGAACGGAATTCTTCTTTTCCTTTCGGCTGTTCCCTTCAGGGGTCACCACAGCAAATGATCTGCCTCCATCTCTCCCTATCCTCTGCATCTTCTACTCTTAGTCCAACGACCTTCATGTCCGCCTTCACCACATCCATAAATATTCTCTTTGGTCTTCCTCTGGGCCTTTTGCCTGGTAGTTCCAACCTCAGCATCCTACGACCAATATACTTACTATCCCTCCTCTGTACATGTCCAAACCATCTCAATCTCGCCTCTCTGACTTTGTCTCCAAAACATCCAACATGTGCTGTCCCTCTGATGTATTCATTTCTGATCCTATCCATCCTCGTTACTCCCAAAGAGAACCTCAACATTTTCATCTCTGCTACCTCCAACTCTGACTCCTGTCTTTTCCCCAGGGCCACTGTCTCTAAACCATACAACATTGCTGGCCTCATCACAGTCTTGTACACTTTTCCCTTCATTCTTGCCGATACTCTCCTATCACACATCACACCTGACACTTTTCTCCATCCATTCCAACCTGCCTGCACGCGCTTCTTCACCTCTTTTCCACACTCTCCATTGCTCTGGATTGTTGAGCCTGTGTACTTAAAATCCTCCACCTTCTTTATCTCTGCCCCCTGTAACCTCAAAGTTCCTCTTGGGTCCTTGTCGTTCACACACATGTATTCCGTCTTACCAAGACTAACCTTCAATCCCCTCCTTTCCAGGGCATACCTCCACCTCTCTAGATTTTCCTGCACTTGTTCTCTGCTCTCACTACAGATCACGATGTCATCTGCAAACATCATAGTCCATGGAGATTCTTGTCTAACCTCGTCTGTCAGCCTGTCCATCACCATAGCAAACAAGAAGGGGCTGAGAGCTGACCCTTGATGCAGTCCTACCTCCACCTTGAACTCTTCTGTCACACCAACAGCACACCTCACCACTGTCTTACATCTCTCATACATGTCCTGCACCACTCTAACATACTTCTCTGTCACTCCAGACTTCCTCATACAATACCACAGTTCTTCTCTCGGCACCCTGTCATATGCTTTATCCAGATCCACAAAGGCACAATGCAGCTCCTTCTGACCTTCTCTGTACTTCTCTATTCACATCCTCAAAGCAAACACTGCATCTGTGGTGCTCTTTCTTGGCATGAAACCAAACTGTTGTTCACAAATGCTGACCTCTGCCCTTAGTCTTGCTTTCCACTATTCTTTCCCATAGCTTCATTGTATGGCTCATCAACTTTATCCCTCTGTAGTTGCCACAACTCTGCACATCTCCCTTGTTCTTAAAAATGGGCACAAGCACACTTCTCCTCCATTCCTCTGGCATCTGCTCACTTTCTAAGACCTTGTTGAATATTCTTGTCAGAAAATCTACTGCTACCTCCCCTAGACACTTCCATACCTCAACTGGTATGTCATCAGGTCAACTGCCTTTCCACTCTTCATCCTCTTCAATGCCCTCCTCACTTCTCCCTTACTAATCTTTGCTACTTCCTGGTCCTCAACGGTCACCCCTTCTACTCTTTTTTCTCTCTCATTTTCCTCATTCATCAGCTCTTCAAAGTACTCTTTCCATCTTCCCAGCACACTTCTGTCATCAGTCAATACATTTCCCTCTCTGTCCTTTATCACTCTAACTTGCTGCACGTCTTTCCCATCTCTATTTCTCTGCTGTGCCAACCTGTATGGATCATTTTCTCCCTCCTAACTGTTCAACCTATCATACAAGTCATCATACGCCCTCTGTTTGGCCTTTGACACTGCTACCTTCGCCTTACGCTGTGTCTCCCTGTACTCCTGTTTACTCTCTTCGGTTCTCTCAATGTCCCACTTCTTCTTAGCTAACCTCTTCTTTTGTACACACTCCTGCACTTCCTCATTCCACCACCAAGTTTTCTTATCTACTTTCCTTCCAGAGGACACACCAAGTACTCTCCTACCGGTCTCCCTGATCACATTGGCTGTGGTTGTCCAGTCATCTGGAAGCACTTCCTGACTACCCAATGCCTGTTTCAACTCCTCCTTGAAGAAAACACGACACTCTTCCTTTTTCCGCTTCCACCACTTTGTCTCCTGCTCTGCCTTTGCCTTTTTCACCTTTCTCACCATCAGTGTCATCCTGCACACCACCATCCTATGCTGTTTGGCAACACTTTCACCCACTGCTACTTTGCAGTCACTGACTTCCTTCAAATTACATCGCCTGCACAAGATGTAGTCTACCTGTGTGCTCTTACCTCTGCTTTCATAAGTCACCCTATGCTCCTGTTTCTTCTTGAAGAAAGTATTCACCACAGCCATTTCCATCCTTTTTGCAAAATCGATCAACATCTGTCCTTCTATGTTCCTGTCCTGGATACCAAACCTGCCCATCACTTCCTCGTCCCCTCTGTTGCCTGCACCAACATGTCCATTGAAGTCTGCTCCAATGACCACTCTTTCATCTCTGGGGGGACTCTGCATCACTTCATCTAACTCACTCCAGAATCTCTCCTTCTCTTCTAGCTTACATCCTGCCTGTGGGGCATAAGCACTAACAACATTGACCATCACGCCTTCAATTTCTAACTTGAGACTCATCACTCTGTCTGACACTCTTTTCACTTCTAGAACATTCCTGACAAACCCCTCCTTCAAGATGACTCCTCCATTTCTCTTCCCATCCACACCATTATAAAACAGCTTAAACCCTGCTCCTAAGCTTCTAGCCTTGCTACCTTTCCACCTTGTCTCCTGAACACACGGTATGTCCACCTTCCTCCTCTGCATCATGTCAGCCAGCTCCCTATCTTTTCCGTGCATAGTTCCAACATTCAAAGTCCCTACTCTCAGTCCTAGGCTCACGCATTTCCTCTTCTCGCTCTGCCTACGGACACGCCTCCCGCCTCTCCTTCTTCGACGTCTTCGACCAACAGTAGTCCAATTTCCATCAGCACCCTGTTGGTTGACAGCACTGATGGCGGTCGTTGTTAACCCGGGCCTCGACCGATCCGGTATGAATTCTGTTTTGATCATTTGCATTTTTAAATGTGGCAGAAGTTTTACGCCGGATGCCCTTCTTGTCGCAACCCTCTGCATTTATCCGGGCTTGGGACCGGCATAAGGGGGAGAGACACTGGTTAGTGCCCCCCCGCTTCATGGCTGCATTTTTAGTCGAAGGGAATAAATAAAGAAATTAAATTAGCATATTTTCAGAAGTATAGTCGCTTAAATTTGAGGAAAAATTATCAATGTTCGTGGTCTTGGTGAAAAATATTGAAGCTGCACAAAATTTTATTGCGAAATTAAAATTAATAGATATCATTCTTAAATATTTGAAGACAGTGGAAGGTTTTCGAAAAGACCACATTTCAAGCATAATGGTGGTACGTATTTTCGGTCGAAACCAACCGTAAATAATGTTGCACCATTTTGCAGCTGTATCGCTTGTGAGTCAGATAACAGTTTTTATTTCCACTGGTGTAGTTATACTGTGATGTACTGATGTGCTCTCCAGGGTGTACCTCGCCCTCACCTGGAGTCGGCTGAGATGGGTGCCAGCCTTCTTGCGATCTTAATTAGAATTAAGTGATTGTGTTGTATGATGAAATGTCTCCGCTTTGCGAATGTTCATTAACCCATTATTTGCACTTTGCCATGCATGGATCTCCTCTTTTTTTTTTTTTTTAAGCCACACCCCACACTATGCAAACTTACAGACCAACACAGTTGAAAAAAAAAAAAACCTTGCAGGGGTAATTATTTGAGCCGGAAATTAAGCAAGCTTTTTCATTGACCTAGACTTCCAACAATAGTAGCTTTGTAATTCAAGTGGATAACTGAATAATAACCACCAGATGCTGCCGATTGCAGGGACCCTTCACTTTCCACAGTTAATTGGGACCGAGATCCCCCCCGCGATAACTGAAATCCGGGAAGTAGGATCAACCCCCCACCCCCCCCCTGACTGACGTATACGTACATGTATATGTGCATATAATATCTATAAATACATATTCAATGCTATAAATGCTTATAATAACAATTACACAGTAAAAAAGAATACATAAGATGTAAATAAAATCTAAATACACACACATACAGACATGCACCTCTTAAAAATGTAAGTACACTTATGCCTCGGTTTAACGGACTAATAGGGGGGCACACTGGTCCGAAGTACCCGATTGTCCGAAGTTTCCGATTCCATATATTTCAACGATTACATCACGAAAAACTTACTTAAGCACACTATGAAATCGGCAAATGTAAATACTGTATCTATACTCTGTAAATGTACTCCATAAGATCAGGGGTCGGGAACCTTTTTGACGAAGAGAGCCCAAAAAATGACATATTTTAAAATCTATATATATAAAAAATATATATATATTTTATATATAGGTTTTATACATAGGTTTTATATATAGCTATAGGTTCCCGACCCCTAGCTCACGAGCCAGATGTGGCTGTTTAAAAGGGCTCAGATAATCAGGTGGCCTTTCTTATCAGAATAACGAATACATAATTTCACTGCCATTTCAATAAAAATACGAAAAAGCCATCAAATAAAACAAAAACAGATGAATAAATCTCGCGCATTTAAATCTATACATCTAGTTTCAATGCCACGTCACTGTGGCGCGCAGTGGAGAGCCAATCCTTTCTGTATGCCAGTATGTGGGCGTGTCCGAAACCTTCAAACTCTAATTTTATTGGATTATAACAGCCACAGACTGTGCGTGCTGTTTTTGAGGAAAGAGATAAATTTCCCTCGTTTTGATCAGTTCGTTTCCACGAAGCCAAGCCCAGCTGGAAAGCAAACACAAATGGACAGACATGGAAAAACTTCAACCTGCAGACCAGCTGATTGCCAAAACTTGGGACGCGCTTCCTGTCACATAAACACTGCAGCGTGTGAGTCCAATAAAATTAGAGTTTCAAGGTATCGGACCCGCTTGCATACAGAAAGGATTGGCTCTCCACTTCGCGCCACAGTGACATGGCATTGAAAATAGATGAATAGATTTAAATGCGCAAGATTTCTTCAAGCCAGTCTGGTCAACTAGTGGTTACTTTCGGAAACAATGGCCCGTGTCCGGATGATCCGGACTAGTCGGAAGCTACAGATTTTGTCCGTTGCATCCAAAATCCGTTAAAGCGACGTCCGTAAAACCGAGGCATGAGTGTACTTTTGATGGGAGATTTTGGGTTGTTTTTTGTTTTGTTTGTTTAGGTTTTTTTGCATAATTGGATAATTTGCATACATTTTTTGCATTTTCCTTAACCCTTTCCCCTTTTCTTTCTTAATTTTCTTTTTTATTTCTGTGAATAATAATAAAAAAAAACGATGCACTGAAGCCACATAAATTGAAGCGCAAAGTAGTGAGGGATCCCTGTAGTTACTTTTTTGATAAATTGTCTATTTATTTTTTATCTAACTTTCTCCTTAAAATTAGTTTCATTTTAAAGCACCCAGATGTTTTTAGAAATACACTGTGTTTCTTTCTTTTTTGTTTTTCCAGGTTCAGAGCACTATATTTTCACTGTCTTGCCAAAACAGGATATCCCAGTGATCTTAGCAACTCCAGGATGGCCAATGGGAATGAAGGCATATACCACCGTGTCCTGGTTCTTCTCATTTCCTACATCACTTGAGGCCCATGTGAGCTTTCGCAATGTTAGCCAGCTCACATGTAAGAATCGACCTGCATACATTAAACTACGCAGGCAGCAATCGCAAGGCAAGATGTACAGCTGGCAAGATCAAAATCCTCATAATGTGGTGGTATCAGAAAGTTTCTACCTCAACATGTCAAACTGCCTGCCAGTGAGAGGAGCCTTCAGTGCACTCAGCCAGGTCACGTTGCACTCGGACAAAAGTACAAACATCTTCATTTATTTATTTATTTTTTAGTCAGTTACAGTGGTATGAAAAAAAAAAGTATCTGAATCTTTTGGAATTTCTCACATTTCTGCATAACATCACCATCAAATGTGATCTGATCTTTGTCAAAATCATACCGATGAAAAAACAGTGTCTGCTTTAACTAAAACCACCCAAACATTGAAAGGTTTTCATATTTTAATGAGGATAGCATGCAAACAATTACGGAAGGGGGAGGAATAAGTAACTGAACCATCGAATTTAATATTTTGTGCCCCCCCCCCCCCCCCCCCCTTTGGCAACAATAACTTCAACCAGACGCTTCCTGTAGCTGCAGATCAGTCTGGCACATCGATCAGGACTAATCTTGGCCCATTCTTCTTTACAAAACTGCTGTAGTTCAGTCCGATTCCTGGGATGTCTGGCATGAATCTTGGGATGTCTGGCATGTCTTGAGGTCATGCCACAGCATCTCAATGGGGTTCAAGTCTGGACTTTGACTTGGCCACTCCAGAACGTGTATTTTGTTCTGAAACCATTCTGAAGTTGATTTACTTCTGTGGTTTGGATCATTGTCTTGTTGCAGCATCCATCCTCTTTTTAGCTTCAATTGTCTGACAGATGGCCTCAGGTTTTCCTGCAAAACATCCTGATAAACTTTTGAATTAATTTTTTCATTAATGATTGCAAGTTGTCCAGGCCCCGAGGCAGCAAAACATCCCCAAACCATGATGCACCCTCCACCATGCTTCACGGTGGGGATGAGGTGTTGATGTTGGTGAGCTGTTCCATTTTTCCTCCACACATGACATTGTGTGTTCCTGCCAAACAATTCAACTTTGGTTTCATCAGTCCACAAAATATTATGCCAAGACTTCTGTGGAGTGTCCAAGTGCCTTTTTTGCGAACATTAAACGAGCAACAATGTATTTTTTAGACAGCAGTGGCTTCCTCCTTGGAGTCCTCCCATGAACACCATTCTTGGCCATTGTTTTACATATAGTTGATGTGTGCACAGAGATATTGGACTGTGCCAGTGATTTCTGTAAGTCTTTAGCTTCTAGGCTCTCGACTTTTTTTTACCTCTCTGAGTATTCTGCGCTGAACTCTTGGCGTCATCTTTGGTGGACAGCCACTCCTTGGGAGAGAAGCAACAGTGCTAAACTCTCTCCATTTGTAGACAACTTCTCTGACTGTCGATTGATGAACATTCAGACTTTTAGAGTTGGTTTTGTATCCTTTCCCAGCTTTATACAAATCAACAATTCTTGATCGCAGGTCTTCAGACAGCTCTTTTGAGCGAGCCATGGTGCACATCAGACAATGCTTCTCATCAAGACAATTCTTACCAGGTGTGTGTTTTATAGTGGGCAGGGCAGCTTTAAGCCACTCATCAGTGATTGGGCACACACCTGACTTAAATTGTTTGGTAAAAATTGGTTTCAATTGCTCTTTAAGTCTCCTCAGGCAGATGGTTCAGTTACTTATTTCTCCCCCTTCTGTCATTGTTTGCATGCTATCCTCATTAAAATATGAAAACCTATAAATGTCTGGGTGGTTTTAGTTAAAGCAGACACTGTTTTTTCATCTGTGTAATTTTCACAAAGATCAGATCACATTTGATGGTGATTTTATGCAGAAATGTGAGAAATTCCAAAAGGTTCAGATACTTTTTCATACCACTGTAGGTCTCTTTGGTATTATTAATTCAACCAAAGTGGAGTATAGCTGCAGTCTTACAGTATATTTACATATATATTTTATGCATCGCTGTGATGGCATGATAAAGTGGTATTTGTGCCATGTTTTCAGGCATGCTTTTGAGCATCGTCCTGAGTGTCGTGGGTGTTGTTTTGCTGTCGATCTCAATAATTTTAGCTGTGTTCTGCATAAACAGGTAAGACTTTGTCCAAAACAACCTTATCACTTTACATCCGTATAACAGCCTGGTCGTGAATCTACTGTTTCTTTAACACAAAATAGGAAGCAGAAGAAGCTTCAAACTCCTGAAGTTTCAGTCTATAATCCCAACAGTCATCCCTTCCTGCCTGGTCTTCATGGGATTCCCCAGGAAACAGAGGATGAAGACTATCATATTTATCAGCTCATAGATGAACAGGGAGTATATGGGCATCTTCTTAAAGACTCAGTAGAAATGAATGAGATTAAAAGTCCAGCTGTAGGTGTGTACCGGGATTTCACTGGCCCTACAGGACAGCAGCCATTAACCGAAGATGAAGGAGGTGAAGAGCCTATAGGGGTCTATCGGCTTTTCACAGGGCCCCAGAGTGCACCAGATTCAACTCTAAGACAAGGAGCAAATCTGACATGTACAGACAAGCAAGAAGCAGATGAGGACATCAGTGGAGGCGGCTCTGTTCAGGAAACCGTGCCGAACATACAGGGAGCACCGAAAACAGAGCTGGAGGAGGATCAATGAGATTTTATGGGGAGTGTATTATTAAAATCTGAAAAGACACTGGACAATAACAAAACGACCATGGCTCACCCTGTTGCTGGAATTTAAATTTTTGTTAAATGTATTGTAGTCTGTTTATGTAAGTACTGTTTGGTGAACATCCTGAAATTGTGCCTTGATGTGAATCATCTCTTTCAGTTAACATCACAAGCTTTTAATTACCCGAAATTACATGCAAAGACACTGACATGTATCCTATCCTACTTCTGAACTGCCACACTCATATCGTTTTTAATTCAGCACTTTTTTCTTTATATGTTTGTGGTGCATATTCATAGCTTTGTGTGTTGACTGTGGTAGTGGCACTTTCACCAACTTTGTTGTGTTACTTTAAAACAAACAGATTTTTAAAAATATTTGAAAAGTAGGAGGCACACACAGTGAATACCAGGGACTAAATAGGAGTGGATAAAAGCCAATAAGCTTAATGTGGGAGGAAACCGGGGGAACCCACAGGAAATCCACACAAACACTGGGAGAACCTGTAACCGCCATACAGAAGCACCCCCAGCTCGAACACAGCACCTTTTTGTTGTGAGGCAGAGCTACTCACCAGTACGCCACCGTGCCACCCTGGAGTGTTTTTGAGATCCCCAAAATGTTTCAGTCATGAGGTTACATGAATAAAAATACGTATTTATTTTGAAGTGCAGATATTGTCAGTATTCTGCCAGATGATTCACACATCTGGCTCAGTGTTTCATAAAGCCCTTTGGCAGCAGTAGAAACCATATTATGTAACACTTAACAAAACATCTGTTTTATTGAACATGACTGTGTGGTGAAGTAAAATTTGAGTGCATTACTTCAAGCATTACAAAAGAAATGTAATTTTATTTATCAGGCAGCATGCAAAAATAAGAGGGTGCATGTATTAGAGCTTCAGTATTCAGTAAACATTATAAAGCCAGCATGACGCTAAAGATATGGTCTTCTTATAATTAAATCAGTTCTGACTAGTTTTAATATGAACACTGTTACCATAATTAACTTGGGTTTTTTTAATGTAAATATCAATTTTAAGCATAAAGAATTCAACAGAAAGGTTTTTCATTATAAAGTTACTTATTTATTAAATTCAGTTATTTAATCGAAATAAATGCCTCTAATATATTTGAGTTCTACATCCATCCAGCTGTCAGGGATCCCGCTATTTTTACTCGCCAAAGTGATAATTCCTTTTATTCTTGTATAATGTCAAGAAGGACATAATCCACTGTAACATAATTATATATCTTTTGAAATTACTTTTATTGATGAAGTGAAGAGATTCTCTCAAACCTATTCAAAAGAATGAACTAAGGATACTTTTGTAAAATTTTGGAATTACTTCTACTGATATACTGATGGCAAAAACAATTAATAATGGAAATGAATTGTGGATGCTGTTGTGCAGTCATGACAAGTGATATAGATTGCAATATATCATGTCATATTACTCTACAGCTAAACCATTGGTAAGTTACGTTCCCTTTTTACAGAAATTCTGTATTAGAAGTTTCTTCCTGAGCACCTTGAAATGGTAAATTGTCCTCAGGTGAAATATTTCGTTTCCTCTATTTCTAAACCTCACTGGGATCCCGGGCTGTGTCTGTTCAGGATATCTTGTGATATCATGCGAGCTCATAAACAAGGTAATTATCAGATTTAAGTTGAATCATCATTGTAACCAGTAGATGAAATAGTTAGATTTTAAAATTGATCCAAGAGATGTTAAATGTTTAAAATGATATCGCTTCACTTGTTTTGTTTTTGTTTCAAGTATTGTATCTATTTTGGGGGTCGTGGTAGCCCAGTGAAAAAGTGCTGGATTGCTGATCCCAAGGTCGCTGGTTCAAGTCCCGCCCCCCCACCCCCCCAATGCAGCCAACCGAGTTATCGAAGGCTGGCCATGTCTCTCACTGTCTGTGGTGAGTGACATGTAAAAGATTAATTGGTGACTTTTATCAAGAGTACGCTGCATAGCATGTTTCTGCCCCGCAATGGCCTGTTGAGCTCTGGTGTACTCTGCCCTCATCTAGAGTCAGCTGAGATGGGCACCAGCTGCCCCACAACACTAGGTATGGAAAATGAAGGAATGTATTGTGTATAGATTTTTTTCTACGATACTGATTAGTAGGAAAAGATTGGTCAGTTGTGTGGGCATTATTACATCATAATTGGTATTCTTCTTGTTTCTTACGTTTAAATATGAGGTGTTAGCTTTAGGAGCTATAAATACAAATAATAAGTAATGATAAAAGTCTGCTGTAATTATGAGACATCATGTCCTCACAAGCTTTTAGTTTCATGTATAAATGACATTGTGGTGGCTCATAAGGAGCAACTGGAAGTCAAACAATATTGAATTCACAGACAAAGGCCTTCACAGCATGGCAGTTGTCATCGAACCACTTTCCGCTGTCTATGACGGACATAAAGGCACAATTCTTGCTGCGGCCTCCAACAGGCTGACGAGTGACCTCGGTCTCCCAGTTTTGGAACCTGATCCTGGACCCTGTTTTATCAACCCATTCTCCCTCTTTCAACATGTCATTGATACCCAGCCAGATTTGTTCTGTGGGTCCAATCGTCTCATGCACGTAGACGTAGAGGTGATAATTCTCATTTCCTGTAACAGGAGTGCTCAGGGTGCCACCCTTTAAAATGCAGTCATTGGTAGCAGCATAAATGTTCTTCTTTTCTGGACTGGCCAGGAAACACTTCCCTGGAACCTTGACGCCTTTCAAACAAACTGCAGTAGAAACAACACAACAACAGTGATGTGGCAAAATACAATCAACAGATGTTAAAATGGATGAATGCACAGCAGACGTGACAGAAATTCATATCTTTCCCATGATGAAGAAGAAAGATTGATTAATCTTGGAATTAAACAGGTTAGGGACTGAGAAAACGCTGTAAATGTGTTGTCGATTTACAAAAAGAAAAAAAAAAACCCAAGACAGCCATAACATTTACACCATCTGACTGGTCTGTGGCTGAGCCCCATATGCAGCAAGATGGAATTCACCGTGTTCTGATACCTTTCTATCATCGCCAACATAACAATTTCAGCAGCTTGTGCTACAGCAGCTCTTCTGTGGGATCAGAGCAGATGTACTAGCCTTCACTTCCATTGTATAGCAATGATCCTTGGGTGCCCTGTGACACTCTTGACAGTTCACTGGTTGTCCTTCTTTTGACCTCCTTTAATGGGTACTTACTCCTCTATACCACGAAACATCCCACAAGACCTGCTGTTTGGTGAGATGAATAGACTCAGTCGTTTAGCCATCACATTGTGGCCCTTGTCAAAGTCACTCAGGTGTGCACACTTGCTTATTGCAAGTGTTTCCAGCACATAAACTTCAAGAACTGATTGTTCCCTTTTGCCTCATACATCCCACTGCTTGGTACGTACCACTGTAACAAAACACCTCGCTTTTCTTGGTCCTGTTTGGTCTGACATTTTGTTACAGCTTCTGGGGCCTTAGTGGGGCCGGTGGTGTAGTGGTTAGAGTGCTGGGCTCATGATAGGGAGGTGGTGAGTTCAAATCCCACGGAGACCCCCCACTGTGCTAAGACCCCTGGGCAAGGTCTCAACCACAAGTGTGCCTCTGTTCACTCAGCAGTATAAATGGGTACCAGTAAAAATATACTGGGAAGGTAACCTGTGATGGACTAGCGTCCCATCCAGGAGGAGTTGAACTCCTGGTTGCTTCACGCTATGGAAACCGGAGATAAGCACCAGCCTGATGAGCCACTAGGCTCGGCTGTAAAAACCCAACAGCCTTATCTTTTTCTGGGGCCTTCCATTAATAGCTGAATTTATATTGAGATCCTGTGTGTTTTATTGTATAAAGGTAAGGTAGGGAAAGTCCTGTGGGCTTTTTACACCCGAGCCTAGTGGCTCATCCGGCCGGTGCTTATCCCTGGTTTCCATAGCGTGAAGCAACCAGGAGTTCAACTCCTGGATGGGACGCTCGTCCATCACAGGTTACCTTCCCAGTATATTTTTACTGGTACCCATTATACTGCTGGGTGAAGAGAGGCACACTTGTGGTTAAGACCTTGCCCAACGGTTTTAGCAGCGCAGGGGTCTAACTAGGATTTGAGCACACAACCTCCTGATCATGAGCGCAGCACCCTAATCACTACACCAGCGGCCCCTGGTTATATTGTATAAAGGTGCTCTTCATAATCATTAGAATTATGATGGAAACTGAGTACAACAGCCATAATAAAAGCTTCGGTGCTTCAGACTGAATTCTGTAATCTAACGTACTGTATTCAAAACTGAAACATGGCCTCTGGGTGAAGGTGATGTACACCCTGAACAAGTTGTAATTTCATGCTTACATCTACGGGTAATTTAAAATAACCGATTAGCCTGATGTGCATTTATTTATAATGTAGAAAGACACCAGAATACCCAGAGAAAACACACTCACAATGGGAGAACACCCAAACTCCAGTCAGAAATACCTGAGCATGCATGGGACTCAAAACCAGGACCTTCTTTCTGTGAGGTGGGCGTGCCTAACCTCCATGGCACCGTGCTGCCCTGTTGTTATTGCTGTTTTTTCCTCCTTCTTGTTCTTCTTCTTATTATTATTATTACCATCTTTACTGATCATTTGAAAATTGCCCTCAGTAGTTAGATACCCTGTGAAATTAAAAATCATTGCATTTTATTCAGTACCTAACTGCAGAGCATGGACTTCCTTTAGGGCATTCAGCTCCTTCACAATCTCATCAATCTTTTTCCTCAACTCTTCAATGGCAGCACTGTGAGCAGATTCTGATTCCTGCAGCACATCTATTAAACATTCATGAAACCAATCAATCAGCAAGGCTTACATACAAATATACAGTTATTCATACATTTTTGTACTGTTGAGGACAATTAAATGCAAACAATTTCCTCTGGGATCAATAACGTATTCTGATTCTGAAATTAAAACAAACTCTAAATAAATGCTTTAGACATCTATATATCAAGCTATTGATTAATAGCCTCCACGAATTATGAAAACACTTGCCTTTTGTTTCATTCTTTGTCTGTGTGCTCTCCTTGAACTGACAGAGTGCAGGACAGATTATGCAGAAGAACAGTACGACCCCACTGACGATCATGTTTCCTTTCATCTGGATTCTTAAATCTTCTCCTGAAAAGAAAGATCCAACAGCTTGAGCTGTACTTTGTGTGTGAGAGTTATTTGTTGTGTTAGAGCTGTGTGAGAGGAAAAGAAAATTCTTCTGAGAGGGGAAAAATACTGATGTACCATTCCCTCCTGATCCCTGTACACACTGAGCTCAAACTTTTTCACTGTAGCACCACACCCATAGCAAAGCAACTGCATACATTTCACACAGGACTGGTAGTTTTCTCAGCTTTATTGTATTACAACACACACACACACACACACACACACACACACACACACACACACACACAACTCATGCAAAATTTGTGAGAAAAGTGCATTTTAAGGGAACACTGAATAGATTTTTTGTGAGGAGACTGGAGCCCATCTCAGCCAACTCTGGATACACCCTGAACAGCTCACCAATTCATCTCAAGGCCAGCACACTCGACCATTCTGACTCATCCCTGAGGAACAATTTGGAGTAGTGAATTTACCGAATGAGTATGTAATCAAACAGTCAGAGTCAGAGAAAACCACACAGGCATGACGAGAACATGCAAAGTCCTTACAGAAACACCCTCACCAAGTCTGGAACTCGAACCCAGGACATTCTGGCCGATATGCTCACCGCTACATCACCTTGCTGGCCAGCAAATGCATAACATTATTTGCAGTTGTCTGTTTTAAAGCAGTTTTTTTAAACAAAAAACCCTGAATGTATGCACTTTTCTCTAATAAATGAACCAACAAGATGTGAAAATATGCATAATTATAATATATAATTTTCAGAAAATTACAAAAAATTCCAGGCTTATTGTAGGATATGATTTCTTGATAAAATTGTCAGCTAGTTATTTTTAGTATAGTGTGAATTAATACAGGGGATAAAGCTAATCTACTATTTAGCAATTTTAAGTTTGAAAGCTAGAACATGGAAATCCACGAGCTGAATGCTTTGATTTGATTATTTTTATATTCTATATTAAGCTTAATACAGTAATGACTGCGGGACAGGTGTCAGTGAAGACACAAAACACATTACAGAATTAATGGGCTTGTGGTTCTCATTAGTATGATGTTATAAAAGCAGTTTTTATTGAATGTCATTCCTTTGTGACACACACACTCACTTATTTTTATATATATATATATATATATATATATATATATATATATATATATATATATATATATATATATATATATATATATATATATATATACTGTATACTAGTCAGGGGCAGTGATGGTATAGGGCGCTGGATCGCTGATCCAAAGGTTGGGGGTTCGAGTCCCACTCTCCACAGGGTTGTCACTGTCCCCCCAGTGCAGCTAACTGGGTTATCAAAGGCGGGCCATGTCTCTCACTGTCTATGGTGAGAGGTTCATGTAAAAGAACCATTGCTGACTTTCGTAAAGAGTAGCTGCAAAGTCGTCAGCGTGTTTCTGTCCCTTGCTAAAAAGGGTTGTGACAGGAAGGGCATCCGACGTAAAAACCTCTGCCAAATCAAACGTGCGAATCAGATGATTCGCTGTGGCGACTCCCGAGTAAAAGGGAAAAAGCCGAAAGGAAGACAGACAGTAATGAAATTTAAATCTGCGTTTTACGCATCGAGCAAATGGGACTTTTAATTTGAAATATTAGTGTAGTCCCAAATGGCTTACTGCTCTCTTCGTAATTGCACTATCGAGGGCACGAGATAATAGCTTTTGTTCCATATGCAGTACACTGTATGCCTTGTACAGTATTTTGTATTTGCACCAAAAAAGTAGCAGCAATTCCATTTTATTTGCTTACGGTACGTTTACGACTTCACGCACCACCACAGTGTTTGAAGGCGTCAACGTACCGTCAAGTATGCGCATATGTATTTAAAAAAAAAAAAAAAAAAAAAAAGCTTTATATGCATTTTTTGTTATCGCAATTTGATTATGCTTCAGACCTTGTTCATGGAAAGTTTAAATATAATGTGTTGAAATTGCTTTTGGTTTTGTGTCATGTCTTAAAAGTCCTTCTTTTGCGCTTTATGTCTGTCTTCTTTGTAGTTAACGTGTTAGGTTAGGAGTCGATTTGGTTGAAGAAACATGGCTCTGAGGACGAGACAAATAGGTATAAGTAAACAACTATGGACTTGTTTATTGAATGCACGGGTAAGAAGAAATCCTTTACTTTTATTTAGCACTTTTATAATTAAAGCTCATTAAAATTTGTATTCAGGTGGAACTTGGTCATGTTAGAAATTTATTTCCTATAAAATCATGATGCTGAAATGTTTTAAGGAGATATATTATATCTCTATATTTGTTTTATATGTTTAAGTTACTATACCTAAAGCTTTGTATAAATACACAGTCATAGTCTGCAAAGTAGGTGAAAGGTCATTCCTTGTACTTCCAACAAGAACAGGCAGCATATGGAAGGGTATCAGGACCAACATGGACTTGTTTTTGAGACAAGGCCAGAGAGGCTAGATTGAGATGGTTTGGACATGTACAGAGGAGGGATAAGTGAATATATCGGTACTAGGATGCTGAAGTTGGAACTACCAGGCAGAAGACCAAAAAGTAGATTTATGGATGTGGTGAAGGAAGACATGAAGGTAGTTGGTGTAAGAGTAGAAGATGCAGAGGATAGGGTGAGATGGAGGCGGATGATTTGCTGTGGCGACCTCTGAAGGGAACAGACAAAAGGAAAAAAAGAAGGAGGACCATCATGGACTATAAGCATAGCGACCAGCAGGTCAGTCATGACCCTACTCTGCCTGACACCCTGAACATCTTTGCACGCTTCGAATTATCCAGCAGCAGGGAGATTGTACATCTTCCCCTGCCAGAGGAGCATCAGCAATTCCTGCAACGGTATAATTGTGTTTTCTACTCTGAGGAGGATCAACTTCAACAGGGTTGCAGGATCAGATAAGATGTTAGCTGGACCCTGAAATCATGGGCTGACCAACTGGCAGGAGTTTACCTGGACATTTTCAACCTCTCCCTGCATCTTGCTATGGTCCCTGTCTGCCTCAAGTCCTCATCATTGTGTACCCCAAAAAATTCATCCACCACTTGCCTCAATGACTACAGAACAGTTGCCCTGACCTCTGTCATCATGAAGTATTTAGAGAAGATCCGCCTTAACCACATCAAGGATGCTATCCTGCAGGGCAGGACAGCCTTCAGTTCACCTATACGGAGAACTGCTCTACAGAGGATGTTGCACTCCACTAGCACTCCACACAGCCATGACTCACCTGGAGCAACCAAACACTTAGGTCATGCTATTTGTGGACTTCAGTTCAGGGTTCAACACTGTTCTCTTGGAGATGTTGGTACTGAAGTGCTACAGCTTGGTTACCCTCAGTCATTTTGTGTTACTGGATCAAGGACTTTCTCACCAACCGAACTCAGGTGGTGAAGATAGTAAACTCTACATCATCCACCCTGATCCTGAACACCGGAATGCCACAGGGCTGTGTGCTCAGCCCTACCCTCTTCAGCCTCTTTACAGATGACTGCTCTGCTATCTACTCTACAGACACGCCTGTGAAGTTTGCCGACGACACCACCATGGTAGGCCTCATATCAGACAATTATGAGACTTACTACAGAGAGGAGATTCAGCACCTAATAAACTGGTGTTCAATTAATCATTTCATTCTGAACACCAGCAAAGACCAAGGAGGTCATAGTTTACTATAGGAGGACCAGTAAGACAGAGCACGCTCCTCTTTGTATCTATGGGGAGGAGTTGGAGTGTGTGGACTGTATTAAGTTCCTGGGCAGCCACATTTCATTTGAACTGTCCTGGTCTGTTCTTCACATCTGGTGAAGAAAGCCCAACGATGGCTTTTCTTCCTCAGGAAGCTGAAACATTCTGGACTCTCCTCTCAGTTGCTCTATAACTTACACAGCACTCCAGTAGAAAATTGTCTCTGTCTCAGTACAATAGTGTGATATGGCAGATGCACAGCTAAGGACAGAAAGGGCTTGGCCCGGATGGTGAGTGTTAGTTTTTGGTTTTAGTGTTCTGCACCTTTTTCTAGAGGGGAGAGGAAAGGGGGTGACTGTGGTGTGTGGGTCCCTGATAATTCCACTGGATCTCCTCTGAAGTCTGTCAGTATCAATGTCTCTGAGGGAGGGTAGTGTAGTTCCAATTACCCGCTCCTGCCATCCTCACCACCCGCTGCAAGGCATTCCTGTCCTCTGCAGGAGAGCTGCTGAACCACACTGTACAGCAATAGGTCAGGAGGTTCCTGATGGTGGAGCGGTTAACGTTCGTCAGTAGACGGTCTTGTCGGAGCTTCCTGAGGAAGTACTGTACATCCTTTTGTTGTGCTTTCTCCACCTGGTAGATGTTTATGGTCCAGGTGAAGTCAGCAGTGATGTGGACTTCAAGAAACTTGAAGCACTCCACCCTCTCTACCTCCTCTTCAGCAATGTAGAGGGTAGGGTGCTCAGTTTGTTTCAATCTCCTGAAGTCCATTATCATTTCTTTGGTTCTGGATGTGTTAAGTTCCAGGTTGTAGCACTATCATCACAGATGCCAGTCCTCCTTCCTGCAGGCTGACTCATTGTTGTTCATAATAAAACCTGTGATGGTGGTGTCGTCTGTGAAGTTGACGATGGTGTTGCTGGTGTGAGTGGGGGGACAGTCATGAGTGAAGAAGGACATGAAGAGGGGGCTCCAGTGTTCAGGATGAGAGTGGAAGAAATGTGTTCTCCTGTCCTGATATTCTGAAGTCTTTTGCAGAGAAAGTCTAGTATCCAGCTGCACAGTGAGCTCCCTAGGCCCAGATTGCTCAACGTCTGAACCAAGCCTCCTCCACTGACACTCACTCATACTTTTACACAGACATCAGTTGTAACTCTACGACTGTATTGCGCTGCCACACTTTACCTAATTTACATTTTAGTCTGTCCACCTTACTGCTACTATTTATTTATTTAATTCAATTTCACAACGCCTCAATGTTCATATTGTACAGTGGTACCTCATTTTACGAAAGTCTCACCAAACGAAAAATGCAGGTTACAAAACACATTTTCCTAAAATTGTTGTCTCTGTATATGAAACAAGTTCACGTTACGAAAGCGCCATCTTAAAAATTCAAATGTGCCATTCAAACATTAAAACGCGCCATTCAAACAATGCATGAGCTGCTCTCCCATCAATGATGTTCAAACATCCCGCCCCGCTGGCTTCCCATTGGCTAACAACTTAGCTGATGTTCATGTCGCCTTCACTTGAGCGCCATCTTGGACAGGTCCACCTGATGCCATCCTGGACAGGGATCCCATTGGCTAGGAGGAATGACGCAGCTACCTCCCATTGCCTATTATGGAGCTAAATCTACCATGATGCTTTTCGTGTAAAGGACAGAGTTACTGTTGTTTTATGCTTTCTTTCTTGACTCAGGCTTTTAACTTTCCATAAACATTTGTAAGATTTATAACTCTGCTAAGAAGACGTGGTCAACACACACACACACACACACACACACACGCGTGCATGATTTCCGGTGCAAGTGAGAAGAAGAAACGGGCTCGAGTGATATCACAAAGGAATCTGGCCAAACCCGTCTACCATCGGTACGATATTGAAGCAGAAGGACGTCTTAAAAGGTGTGCTTTTATAATTTTTAAAGGGTTTAGGGGGTAGTATTGGGAGCCTCAGAATGAATCATGCGTTTTACGTGTAAAATGCGGTTCAATTTACGAAAAATGCAGGTTACGAAAACTGCTCTGGAACGGATTAATTTCGTAAAGTGAGGTACCACTGTATATGTGAGTGTTCAGTTCTCATTCATAGATACAGAATTGCTTGGTTATATTCTGCTCTTGACAGCGTTAATTGCAGTTTATTGTCTTGTTTGCACTTTTTAACGCTTAGAGCCTTGTACGAAATTTCGTTATGTGTGAAGACTCTTGAATCTTGATTGTTTTCATTATGGCATGTTACATTGTTCTTAACAGTTCTTTGGAAATGGGACGAAGGTCTTCTGGCAGAAGAGCTCATCTCTACCTCAAGCAGGATTCTTCCCACCAGCTGAAGGAGTGATGCTTCCACCTGGGACTTTTAAAAATAAAGTTGCTTTCATTACAGGTGGAGGTACAGGTCTGGGTAAAGGCATGACCACTGCTCTGTCTGCCCTTGGGGCACAGTGTGTGATTGCCAGCAGGTCAGTCATACACATATTCACACATCTATTCATATTCTCTGTCAAACAGCATCCTGTTTTAGTGTCTCTGGAAGCCTAAATGGCAGGTTTGTGTTCAATATGGTGTATATATTGTGAAAGTGCATCTATCAAGGGGTTTTGAGGAATTATTGCCTCCCAGCGATGAAGAAGAAGGACCCATTAATACTGACACATACTGTGGATTACAGCACAAGAGGCTATGGCTACCAACAAAAATTGCCCCATCTTTTGTGCATTTACAGTAAGGTATGGTAAAGTCTGTTGGGCTTTTAACACCCGAGCCTAGTGGTCATCAGGCCGGTGGTTTCTGTGACGTGAAGTGACCAGTACTGTAGTTCAATTCCCCCTGGATGGGACGCTAGTCCATCGCAGGTTACCTTCCAAGTATATTTTTACTGGTACTCATTTATACTGCTGGGTGAACAGAGGCACATTTGTGGTTAAGACCTTGCCCAGGGCTCTTAGCACAGTGGAGGTCTAGGTGGGATTTGAACACACAACCTCCTGATCATGAGCCCAGCACCCTAACCACTACGCCACCGGGCCCACAGCAAATGAGGCTAATAAGTAGCTTATTGTATGGAATTTTTTAAATGTTATTTATTTTATTGATTATTTTGTTGTTATACTTACAGTAAACATGCTAAAATTACCTTCGGGTTAATAGTAGGTTGTAATATGTACAGAATTTTTTGAGCAATAAAGGAGCGGACTTTTACAACATGATGTTGCACTTTTCGGATTTAGTTCAAAATGTTACCATAATTTGTGTTCGGTCAGTGTGAGGCTGTATTACAAAATGTGACAATTGACAGTACAGTCATATCATTGGGGTATGGTAACTTTTCCCAGCTCGGTTCATTACTTTAATGTAAATAATGTATTCTTGGCATAAAATTTGTTGCGAGTAACTCAGGTTTATTGTAACGTATGGTACATTTTTTTCTTAATGCAGAAAACTGGATGTACTGAAACAAACCGCTGAGGAAGTCTTACATCAGACTGGTAATAAGGTAATAACTCGACTTCTATGCATGACCTCCATTATAACCTGCTGTCCTGCCTATGGAGATAATCTGAGGCAAGAGTGTTTGATTAGATAATTGCCATAGTGATGGTTTTATCCGGCAACATGTTACATAACATCATCACCGCTTCACAACCTTGAGGCGTTCCTGAAATATCATATGCAGATGTCAGAAGTCAGTTTTGTCTATCATTCTTTGGGTTTGCTGCCAGTCAATATCAAATACAGGGATCCCTCGGTACTTCGCGCTTCAATTCATGCGGCTTCAGTGCATCGTGTTTTTTTTTTTTTTTTTTTTTTTTTTTTTTTTTAAATATCCGTCGAATTAAAAAAGAAGAAAATTAAGGAAGAATAGGGGGAAAAGTTAAGGGAAATGCCACAAAAACAAGGCCAATTATGCAAAACCCCTAAATAAACAGAAAATCTGTATGTCTATGTATTTATATTTTATTTACATCTTATGCATTATTTTTGAATGCTTAATTGTTATTATAAGCATTTGTAGCATTGAATATGTATTTATTGATATTATATACACACATCGTGTAGGTCAGTAAGAGTGGGGGTGTTGGGGGTGATCATATTCTGGTCACATGACCACAATTACCCACTTGAAATCATTGAAAATATGTTTTCATAAGAGTAAGTTATGTCTCATCATAGAAATAAGGCCATTACATTCAAACTGTTAATAGACCATTATAATAGCTCAACATATTCAAAATGTAGCAAGCATTGCCATTTTTATATATGCTAATGGAGTTGATGTTTTTAGCCATAAAATACTCAATATGTAAGATCTGAAGGAATTTTTTCGGTTGATGTCTTGACATTTGGAACAACTTAGCTATCTCAATTTTTTTATTTATGAAAACAGGAATCATATAATCTCCTAAGGAAAAGTCATGTGACCCAAATTTGACCTCGGTGACCTCAAAAAAAATTTTTGGAAAGGCCTCTACATAATCTTCATATAACATATAAGGTTATGTAATGCTATTTATTTGGTAGTTTTCATTATTTTTGAATGTTTAATTGTTATTATAAGCATTTATAGTGTTGAATATGTATTTATTGATATTATATATACATATTCATGTACGTATACACTAGTCAGGGAGGTTTGATCCTACTTTGCGGAATTCGGTGGTCGTGGGCAGGAGGGGGTTGGGGGGGAGGGATCTCGGTCCCAATTATCCGCGGAAAGTGAGGAATCCCTGTATTAATACTTGAGGGTTAAGGACCTTGCTTATGGGCCCAACAGTGGCAGCTTGATGGCGTTGAGGCTTGAACCCTTGACCTTCTTCTCAGTAACCCAGAACTTTAACCACTGAACCAGCTCTGCCCTGCTTTAGGAGGACAGTGTACAGAAGATGCTTTTAAGAGAAACTTTGCATTCAGTGTGATAAAGTTGAGTGTGCTTAATGTATTATTTTGCATTATTGTTTCTGTATGGAATACTAAGGCCAGACCTTCAGGTTGAGTCAGTGAATCTTTTTGTAGGTTCATGCTGTGCAGTGTGATGTGAGGGATCCGGCCTCTGTAAAAGCAGCTGTAGACCAGATGGTTGCAGATGTTGGACTTCCGGATGTATGTTGGTACAATTCTCGCCAACCTGGAAATCACTATTGTGTGTCTTGAGTTTACATTGTTTTTGAACTTAATCATGTGATTTTTGACTAATTTTGAACTTATGTCATGAAATTGTGGGAACTTGAAATTGAAATCCTCTTTTCATACTCAGGTCGTGATCAACAACGCTGCTGGAAATTTTGTTTCTCCTTCAGAAAAGCTCTCGGCCAACGCGTGGAGAACCATAACCGACATAGTTCTGAATGGCACAGCCTATATCACACTGGACATTGGAAAACGTCTGATCAAAGCTGAGAAAGGTTAGAAATATTACATTAAGATTGTTCGAGTTATTATTAAATGTTAGAGTATGTGCAGTGTTTTCTGTTTCTTTGATGTCAAACTTTGTGCAGCATTTTGAAAATTGACATCTTGTCAAACTACTACATACTTGATGACAACCACTAGATGGCAGTAAATGATCAGGACACAGTTGGACACTCACACAAGCTTGTGCTGGTTAAATGCAGTTCTAGATAACCATGAATGATTATACATTGTATAAAATGTAAGGTATTGCTGAGGGATCGAAAATATCTTATTCTCAACCTTTTACAGCCAGAAAACTCGTACAGAGTACAAAAAATTGTGCACCTCTCTATATTCACAGCACAGAGACATTATGATTACAATTCAACAATATAAATACTATAGCGATTAGGTAAATATTAACCATTTGTAAAAATTTAAAATACATTTAACATTGTGGAATGTTGAAGAGACAAAATAGATTGTTATATGGCAACAATGGTATGCAAAATATGATTGGTTGAAATGAGGCAATACATTTTCATTGGATTGGTGCATCTCCCGAGTTTAGCTGTTTGATGCATTGTGCATTATGACCTTTCGCAGCTTCCGAAAAAGCATTAAATATTTTCCTGAAGGGAAAAGTTATCCTGGAAATATCCTTTACAAAATCCTACAAAGTACTTGCTGCTTTTTGAAATGATCTTGTACATCACAGAGAGGGGGAAACAAGCTGGAATCTTACAAAGGCTTCACAGTTACAGGTGAAAATGCTTATTTCAAAAATGGGTGGTTTGGAGATGGCGCCTCAGCCAGGAGCAAACAAAGAAATGGAAAATTTATGATAACAAAATAATAAATAAAACATTTTAAAAATGCCATACAATAAGCTACTTATTAGTCTCATTTGCTGTGGGGCCGGTGATGTAGTAGTTAGGGTGCTGGGCTTCTGATCGGGAGGTTGTGTGTTCGAATCCTAGTTAAACCCCCAGTAAGCTAAGACCCCTGGGCAAGGTCTTAATCACAAGTGTGCCTCTGTTTACCCAGCAGTATAAATGGGTACCAGTAAAAAATATATATACTGGGAAGGTAACCTGTGATGGACTAGCGTCTAATCCAATAGGAGTTGAACTCCTGGTCGCTTCATGCTACAAAAACCGGGAATAAGCAAAGGCCTGATGAGCCACTAGGCTTGGGTGTAAAAAGCCCATCTAAGTTTACTTTTAGTGTCATTTGCTAGGCCTGTCCAGAGAAATCTCAGCCCATGGTCTTTTTGCAAAGACCTCATGTTTGACTGAAGACCAAAAGACTTTGCTGAGATTTTTCTGCACAGACCTCACACTCAGTTAATAATTCGTTTTCTCTACCTATTTACATTACAGAAAGTAATAATTAGTAGTAAAAATGATAAGTGTCCTAATCAGCATACTGAAATCTACCTACTCGCTCATTTGCCACACTGCTTTATCCTATTGAGACTACGTAAAGGCTGCAGCCTCTCTTGGCCCACTCTGGGCAAAGGCACATTAAACAGCTAAGCTCACACAATAGGGACAAGTTGGAACTGACAGTTAACCTAATGTGCATGTCTTGGAACTGTTGGAGGAAACCTGTGCAAACTTCATACAAAAACCTCCCTTGCCAATCCGGGACTCGAAACCAGTACCTTCTTAATGTGAGGCTGATGTACGAACAACTACACCTGATGCCAGTCCTGAAATATTCCCCTTTCTCTGATATAAAAGTGCAAGGAAAAGCTTTTTTTCTGTTAGACGTTAATACTGCAACCTATAAATATATAACATGCTAAATAAATCAGAAAATAGAAGACAGAAAATGAATGTTATATATAACAGGAAGTAGTTGTGGATGATTATTTTAATTACATAGAAATTGCACTGGAAGAGTGTGTGTGTGTGTCTGTGTGTGTATATGTGTGTGTCTGTGTGTGTGTATGTGTGTGTATGTGTGTTTGTGTGTATGTGTGTGTGTGTGTGTGTGTGTGTGTGTGTCAAGAGCTTTTTGGTAGATCCACACCGGTTTCTACTCATTTCATCTCGGTGTTTATTCTCGTCCACATATTTTATCAAGAAAACTAATGTGTATACCGTATTTCACATAATAAGCGCCCTGCTCCAATAAGCCCCCCAAAAGTGTTTTTGATCTTATGTCTAATAACCGCCCATGTGTAATGGGAGCAAAATTGTAGATCAAACTTATCAATTTTATTCGATCAGTCTCTGTAACGGTAAAATGAGGCGTTCACTGCCGGTAAAAGTGAGTTTACATGGTGTTTCAAGACCCTCCTGCCACTGGGGAATGTCTATAACAGTGGTCGGCAACCTTTGCCATTCAAAGAGCCATTTGGACCCGTTTTCCACAGTTAAGAAAACACTGGGAGCCACAAATCCTTTTTTGACATTTAAAGTCAAATAACATTGCACATAATGTTTTTTCCCATTTTTTTTTCATGTTAACATAAACAAGCTAACTGGGTTATGAAAGGCCGGCCATGGCTCTCACTGTCTATGGTATGTCAGGAAGGGCATCCAACGTAAAAACCTATGCCAAATCAAACGTGCAAATTATTCGCAGTGGCGACCCCTGATAAAGGAAAAAATCCGAAAAGAAATCTCTCATCTCTCTCATGTTAATATAAAAAACAATGTGTTGCATTGATTTAAACAACTGCAGAGACAATTAAATTACAATTCTGCTTGCAACAAAAACATTTAGAATCAAAAGAAAGAGTTGAATAAAATGTTACTTTCAATAAAAATTCCCAATTTCTATTTGAGTCTTGAGGTAGTGGTGGTCTGGTGGTAAAGGTGCAGGATCACTGATCCTAAGATTGGGGGTTCAAGCCCCACTCTCCACGGGTTGTCACTGTCTCCCCAGTGCAGCTAACTTGGTTATCAAAGTCTGGCCATTTTTCTCACTATCTATGGTGCGAGGCTAGAAAAGAACCATTGCTGACTTTCAACAAGAGGAGCTGCATAGCCATCAGCGTCTTCCTGCCTTGCAATGGCCTGGCGAGCTGTCCAGGGTGTAGTCTGCCCTCGCCCAAAGTCGGCTGGGATGGACGCCAGCCTCTCTGCAACCTTAATTAGAATTAAGCGGTTCAGAAAATGAATGAATGTGTTAGAGTCCTTCTTGTATTTTTATAAAGAAAAAGAATATTTATCTCACAAACCAAGGGACGGGATCCAACCACATGTGTTAACGGGTTGGGTAGCCCACCTCACCATCACTCCCTTCGTGGAATCTTCTTTTTCTTTATTCGTTATATTGATGTTTTGTCATAGTTTTAATTTATAAAAACAACTGCAACACAATATATAAAGACATATTTTAAGAAGGAGCTTGCTGAACATTCTTTAAAATAATATTAATGCTTAATACTGCACTGACTGACCCATTCTCTGAGTGAGAGAATGGTCACTGAACCAGACCCAGTCTTTTATTTTGTCACTGGGAGGAGAGTTATTTAATTCGGAGATTACTGTGCATAAACCAAATCTCATCCACCGTCTCTTAGGTCTCTTTTATCTGTGATTTCCGTTCCTGGATTACAAACCCCAGTGGCGAAAAAATCTCTCTCGCTCGCTGCGCTGCTGCTGGGATGGAGAGAACACTGCTTGCCACGAGCACAAGGGTTTAGAAATACTGTGGCATGCTCCCTCCACCAACACAGCAGATCAAAAACACTGAAACTCTCAATGTAGCTGATTAATATAATGATAGCCATGTCCACAAGAACACACACACAAAATCACCCCGCCCACACCCGTGACTGTTAATTCTCATGTATGTAATTTTCAACCCTAAAAAGCATTTTTGCAAGTTTACCCTCTGGGTACCTGTGGGTACTTGACCATTGCAGGACTCTGCTTTAGGCAGATTCTCCCGTCATTCAGGTGAAAGGTGGTTGAACCCCTGGGAGCCCAGAGTGCTTCCGATGTGAGTAAATAAGTGCCATTTTCTTTTTGCAGTTGTTTTTGGTGTTGCAGTGGTTTTTGTGTCTGAAGCACATTTGTACAGTACATATTCATTATTTTTAAAAGCCACGGAGCCGCATCAGAGAGGTGAAAGAGCCGCATGTTGCCATCCCCTGGTCTATAATGTTCATCAGTAACAACACGTTTGATTGTCCGTCGTGCTTTAAAAAACAAATTAATATTTTGCTCTTTTCTCTTGGTAAATGTACAACAACTGATGAACCATTAGAAACTGCTACATCAAAACTATCGTGAGGATTAGACGGCTGACGATATGTTGTTAACTGTTCGTTAAGGAAGGGTCGCCAAATATCACGATAAATATGAAATCCTCGAATAGAACTTTAAAAAAAAATTATGCTGTTTTATATTTCTTTTCAGCTTTCATTTAAGTAGTTCGGTTGATACGACAAAATGAAAACAAATAGCAGGAAAATATTTTTATTGTTCTGTTATTATTCATGTTTTCCACCTCAATGGTAATAAGCACTTACCATTCCACTCCGCTGGCAATATTTTAATAAGCGCCCACCTGCTTCAATTGTTTAAGTGCCCTGGGCACTTATTACATCGGATACGATATGTACAGCATTGGAAATGGGCACAGTCCAGATTTGTCCATCTGTTACACCGTACCTGTTTGAGCACAATTACTTGTCTTACTTTTGAACAATACTGTAAGTTCATAAGAAAAAGTGCAGTTATTACACCAGAGCTCACATACTGAAAATCACTGAACACCAAAATGTCCTATTTTTTTTCCAGCTATTTTTGTATGACCACAAACACTCAAAAAAAAAAAAAAAAAAAAAAAAAGTAAGTAGAGGCGCATTTTACACGTAAAACGCGTGATTCGTTCCAAGGCTCCCAAGACTTCCCCATAAACCCTTTAAAAATTATAAAAGTACACTAATTTTGTATGAAATATGTGTTAAAAGTAAAATAAAATTATTTATTAAACCATTTAAACATTTTATTAACATATTAAACCATTTTATTAACATTTATTAATTAAACCATTATCAAACATTTTTTATTAATGAACATACAACTCTGTCTCTCTCTCCTCGCTCTCTCTCTCTCTCTCACGCACATACACACAAACAACACACGCTTGTGGCACGCTCCGCCAAATGCGGGCTCCGCCTGCATGCAGGACACTGGAGCATTTTAAGACGGGGAATTCAAAACGCACTCTCTTCTTGAGAAATCGACAGAACAGCTTCAACTTGTTTGCTTTAGGGATCGGAGGTCCAGATGAGCCGCGTTTTGCTCACATTCGGCGGAGCGGGCCACACTTATTAAACATTTACTGAATTAAACAACTTAAAAAATGAAAAATAAGCTGCAATGTGCTCTCCCGAAAGAGAAGATTAAAGAACACCTCCTTTCATCTCTGACTGACTCTACGCAGTCTCTCTCTCTCTCTCTCTCTCTCACACACACACACACAAAACTCTCTATGGTGTGTTTTGCCGAATGCGGACTCTGCCCACGTGCAACCGACGGAGCAATTCTATTTAAATGTTTAAATGGACGGGATGTTGTATTTAAATCGGAATTACAGTACCTGTTTGAAAGATCAGAAGTTCTGATTCATTATTAACTTGCTTCCTTGCGAGATCGGAGGTCTTGTCCCATGGAGCACTCCGTTTTCATGCTCCTTCTGCTTTAATATCGTGCTGACATAATTGCCTCTGTCACTGTATTTCCGCTTTTCAGCATTTTCCGGGTCCATGATAGATAACGAAATATAAAACTGCAATGATCTCTCTAAAAGAACTCATGAGGCAACATTCCTGTTCAACTCTCCTCTCTCACGCGTGTGACAAACAGAAAGTATGGGTACAGGAAGTATGGGTACAGTTCAGCTGCCTCCTGGCCAATGGGAGGCCAGTGGGGCGGGATGTTGGGAGACAGCCAATGACGGAGCAACTCACGCATTGTTTGAAGTTTGAATTTTTGAATGGCGCGTTTGGTGTTTTACGTAAAAGAGGACAAAAATTTAGGAAAATGTTTTTTGTAACCTGGATTTTTCGTACTTGGAGGTTTTCGGAAGTAGAGGGCTGACTGTATGAATATATATATATATATATATTTCTCGAGAGTCGCCACAGCGAATCATCTCATTCGCACATTTGATTTGGCATGGGTTTTTTTTTTTTTACGTCAGATGCCCTTCCTGTCACAACCCTTTAGCAAGGGACAGAAACACGCTGACGGCTTTGCAGCCTACTCTTTACGAAAGTCAGCAATGGTTCTTTTACATGCCTCTCACCATAGACAGTGAGAGACATGGCCCGCCTTTGATAATCCAGTTAGCTGCACTGGGGGGACAGTAACAACCCTGTGGGGACTCGAACCCCCAACTTCAGGATCAGCGATCCTGCGCCCTATCCACTAGACCACCACTGCTCTATATATACAGTGTATGTATATTCAGTGGGGCTAATAAGTATTGGGAAATGTAAACATGTGCAAGTTCACCCATTTAAAAAGATAAGAGAGGTTTGTAATTTTCATCATAGGTACACATCAAGTTTGAGAGACAGAATGTAAAAAAAAAATCCAGGAAATCACATTGTATGATTTTTTTTTTTTTTAATTATTATTATTATTTTTTAAACAATTTATTTGTGAAAATGGGAGGCCAATAAGTATTGGGCAGCTAGAAAACAAACATTATTTCGGCCCCCACTCGTTAACAGTATGAAGGGGGCAGTGGTGGTCTAGTGGTATAGGGTGCTGGATCGCTGATCCAAAGGTTGGGGGTTCAAGTCCCACTCTCCACAAGGTTGTCATTGTCCCCCCAGTGCAGCTAACTGGGTTATCAAAGGCAGGCCATGTCTGTCACTGTCTATGGTGAGAGGCATGTAAAAGAACCATTTGCTGACTTTCGTAAAGAGGAGGCTGCAAAGTCGTCAGCGTGTTTCTGTCCCTTGCTAAAAAGGGTTGTGACAGGAAGGGCATCCGACGTAAAAACCTCTGCCAAATCAAACGTGCGAATCACATGATTCGCTGTGGCAACTCCCGAGTAAAAGGGAAAAAGCCGAAAGGAAGACAGACAAGACAGACAGACTCGTTAACAGTATGAATGACACCTGTTTGAACTGATTAGATGCATAAGAGACACCTTCAAACCTGCACACACCTTCAAACTGTCAGACTGCAGTCTTCACCATGACCAAGACCAGAGAGCTTCCCAAAGACACCCGAGATAAAATTGTACAACTGCACAAAGCTGGGATGAGTCAAACTGCAATTGGTAAACAACTTTGTGAGAAAAGAAACATTATTAGAAAATGGAAGAAGTATAACATCACTGACAACCTCCCTAGGAGTGGCACTCCATGCAAGATCTCACCTTGTGGGGTTCAAAGGATCCTGAGAACAGTGAGTAATCAGCCCAGAACTACACGGCAGGAACTACTCAATGATTTCAAGACGGCAGGAACCACCGTCACAAAGATGACAAGAACTAACACACTACGTCGTCATGAGATGAAATCCTGCATTGCCCGAAAAGTTTCCCTACTAACCAAAAAACATGTAAAGGCCTGTCTGAAATGTGCTAAAGACCATCTGGATGATCCAGAGGAGGATTGAGAGAATGTGATGTGGTCAGATGAGACCAAAATTGAACTTTTTGGTTTAAACAGCACTCACCGTGTTTGGAGGAAGAAGAATGCTGAGTTGCATCTCAAGAACACCATACCTACTGTGAAGCATGGGGGTGGACGCATCATGCTTTGGGGATGCTTTTCTGTAAAAGGGACAGGAATACTGCACCGTATCAATGGCAACATGAATGGGGCCATGTATTGTGACATTTTGGGTAAAAACCTCCTTCCCTCGGTCAAGATCATTAAAGATGAAACATGGCTGGGTCTTCCAGCATGATGACGATCCAAAGCACACAGTCAAGAAAACCAAAGAGTGGCTCCGTAAAAAGCATATCAAGGTTCTGGAGTGGCCTAGCCAGTCTCCAGACCTCAACTCAATCGAAAACCTGTGGAGGGAGTTAAAACTTCAAGTTGCCAAGCGACAGCCCTCAAACATCACAGCTCTAGAGAAGATCTGTGCAGAGGAGTGGGCCAAAATACCAACTAAAGTGTGTGTAGACCTGGTCAAGAACTACAGGAACCGTTTGACCTGTCATTGCCAACCAAGGCTACATTACAAAGTATTAAAAGTAACTTTTGCTGGCTGCCCAATACTTATTGGCCTCCCATTTTCACAAAAAAAATTGTTTAAAAATCATCCAATGTGATTTCCTGGATTTTTTTTTTTTTTTTTACATTTTGTCTCTCAAGCTTGATGTATACTGGTCCTTCTCAAAAAATTATCATATTGTGATAAAGTTCATTATTTTCTGTAATGTGCTGATAAAAATGAAAATTTCATATAATTTAGATTTGACAAATGTACTGTATTTATAGAGAATTAAAGGACAGGCTCGGCACTAAATATTTGAATAACCTTGAGATTGTCTTTAAAGTATGTGTGTGTATATATATATATATATATATATATATTTTTTTTTTTTTGTTTGTTTTGTTTTGTTTTGTTTTGTTATATATATATATATATGTGTGTGTGTGTGTATACTAGTCCTTCTCAAAAAATTAGCATATTGTGATAAAGTTCATTATTTTCTGTAATGTACTGATAAAAATGAAACTTTCATATATTTGAGATTCATTGCACACAAACTGAAATATTTCAGGTTTTTTATTGTTTTAATACTGATGATTTTTGCATACAGCTCATGAAAACCCAAAATTCCTATCTCAAAAAATTATCATATCATGAAAAGGTAGTCTAAACGAGCTATTAACCTAATCATCTGAATCAACCAATTAACTCTAAATACCTGCAAAAGATTCCTGAGGCTTTTAAAAACTCCCAGCCTGGTTCATTACTCAAAACTGCAATCATGGTTAAGACTGCCGACCTGACTGCTGTCCAGAAGGCCATCATTGACACCCTCAAGCAAGAGGGTAAAACACAGAAAGAAATCTCTGAGCGAATAGGCTGTTCCCAGAGTGCTGTATCAAGGCACCTCAGTGAGACGTCTGTGGGAAGGAAAGTGAAAGAAGGGTCGATTCCAGACCTTGGGGGACCTGTGGAAGCAAGTGGACTGAGTCTGGAGTCGAAAAATCCAGAGCCACCGTGCATAGGCATGTGCAGGAAATGGACTACAGGTGCCGCATTCCCCAGGTCAAGCCACTTTTGAACCAAAAACGGCGGCAGAAGCGCCTGACCTGGGCTACAGAGAAGCAGCACTGGACTGTTGCTCAGTGGTCCAAAGTACTTTTTTCGGATGAAAGCAAATTTTGCATGTCATTTGGAAATCAAGGTGCCAGAGTCTGGAGGAAGACTGGGGAGAAGGAAATGCCAAAATGCCTGAAGTCCAGTGTCAAGTACCCACAGTCAGTGATGGTCTGGGGTGCCATGTCAGCTGCTGGTGTTGGTCCACTGTGTTTTATCAAGGGCAGGGTCAATGCAGCTCGCTATCAGGAGATTTTGGAGCACTTCATGCTTCCATCTGCTGAAAAGCTTTATGGAGATGAAGATTTCATTTTTCTGCACGACCTGGCACCTGCTCACAGTGCCAAAACCACTGATAAATGGTTTACTGACCATGGTATTACTGTGCTCAATTGGCCTGCCAACTCTCCTGACCTGAAGCCCATAGAGAATCTGTGGGATATTGTGAAGAGAAAGTTGAGAGACACCAGACCCAACACTGTGGATGAGCTTAAGGCCGCTATCGAAGCATCCTGGGCCTCCATAACACCTCAGCAGTGCCACAGGCTGATTTGCGTCCATGCCACGCCGCATTGAAGCAGTCATTTCTGCAAAAGGATTCCCGACCAAGTATTGAGTGCATATATGTGTATGTGTGTGTGTGTGTGTATATATACACTCATGAATATTCACTCATTTGCCCAATCCCGTGATCTTTATGCTATTCGGGTCACGGGGAGGTTGGGGCCTCTCTTGGCTGACACTCGGTGAAGGCATTGTTCACCCTGAACAACTTTCCAGTCCATCACATGAACAAAACATGCACGCAACCTATTATGTTCACATCCATACCTCGGGGTAAATTTGGAACAACCTATTGGCTCAAAGTGCAAATTGAAAACTGAAATTTTTGTCGAGACACAGCTGTATTTGACTCTTTTGATCTTTTTTCTAGAATTACAAATTGTGCATTTTCTGTATTACAAATGACTTTTATTTTGATAAAATCGTCTTTGTTCTGATATATGTTTACTAATGTTCATGCAACTTGCAAAAAATTTACTCGTGTCACTTTGTGCCTCAGCACAACTTACTAACTTGGTGTCAGAGACTGAATTCATGTGCTAATGGGGTGATTTTCAGGTGCAGCTTTTCTGGCCATTACCACCATCTATGCTGAGAGTGGGTCTGGGTTTGTGGTCCCCAGTGCATCTGCAAAAGCAGGAGTGGAAGCAATGTGCAAGTAGGTAATCCAGCTAAAGTGTTGTGTTTTTTTTTTTTTTTTTTTTTTTTTTAATTTTACAAACAATATTGTAATCAGCAATTAAATTAAATTATGACAATAGAACAATAATACAGTAATATCCCCCCAGTGCAGCTAACTGGGTTCTCAAAGGCTGACCAAGTCTCTCACTGTCTATCGTTTGAGGCTGTAAAAGAACCATTGCTGACCATCATCAGGAGTAGGCTGCATAGCCGTCAGCGTGTTTCCGCCCTGTGATGGCCTGGTGAGCTGTCCAGAGTGTACTCTGCCCTCGCCCAGAGTCGAATGAGATTGGCACCAGCTTCCCCACGACCCTAATTAGGATTTAGCTATTCAGAAAATGAATGAATGAATGAATTAAAATATCAGCACGTCCACCTCACTGCAATAGGGCTCTGGGTTTGAGTCCTGGGTTCGGTGTGGAGTTTTCATGTTCTCCCTGTACTTTTTTAATGAGCACTCTGGTTTACTCCCAGTAGCATATTTTCAGTGAAATGATCTTCAGATATGTTCTCATTATATTTATAAATGTAAAAATGTTCGCCTCTACCAATCCTTTTTTGTTCTGAAGACAGACCTTATTGTGCTCAATCCTCATCCCTTTTCCAATATTTGGACACTAAATATGCAACAATGGAAGCTTAATTTAGATTTTTAAAAATTTTACTATACTGTATTAATCCCACAAGGGAAATTATTATGTCTGTATTTAACCTGTCCTTCTCTCACCACTCGGCTATTGCTGCCCCCAATAATTTCTATTCTATCCAAAGCTCGCTCTTGTCATTTCTATTGTATTTGAAGCATACTGTATTTATTGTTCCAACATGTTATCACTGTGCATAAAGTTGTTTATCAGTAATTTTTTATAGTGGTGCTGCAAAGGTGCTGATAATGAAAACTGCTATTTATAGCAATGCGATTTGGTAGGTGCAAAAGAGTGCGCAGTCTCTGCCAGTGATGGGTGCTATACTGATAAATTATATGGTGCAAATAAATACTGTATCACAATTTAGCAGAAAATCATCTTTCCTGGCATAGTGGTGAGCCTCAAGCAAGAAGATCTTAGGTTCGATTTCCAGCTCGGGCATTTCTGTGTGAAGTTTGTATGTTCTGCTCGTGCTTGCATGGGTTTCCTCCGGGTACTCTGGTTTTCTCCCGCACTCAAAATATGCACAGTAGTTTAATTGACTGTTAATTGGCCCATAGGTGTTAGTGTGAATGGTTGTGTGTCGACCCTGCAATGACTTGGTGAGCTGCCCAGGGTGTACCCTACCCTTGCCCAGAGTTGGCTGAGATGGGTTCCAGCCTCTCCACGACCCTAATTAAGAGTAAGTGGTTCGAAAAATGGATGAATGAGTCATCTTTCCTCCGGAACTTAATAGGTAGTTGCAGTGTTTTTACCTTGATGAGTACAGCTGTGAAGAGTCTGTAGCATGATGTGTGCAGAAAGGGTAATAAATGTTCTGTGCATTTTCTTACAGTCAGGCAGGTTAATGTATTTCCAAGATCCTGGGTTTGGGTGTTTGTGTTTAGTCTGCATGCTTTCCTTATGTTTGCATGGGTTTCCTCTGAGTACACCAGTTGTGCCCCCCCCCAGTCTGCACATGTACATTAGGCTAATTGGCTGTTCAGGGTGTACTCCATCTTCACACATTGTTGACAGATACTCACCAGCTTCCCTATTAGAAGAAATAAGTGGTTAGGCAAATGAGCGAGTGAGTGTCTTACTGTAAGCATTAGTGGCAGATGGAGGAGCAGATATCGGGTCTCAGACGGAAAAACTGGTGAAAACTTCAAGGAAAACAAAGTCTAAACAGCAGCGAGGTAACAAACAAGCACCCAGTGTTGGGAGAGATGCATGTTTATGGACTGGAGCTGAGTCCAAAATGGCTAAAGGTCTGCACCAGAGCATGTGAGCACCACATATATTTGTAATATTCAGTCTCATGATCTATTCAGAGTTTTTTTTTGTCTGCAACAATATCATGTTCTGACTTTACAGGTCCATCCATGCGCTATTTTATAATTAAATAACCCTCTTCAAACAACTTTTGAATGCTGTGTGTTCATGCTTCGAATGACTGTGGAATTTTTCTCAACCTGTACGTGCTGTAGGCGGAGCTATCATCATGGTGATTAATGGGGTTTTAATCACTGCGTCTGTTTTCTCTGCTTAGCAGTCCTGACACATTTTACCAGAAAAACGTGCAGAAAGCGAACCACGGCACCCTTTCTTATCATAGCATCAAATTACGTACAGCATACTGCATGTCTGACATGCTCATACTTTACTATAGTTTAGGACTGTGATTCATTCATTTTCTGAACCGCTTAATCCTAATTAGGGTCATGAGGAGGCTGGCGCCCATCCCAGCCGACTCTGGATGAGGGCAGAGACAGCTCGCAGGGCAGAAACACGCTGACGGCTATGCAGCCTGCTATTGTCGAAAGTCAGCAAGGGTTCTCTAACATGCCTCACACCATAGACAGTGAGAGACATGGTCGGCCTTTGTTAACCCAGTTAGCTGCATTGGAGGGATAGTGACAACCCGTTGAGAGTGGGGATTGAACCCCCAACCTTGGGCTCAGTGGTCCAGCACCTTCACCACCAGGCCACCACTGAGGACTGTGATATTGCATAAAAAAAGTAATTCAGTAGCTAACTGGGTTATCAAAGGCTGACCATGTCTCTCACTGTCTATGGTGTGAGACATGTAAAAGAACCATTGCTTACTTTTGACAAGAGTAGCTGCAAAGCCATCAGCGTGTTTCCGCCGTGCAATAGTCTGGCGAGCTGTCCAGGGTATACTCTGCCCTCGCCTGGAGTCGGCTGGGATGGGCGCCAGTCTCCCCACAGCCCTAATTAGGATTAAGTAGTTCAGAAAATAAACAGAAATGAAGCATTTATAGCGGTGAATATGTATTTATTGATATTATATACACATATACCTGTACGTATACATCAGTCGGGGGGGGGCTCTCGGACCCCATTAACTGCGGAAAGTGAGGGATCCCTGTAATTCAGTGTGTTTTAACACTTTTCTGTCATATGCAGCATTTACTGTTCCTCTTCTCTGTGATCAGAATCACAGACCACCACTGTGGCCCTTGTCAAAGTCACTCCGATCCTTATATGCGTTCATTTTTCCTGCTTCCACAACATCACATTTAAGAAATGTTACTTTCTGCAGTGTTCCAGCTAGGATTTCACATGGGCATGGTAAATATTTCAAAATGTGGGCACAATGCACATGGAAGCATAATATTGAGGGCACAGTTTTTGTAACAATGACACAACAAGCTTAATAATTTTTTTCACAAAAATTTTATTTAAAAACAAGCTACTAATATTTGGTAAGTGTTAAACTGTTGAATGTAATATATTGTTGACTTTTGGAATAAATCTACTAAAGTTGTCTTTCATCTTCATTTACAACAGTCTTCTGTTTTTTGAGTTAACCGGTTTTGGGCTATTGAGGAAATCAACTTCAGAAACAGCTCTTTGTTGCAATTAAGTTTAATTTTTAACAACTTTTGCAGAGTTTTGTCAGTGATTCTGTTTCTGTGGTCCGTTATAATTAATTTCGGCTGTGAAAATGCCCGCTCAACAGCTGCTGTGCTCAAAGGTAGCACGAGTTTTGTTGCCAGCAGTTCAGTAAGCAGGGGAAACTGGCAACCAAGGCCAAGGTGTTCACTACCCTGGCCATGCAATAGCAGGTATACCTTTTGTAGAGATCTTTCAGAAGGATCCAGATCTTCAATGAAATTGATGAGCCTTTCCCACTCAACCTGGAGATCATCAATATCCATGTGAAAATATTTGCCAATTTCCTCTATTTCACACAAGCCATACAGAGGTGGAGTAGACTCATATGGTGTTGTATCCAGTGAAGCCAAATTTTGTATAATTCTAGCATCCTGAAATCTTACTTTGATGTTATTTACCAGCTTCTCAATAAATGGAATCCTCACATTCTCGTAGTTTAATAATAGTGCGCTAGAATCTACATACCAATTTGTGAGAAAGGAAAGAATCGATGCTGTGCCTTTAGCCGACTTGCTTAGCTCTTCTAATTTTCGTTTTCTCGTCGGCATGTTGATAGATAGTAATCCATATAGATCTCAATAATTCAATGAAACGCCATAGTTAATACTCCTGGAGGGCGATTTCTTAAAAATCTAGGCCTATTGTTCAAAGTAATGTTCGTTTTTAGACTGCTGCTCTGATTCGAAGCATAAATAAAATGGGGTATATTGCGCATGCGCACACATTACTAATACATACGTGTATATTGCGCACGCACACACATTACTAATACGTGGAGCAGCGGGAAAGTTTCCAACAGGGGAGGCTCAAAAAAGTTCTGCGTGCGGCAGTTGCATATAAAAAATTAAGCATGGTGATGTATATTTTGGGCATGATGTTGTGTAAAGGGGCATGGCGCGGCACCTTGCTAAAAAGGCCTAGCTGGAACACTGTTCTGTGTGATACAACTCCGTCCATGGCAGTTCCCACAGTAATGAGAATGTTCCTTCATCTGTCAGTGGTCAATAAGTTTATATTTTTATGTTTCATAGAGCACCATTCATCTCCAAAACAATAGGTCTGGTAGGGTGTTCCTGTTTAATGTGTAAGCACGGACTGCAAACGAGAAATTGTCAGACCTAAAACTAGACGGTTCAGCCATCTTCAGAACTTTCTTTTCCCATGGAATAATTTTAACAGCACTGCTCACCCATTTCATTAGAAGCTGTCACGCATCTTGTCAATTGGATTCTCCATTCTAAAAACGCAGCTCAAACAAACAGATCAATTTACCTTGGCCTGACCAACTAGAGCACCCTGATAAAATTTATTTTCCCTCCCAAATTGTCTCTGTTTACTTTATAGTCCACTGGAAAGCTGAAGTGCATCCTGGAGATAATGGCTCTGTGTGTGTGTGTGTGTGTGTGTGTGCGCGTGCTTGCATGGTTGTTTAAATAGGAGTCCCTAAAGATTATTTGATGTCATTTCTTTTGCTTGTGCAGATCTCTGGCAGCAGAGTGGGGAAGATATGGCATGAGGTTCAATGTTATTCAGCCAGGACCGATCAGAACCAAGGTACTGTGTTCAAGAGTATAATTGTATGAAATTGTGTATGTTCAAGATGTGGCATTGTTCACACCCTGATGGGAAAAAAAAATGTGTGATGCACATTTACAAGTTCTTGATGGTCCTACTGACCATTTGTTCCGCTTAGATTGTGTATTGCTTTTTTATTTATTTATTTATTGCTGCGTTCGTTGATTTATTTTTTTTTTATATATATATATATATATATATATATATATATATATATATATATATATATATAGATAGATAGATAGATAGAGAGAGAGCGCACAGCTTTATATCTCTTGCCATCAGTAAACTATCTTGATGGCCATTAATTTGGCTTTATATGCTAACATGTAAATTCCCCTATGTATTTTTAAGGGTGCTTTCAGCCGCCTGGACCCTACGGGCATGTTTGAGAACTCAATGATTAAGAGGATACCAGTGGGTCGGCTTGGTACTTCGGGTGAGATAGCGAATCTGGCTGCCTACCTCTGCAGTGACTATGCCAGCTGGGTGTCGGGTGCGGTGAGTGTGTTCTAACCTTGGGGGAAAGAATTACTGTGTCTGCTGCAGCTCACTTAACAGCTTCCCTCAGGGCTTCTCCTTTTTCAGCTACATAGGGCAAGGGAGCCAAATATGTGCTCCCACCTTCCCCTTTACCCTCTGATAGGAAACACCTGGAGGTTGCTGGAGGCAGTAAAGGGAGCTCTTTAAGTTGTATGCTATGTAGTTGACAGTGTTGTGATAAAACTGCACATTGTCTTGAGGGTAATTATTTTTATCAAGTATTTTATTCATGGATTTCTTGTAGATAATCCGAATGGATGGAGGTGAATATGTGTCTATGGCTGGCGAATTCAATTCACTTAGCAAGGTACAGTTTTTAGAAAATTTCCTAAAACTTGTCCACTGCGGCCATCATATTAATTTTTTTATTTTATTTATTGTTTTTATCTGACAGGTCACGCAAGAGCAATGGACGATGATGGAGGCCATGATCAGAAGCACGAAAGGTTCTTAATGAATAAGGACACACAGTAGATGACCTACATCACATCTGACACACCTGGGATCCTTAGAATCCACTGTAATGGTCTGAAAGGTGTTTAAATTAAATTTTACATGGTGCTAAAGCTGTAATAGGATCAACAAGCAGGATTCTACTGCCATTTATGAACAAAATATGATGGAAATAAAGAAATGATATGTGTAGAGCTCTGTGTTGTAAAGACACTGCGCCCCCTGACTTTCATTTCATGGGAAATGTTTTCTGAACTGTAGAACCCTTTTCTAAACTCATTCACATTTTTAAAATCGCTTTTCATTTGTTCTAGCATTTTTCTGATATTTCAGACAAGCATGCTCCTTTTGAGGATTTATAGAAATACAGATATGTTTATTATACTTTTATAAGTTTAATGTGGCATGATGTAGTTTTCACTACTTATAATTAACAAAAAATAGAAAAAGCATTCACGTTTGAGGGGCAGTGGTGGTCTATTGGTATAGGGCGCTGGATATCTGATCCAAAGGTTGGGGTTTCAAGTCCCACTCTCCATAAGGTTGTCACTGTACCCCCCAGTGCAGCTAACTGGGTTATCAAAGGCGGGCCATGTCTCTCACTGTCTATGGTGAGAGGCATGTAAAAGAACCATTGCTGACTTTCGTAAAGAGTAGCTGCAAAGTCATCAGCGTGATTCTGTCCCTTGCTAAAAAGGGTTGTGACAGGAAGGGCATCCGACGTAAAAACCTCTGCCAAATCAAATGTGCGAATCAGATGATTCGCTGTGGCGACTCCCGAGTAAAAGGGAAAAAGCCGAAAGGAAGACAGACAGACAGAAAAAGCATTCACGTTTATGGCATTTGGTAGGCGCCTTTGTCCACAGCGACTTATAGTTACCCCCCCCCATTTATGTACAGGGATCTCTCACTTTCTGCGGTTAATTGGGACCGAGATCCCCCCGTGACCGTCGAATTCCACAAAGTAGGATCTACCCCCCCACTGACATATACGTACATGTATATGTGTATATAATATCAATAAATACATATTCAACACTATAAATGCTTATAATGACAATTAAACATTCAAAAATAATGCATAAGATATCAATAAAATACACACACTTACTCACACATTTTTATGTGAGGTGCACATCTGAGTGTGGAGTGGAGCACTTCACATTAAAATGTAAATAGTTTTGAGGGGGATTTTGTTTTTGTTTGTTTGAGGTTTTTTTTTTTTTTTGCGTAATTGGCCTTGTTTTGCGGCATTTTCCTTGACATTTTCTCCTATTGCTTAATTTATGTATTTTTTAATTCGATAAATATTTAAATTAAAAAAAAAACGCGATTCACTGAAGCCGCATGAATTGAAGCGTAAAATTGCGAGGGATCCCTGTGTACAACTATGGAGTTGAGGGTTAATGACCTTGGTTAAGGGTACAACAGGAGCAGCTTGGTGGTATCGGGGCTTATAGGTGATATTCTTGAAAGTGATTGCGATACATTTTTTTTTTTTTTTTTTTGTATGTCCTCTTGTGTTTTGTTTAATATACTCACTGTCAGTGAAGGTGTTGAACAATTTTAATTGTTAAATTTTTGGAATCATCCCATCTGAGCATGAGCATAAGTGATGAGAGAGATTTCCTTTCGGCTTTTTGTCTTTTTCAGTGGTCGCCACAGTGAATGATTCGCATGTTTGATTTGGCATAGATTTTTACATCGGATGCCCATCCTGACACAATCCTTTTAGCAAGGGACAGAAACACGCTAATAGCTATGCAGCTCCTCTTTACGAAAGTCAGCAATGGTTCTTTTACATGAACCTCACACCATAGACAGTGAGAGACATGGCCGGCCTTTGATAACCCAGTTAGCTGCACTGGGGGGGGGACAGTGACAACCTTGTGGAGAGTGAGACTCGAACCCCCAACCTTAGGATCAGTGATCCAGCGGCCTTTACCACTATACCACCACTGCCCCCATCTGAGCATGAGTAGTAATATTTTTATGACTTCAAACACATCTTGAACTCCTGGTGAGTTTTCACTGAGCGTCATGCTTGACTTCATAAGATTTGTACCGGGACTCAAGTTCAGCTTCTTGTTTAAGTGTCATGAACATGCAATGTGTGCATTGAGCAAGTGGTCAGATTCCCTTTATAAAGAACAATCAGAATGCATAGCAGTAGCTAGTGGAATCTTGACCATGATGCGAGTAACACATGACCAGCTCAACTATGCCTTAAGCCTTACTGAGGCCAGAATCTCTGCTCGGCAGTTGGTGCTCAGAATAGGCTGCAATGCTTTCATAAGTATTCATGTGCATCAAGTTAGTTAGATCACTGCAGAACAGGCAGGAACTGATCGTGGCTTTGTTGGAGGAGTTGCAAAAACTCATTAAGGATAACATCAGGTGGCTCGACAGGTCCACGCGAAGTCGAATTACGTACCGTCTTTTTTTTGTAATTATTGGCCTGATTAATGGAGGCCGCATCGAGTATTGAACTTTGATTTGGTGGCGCATATTTTATTGCAATTTTTTTTAAAGTTCGAGGAGTTCACCTTCATTTTGTGTTTTCATTTTGTTATACATAGATTTTCAATTAATGGTCATCGGTATTGTTAAAGGGATGTATGAAATTAATTTGAAATATTGGATGTACTGCGGCAGTGGTGGGCTGGTGGTAAAGGTGCTGGATCCCATGGGTGGAGGTTCAAGTCCCACTCTCAACAGGTTGTCACTGTCCCGCCAGTGCAGCTAAATGGGTTATTGAAGGCAGGCCATGTCTCTCACTGTCTGTTGTGAGGCATGTAAAAGAACCATTGCTGACTTTCGTCAAGAGTAGGCTACATAGCCGTCAGCGTATTTCTGCCCTGTGATGGCCTGGTGAGCTGTCCAGGGTGTACTCTGCCCTCGCTCACAGTCGGCTGCGATGGGCCCGTAACCCTAATGAGGATTTAAACGGTTCAGGAAATGAATGAAAATTTCCGGAATTAAAATTGAAAATATATAAGTATTTCTGAGTGTTGTGTTTTCATTGGCAGTGAGTGTATATGCATACCGGTTGTTTCTTCATCTCTTTCCCTCGATATTACATCGCTTGCATTTAAAAACAAATTAGGTTAAAACTAGATAATCACAATACGATTTTTTGTCCTGTGTTCACAATCTCGGAGTACTTGAAACTACATTTTATCAGTGTGTTTTATTAATGTGTAATGGCTTAGAACATGCAAGAATCAGGGATTGTGAAGGACCATTTAACTCAATAAAGCTCTTGCATTTCATCGGCTGTTCAATAAATTCATTGCACAGAGAGTGAGAGGGAGCAAGGTCTAACATTCTTAAATGGATCTGCACAAAGCAGTTTACCAGTTTTTTCAGAACATCACACACTTTATTCCTTTAGTTCATATTAATACCTCAAGGGTAGCTTGAACTTGGGGGTGGTGATGGATGTGGTCAGTGTTGTGGTGTTGCTTTGGTGGGAAATAGCACAAGTCTTGCAGCAACCCTGCAAGATAAGATATGGCTGCACCTTTCATGACTTTAAGAAGCAGCAACTCAATTATAAGATAAGATCTTGGTTCTTTTTTCCTTTGGATTGAATTCCTCTGTGAATCTTCCTATTTTATCCAAATTTAAGTGGTGTCTGGGATCCTTGGGGGTCTTTTGAAGCAGGGTTGAATATGTCTGTGTTGAAAATCACATTCTGATATTGTCACTGTGATGAATATTATGTTCCTGTAGTTGTTAGTCTGTCTAATCCTTGTTTCTAAATAATTTAAAACTCAATCGCTTGAAATTCATCATCATCATCATCATCATCATCATCTTCCGCTTAGTCCAGGGTCGGGTCGTGGGGGCAGCAACCTTAGCAAAGAGGTCCAGACATGCCTCTCCCGAGCTACTTCCTCCAACTCTCCCGGGGGGACACCAAGGCGGTCCCAGACAGGCCGAGAGACATAGTCCCTCCAGCGTGTTCTAGGTCGACCCCGGGGTCTCTTCCCGGTTGGACATGCCCGAAACACCACACCAGGGAGGCTTCCGGGGGGCATTCTGACCAGATGCCCGAGCCACCTCAACTGGCCCCTCTCAATGTGGAGGAGCAGCGGATCTACTCCGAGCTCTCCCCGGATGGCGGAGCTTCTCACCCTATCTCTAAGGGAGAACCCCGCCACCCGGCGAAGAAAGCTCATTTCAGCCACTTGTATCCATGATCTTGTTCTTTCGGTCATTACCCAAAGCTCGTGACCATAGGTGAGGGTTGGAACGTAGATCGACTGGTAAATTGAGAGCTTCGCCTTGCGGCTCAGCTCCTTTTTTCACCACGACGGACCGGTACAGGCACCGCTTAACAGCAGAGGCTGCAGCGATCCGTCTGTCGATCTCTCGCTCCATCCTTCCCTCACTCGTAAACAAGACCCCAAGATACTTAAACTCCTCCACTTTGGGCAGGACCTCATTCCCGACCCGGAGGGTGCATTCCACCATTGTCCGACTGAGAACCATGACCTCGGACTTGGAGGTACTGATCTTCATCCCGGCTGCTTCGCACTCAGCTGCGAATCGCTCCAATGAGAGCTGGAGGGCCCGACTTGATGAAGCCAAAAGGACAACATCATCAGCAAAAAGCAGAGACGATATCCGATGGCCACCAAACCAGAACCCCTCATCGCCTCGACTGCGCCTAGAAATTCTGTCCATAAAAATTATGAACAGAATCGGTGACAAAGGACAGCCTTGGCGGACTCCAACTCCCACTGGAAACGAATCCGACCTGCTGTTACCAATACGGACCAAACTCTGGCTCCGGTGATACAGCAACCGAATAGCTCGTAGCAACGGATCCGGAACGCCGTACTCTCGGAGCACGCCCCACAAAATCTTTCGAGGGACACGGTCGAAAGCCTTCTCCAAATCCACAAAGCACATGTGGACAGATTGGGCAAACTCCCATGCCCCCTCCAGAATCCTGTGGAGCGTATAGAGTTGGTCAAGAGTGCTGCGGCCAGGATGAAAACCCCAATGTTCCTCCTGAATCCGAGGTTCGACTATCGGTCGGATCCTCCTCTCTAGTACCCATGCATAGACTTTCCCAGGTAGGCTGAGGAGTGTAATTCCCCGATAATTGGAACACACCCTCCGGTCCCCCTTCTTAAAAATTGGGACCACCACCCCAGTTTGCCAATCCAGAGGTACAGCCCCCGATGACCACGCGATGTTGCAAAGACGTGTCAACCAAGACAGTCCTACAACATCCAGAGCCCTGAGATATTCCGGGTGGATCTCGTCCAACCCCGGAGCTCGACCACCGAGGAGCTTTTTGACAACCTCAGTGACCTCCACTCCAGTGATGGGCGGACCCTCACCCGAACCCCCAGGGTCTTCCTATTCCACGGAGGGTGTGTTGGTGGGATTGAGAAGGTCCTCAAAGTATTCCCTCCACCTCTCAACAACATCCCCAGTCAAGGTAAGCAGCTCCCCACCTCCACCGTAAACAGTGTTTGTGAAGAACTGCTTCCCCCTCCTGAGGCGTCGGCTGGTGGCCCAGAACCTTTTTGAGGCCAACGATAATTACTCTCCAGGCCCTCACCGAACTCCTCCCACGCCCGAGATTTTGCATCTGCGACAGCCTCGGCTGCAGCACGTTTGGCCTGCCGGTACCCGTTTGCTGCCTCAGGAGTCCCACAGGCTAATAAAACCCGATAGGCCTCCTTCTTCAGCTGGACGGCCCCCTTCACCGCAGGTGTCCACCACCGGGTTCGGGGATTACCGCCACGACAAGCACCAACGACCTTACGGCCACAGCTATGGGCTGCCGCCTCAGCAATGGAGGCACGAAACATGCCCCATTCGGATTCCATGTCCCCCGCCTCCTCCGGAACGTGGTTGTAACTCTGCCGGAGGTGGGAGTTAAAGGCCTCTCGGACAGGGGGCTCCGCCAAACGTTCCCAGCAGACCCTGATTACACGCTTGGGCCTGCCAGGTCTGGAAGGCAACCTCCCACACCACCGAAGCCAACTCACCACCAGGTAGTGATCGGTAGACAGCTCAGCTCCTCTCTTCACCCGAGTGTCCAGAACATATGGTCGCATGTCGGATAACACGACTACAAAGTCAATCATCGAACTGCGACCTAGGGTGTCCTGGTGCCAAGTGCACTTATGTACACCCTTATGTTCGAACATGGTGTTCGTGATAGACAAACTATGACGAGCACAGAAGTCCAACAACGACACACCATTCGGATTCAGACTGGAGAGGCCATACCTACCAATCACACCCTTCCAGGTCACACTATCGTTGCCCACATGGGCGTTGAAGTCTCCCAAGACAACGAGCGAGTCTCCCGAGGGAGCGTTCTCCAACACCCCCCCAAAGACTCCAAAAAGGGTGGGTACTCTGAACTGTCATTTGGTGCATAAGCACAAATAACAGTCAGGACCCATCCCCCCACCCAAAGACGGAGGGAAGCTACCCTTTCGTCAACCGGGGAGAACCCCAACATTTGGGCACCGAGACGGGGGGGGCAACAAGAATACCCACACCGGCTCGCCGCCTCTCCCCATGAGCAACTCCAGAATAGAAGAAGGTCCAGCCTCTTTCGAGATGGATGGTTCCAGAGCCCAAGCTATGCGTTGAGGTGAGCCCGACTATATCTAGTCGGTATCTCTCCACCTCACGCACCAAATCAGGCTCCTTTCCCGCCAGAGAGGTGACATTCCATGTCCCGAAGGTCAGAGTAAGTAGCCGAGGATCAGTCCGACAGAACCCATGCCTTTGGCTGCCACCCAACTCACACTGCACCCGACCCCTAAAACTCCTCCCACGGGTGGTGGGTCCATGGGAGGACGGACCCATGTCTCCTTTTCGGGCTGGGCCCGGCCAGGCTCCATGGGCATAAGCCCGACCACCAGGCGCCGCCTTGAGCCCCTCCCCTGGGCCTGGCTCCAGGAGGGAACCCCGGTGACCCGCGTCCGGGCAAGGGAGACTGATTCCTATGTTGTCTCGTGTCTTAGGGGTTTGTTTTGAATCGCACTTTGTTTGGACCTTCACCCCGGACCTGTTTGCCTTGGGTGACCCTACCAGGGGCATTTGCCCCCGACAACATAGCTCCTAGGATCATTAGGTCACGCAAACCCCTCCACCACGATAAGGTGGCGATTCAAGGAGGGGGCTTGAAATGCATTCTTTTTTTTTTGGACCGTTGCGGGGAGGCGGGTGACCATTTAAGTCGACTCTGGGCGAGTACACTCTGGACAGCTCAGTAGGTCATTCAGGGCAGAAACATGCTAGATTTCTAGTATGTATTGCGATAGGTATTGTGATATATTGCAAGAAGAATTTTTAATTAAAAGTGAGCCTGTTCATGGCAGTATTTATTCTTTATTTCAAAAACAGAAAGCAACACAATTAAAAACATTTTTAGTCATTAAAATAAAAATTCTAAGCATCAAAAAAAATCTAAAATGAAAATTTAATGTTTTAAAATTTGGCAGAAACATTAACGCTGAAATAGAACTGCATATTGAGCAAAATACACATAAACATTAGAATAGTGGAAGTGCATCTGGTGTGTTTATTAGCATTTTGTGAAGCGTTAATCATTAATGCATGCATATTAAATTTTTAAAGCGGGATTAAAGGTGGAACGTTGTCCGCATATGCGCATAACTATATCATGCATGACTAGACCTCATCAGACCTGTGACCCTATTTGTAGTAGATTGATATATTTGTAGATTAACATTACATGTATATACAGTATATTAATGCCATCATAACGATGCCCATAGGCCTGCTGGGCACATGCCGCACTTACAACTCTTACAGTGACACTGACGGCTCAGGAAAGTCCGTCAAACTTTAGAACTTTACAATAATAAAATGCAATATTGTTTATCATATAAATCACATTAATATCACCATTATGTTGAAGTGAAGTGGAATGTAATTTACTGGAATCCGAGACCGCTTTGGAGCATGTTGAGCCTGATGCTGAGTCCACAACTTGTGTGACGTCATTTTTTTTCCAGAGTCGACAGAGATATTGCCGCGTTAAAAACAAAAAACAAAACATGCATGGTTAATGTGCCTTGTTGGAGATCAGGTTCCTGCAGTGGGTCAGTAAATTTCTGAGCAATTAGCAACATGAACCGTGGTTTTGTTTTTAGCGGGAATTTCTTCTTTTCCTTTCGACTTTTCCCTTCAGGGGTCGCCACAGCAAACCATCCGCCTCCATCTCGCCCTATACTCTGTATCTTCTACTCTTACTCCAACTAACTTCGTGTCCTCCTTCACCACATTCATAAATCTTCTCTTTGGTCTTCCTCTCGGCCTTCTGCCTGGTAGTTCCAACCTCAGCATCCTACTACCAATATACTCACTATCCCTCCTCTGTACATGTCCAAACCATCTCAATCTAGCCTCTCTGACTTTGTCTCCAAAACCTCTAACGTGCTGTCCCTCTGATGTACTCATTCCTGATCCAATCCATCCTCGTTACTCCCAAAGAGAACCTTAACATTTTCATCTCTGCTACCTCCAGCTCTGCCTCCTGTCTTTTCCCCAGGGCCACTGTTTCTAAACCATCCAACAGCGCTGGCCTAATCACTGTGTTGTACACTTTTCCTTTCATTCTTTCCGATATCTTCCTATCACACATCACACCGGACACTTTTCTCCAACCTGCCTGCACACGCTTCTTCACCTCTTTTCCACACTCTCCATTGCTCTGGATTGTCGAGCCTAAGTACTTAAAATCCTCCACCTTCTTTATCTCTGCTCCCTGTAACCTCACCGTTCCTCTTGGGTCCTTGTCGTTCACACATGTATTCTGTTTTACTGAGGCTAACCGTCATTCCCCTCCTTTCCAGGGCATACCTCCACCTCTCTAGATTTTCTTGCACTTGTTCTCTCACTACAGATCACAATGTCATCTGCAAACATCATAGTCCATGGGCAATCTTGTCTAACCTCGTCTGTCAGCCTGTCCATCACCATAGCAAACCAGAAGGGGTTCAGAGCTGACCCTTGATGCTGTCCCACCTCCACCTTGAACTCTTCTGTCACACCGACAGCACACCTCCCCACTGTCTTACATCTCTCATACATGTCCTGCACCACTCTAACATACTTCTCTGCCACTCTAGACTTCCTCATGCAATACCACAGTTCCTCTCTCGGTACCCTGTCATATGCTTTCTCCAGATCCACAAAGGCACAATGCAGCTCCCGCTGGCCTTCTCTGTGCTTCTCTTTTAACATCCTCAAAGCAAACACTGCAACTGTGGTGCTCTTTCTTGGCATGAAACTAAACTGTTATTCACAAATGCTGACCTCTGCCCTTCGTCTAGCTTCCACTATTCCTTCCCATAAGTTCATCATATGGCTCATCAATTTTATCCCTCTGTAGTTGCCACAACTCTGCACATCTCCTTTGCTCTTAAAAATGGGCACCAGCACACTTCTCCTCCATTCCTCCGGCATCCTCTCACTCTGTAAGACGTTGTTGAATGTTCTTGTCAGGAAATCTACTGCTACCTCTCCTAATCACTTCCATACCTCCACCGGTATGTCATCAGGATCAACTGCCTTTCCATTCTTCATCCTCTTCAATTCCCTCCTCACTTCACCCTTACTAATCTTTGTTACTTCCTGCTTAACGATCACCTTTTCTACTATTTTTCTCTCTCTCATTTTCCTCATTCATCAGCTCTTCAAAGTACTCTTTCCATCTTCCCAGCACACTTCTGTCATCAGTCAATACATTTCCCACCCTGTCCTCAATCACTCTAACTTGCTGCACGTCCTTCCCATCTCTATTTCTTTGCTGTGCCAACCTGTATAAATCATTTTCTCCCTCCTTACTACCCAACCTATTATACAAGTCCTTATACGCCCTCTGTTTGGCCTTTGAGACCGCTACCTTTGCTTTACGCTGTGTCTCCCTGTACTCCTGTTTACTCTCTTCGGTCCTCTCTATGTCCCATTCTTCTTAGCTAGCATTTTCTTTTATACACACTCCTGCACTTCCTCATTCCACCACCAAGTTTCCTTATCTACGGTTCTTCCAGAGGACACACCAAGTACTCTCCTACCTATACCTGTCTGCCTGACCACATTAGCTGTAGTTGTCCAGTCATCTGGAAGCACTTCCTGACCACCCAAAACCTGTTTCAACTCCTCTTTGAAGACAACACGACACTCTTCCTTTTTCAGGAAGATTTTTGCTCTGCCTTCGTAACCTTTCTTGCCATCATCATCATCCTGCACAACACCATCCTATGCTGTTTGGCAACACTCTCACCCACTACTACTTTGCAGTCACTGACTTCCTTTAAATTACATCGCCTACACAAGATGTAGTCTACCTGTGTGCTCCTACCTCCACTTTTATAAGTCACCTTATGCTCCTGTCTTTTCTGGAAGAAAGTATTCAGCACAGCCATTTCCATCCTTTTTTTGCAAAATCTACCAACATCTGTCCTTCTGTGTTCCTGTTCTGGATACCAAACCTGCCCATTACTTCCTCGTCCCCTCTGTTTCCTGCACCAACATATCCATTGAAGTCTGCACCAATGACCACTCTTTCACCTCCGGGGGTACTCTGCATCACTTCATATAACTCACTCCAGAATCTCTCCTCTTCTAGCTCACATCCTGCCTGTGGGGCATAAGTACTAACAACATTGAACATCACGCCTTCAATTTATAACTTGAGACTCATCACTCTGTCTGACACTCTTTTCACTTCTAGAACATTCCCGACAAACCCCTCCTTCAAGATGACTCCTACTCCATTTCTCTTCCCATCCACACCATGAAAAAGAAACTTAAACCTCAGCTTCTAAGCACCAACAGCCTGGTGATAGTGGGGCTTGAACGCCGCTCATCAGCACCCTACCACCCGGCGACTACTGCCCATCATTCAGTTGGCTTATATTCATACAAACTTGGACCTTTGTTTGAATGTGCTGGAATAAACACATTATAGCACGGTCTCTGAAAATGTTGCATACCTGTACTTACTGCTGTCTTGTGGTTACATGAAATCAGACTTCAAAATTACTTTAAATGTCATTTTTTTTCAAAAAAAATAAAATTTTTAGCTTTAGGTACTAATTGCCTCCATATAAAAAGGTATCCAGGCCTGTTATATTTATGGGAATAAACCACAACCCAACGTTAGTTCAGATAGTGCTTTATTAAATACAATATCCTTATACACAGTGTCACTGGGGTCAGCACATCATTCATTACAGTGCAAATACGGTATATGAGACTGGAGAGTGGACTGGGGCAATGCAGTGCATATAGATGTGGTATGTGCTTATAGAGTCTTGCTGCAATTTTTAATAGCAAGATGTGCCTTCAGTCACAAACATGCACTGCGAACAGAAATTTAGCCTGCTGCATTTTACACACAAACGCTTTCGTATTTTATAGATTCTTCTCATCCACATTCCTCTACCACTTTATTGCTTTGGCTATATTATAAGGTAGATCAATTTCATTATGAGATGGTTCGCTGATTCATTTTTTTTCTCCTTGGAATTATGATCTGTATATAGTTAGTACACATGGAGCATCAATGTTTTGGGCAAATGTCTCATCTTCTGAGTGTAATGACATACTTCATGGATATATTGAAGATTCTGGTTCTTTTATTGGATTGTAATAATCTTGTCTTTACAAAAATCTGTACATTTAGAAACGGTATAGAAACAATAGATTGAAAAGGATGTGGCATTTGTCTCTACTCTGTGTACTTACAGTACGTACATTCAGCCTGTACATTACTCGTTCCTCAAATGAACAGAAATACATCCAGTGTTTAGCTATGTTCACATGATGAGTGAGCGGACAGCTTTGCTGGCGGTGGGATGTGGCTGGAGAGGATCTAGGAGGTTGAGAGACATTAGCTAATAGACGAAGCTTACATGTCTTCAGCGCACAGCACCAGTGCCAACTCTGTTCTGTAGAGTTTCCCTCCATCAGACAAGGCCATGATCGCCTTCTTATATACAGGGATTTTGCTGACTTCTAAAACCTGTTGGAGATAAGGAGGTCCACGTTGACAATCAGCTTCTATGTCATATATCTCAGTTTATACTGTAATGATAATTTTCATACCGTCTCAGTGTTGCAAAATATTACAACCAAACAAATACCTGTATCTACAATCTGTGAAGCACAAGAACTATCACTATCTAGCTATCATATATCAAACAATTGGTCTGTTACAACAGAGAATTAGAACAGAATTACATGCTGGGAAGATATTACTAGTATTTGGATGAAGCGATACTAACATGGCTGTGGGATATTAGTGGCTGTTGTGCTGGGATTTTTTTTTTTAACACCTCAGTGTCACTGCATGGCTGAAATCCATTCAACCGAAAAACAATCACAGTGATGAAAGACTCGAGGACAATGCTCACTGTGCATGCTAAAAAAAACAGCTCTAGTCCTTAACAGTACACCAAAAAGGTGAACCACGGTACAAATCTGTATCTATAAAATCCAAGGTCTGTTCATGGACAGAGTTGAATGTGTTGACACACACATAAAAAAAAAAAAAACCTTTTTACTTTGTCCAGGTTAATCCTGGGAAATTATTACTGTCCATCCATGTATGTATTTCCTACTGTGAAGAATGTGTATATGTGTAAACTGCAATTCTCCCCTTCACGTCTCCACGGTTGGGGGTTCGAGTCCCACTCTCCACAAGGTTGTCACTGCCCCCCCCCAGTGCAGCTAACTGGGTTATCAAAGGCCGGCCATGTCTCTCACTGTCTGGTAAGAGGTTCATGTAAAAGAACCATTGCTGACTTTCATCAAGAGTAGCTGTAGCCGTCAGCGTGTTTTGTGCCCCTTGCGAAAGGGTTGTGTCTGGAAGGGCATCCGATGTAAAAACCTAAGCCAAATAAAACATACGAATCCGATGATTCGCTGTGGCGACCCCTGAAAAAGGGAAAATGCCAAAAGGAAAAGAAGAAGACCATGTTGCCGAGATTTGGCCCTTTCACCCATTTGGCTAAACCCTGACTTTTTCAATAGTTTCTGCAAGCTGGCCACAGACTTTCATTAGGCACTGGTGAATGTAGTAGAATGGCAGGTCTGGTCTTTATAAATAAATACCACAAACTCTATACAAAGACTTTTTTGCATGTTGCTTAATCGCCATCATAAACTTATTCTTAATTTCCTCATACCCTCTGGATTTCCGTAATAGCAGAAATTACACTTTTTCATGATAATTTGAATGGCTGTTGTAAGTTCACCTGATACTATTTTAGCATGTATCATAAATTTTCCTTATTTAATATGTAGGGCAACACAAACACCTGCAGGGTGGTCTTCAGGTGACAAAAGAATGCTATTCAGTGGATGTGAGAGTGAAACCGAATACTGTTCCTTGTTTGTTTGTTTGTTCAAGCACATACTGTTGCTAGTATTTACTGAAGTGCTCAGTAAGAACATACTGTGCTTAAAATATACAGTACAATTGCCACGACCAGCCCTTTGCTTTGATGTGGTAAGAATGATTCACAAATCTAAATAAAATGTGGTCACCATTGGTCCTGTGGTGGTTTGTGGTGAAGGGAGACTGACAGATCAAGTCAGCAGATGAGCTGCAGTCAGTAAAGTTATACCTATCTACAGTATATAACAGGTGATCCTGTAAAAGTTGATTAATGTAGGTATAATCAAAGAGTATCGTGCGATTTCTGCAGAATGTTAAGTGCATTTTGTTGTGAGAGATCTTCTGTACTACCACATCCCAAACGTCTTCTCGTGGATTCAAGTCTGATGACAGGAAAGGCCAAGACATCTGAATGCGTCATGTTCATGAAACCAGTTTATTTTGACATTTGCATTGAACATGTCTATCAAGGCTATCACAGGGTTTTTTATATATATATATACATATATATATATATATATATATATATATATATATATATATATATATATATCTCACCAGCCCCCAGTGCGGCTAACTGGGTTATCAAAGGCGGGCCATGTCTCTCACTGTCTATGGTGAGAGGCATGTAAAAGAACCATTGCTGACATTCGTAAAGAGTAGGCTGCAAAGCCGTCAGCGTGTTTCTGTCCCTTGCTAAAAGGGTTGTGACAGGAAGGGCATCCGACGTAAAAAAACCTCTGCCAAAATCAAAATGTGCGAATCAAGATGATTCGCTGTGGCGACTCCCGAGTAAAAGGAAAAAAAGCCAAAAGGAAGACAGACAGAATATATATATCTCACCAGAGTTGGTTGAGATGGGTGCCAGCCTCCCCGCGATCCTAATTAAGATTAAGTGGTTCAGAAAATGAACAGATGAATGACATTCGCCACATAATTACACCAGCTACACCAAACTGGACTGTTGGCACAAGGCAGGTCGGGTTTATGCATTCATGCTGATGCCAAATTCTTACAATATATCTGTGTGGCTCAACAGAAATTGTGATTCATTAGATAAGGCAATGTTTTTCCATCTTCAACTCTTCAGTTTTGGTGACCCTGTGCCCATTTCAGCTTCAGCTTTTTATTAATGGATGACAAAAGTAGAATCCAAAGTGATCTGTCTTTGTAGCTCATCTGCCTCAATTCTCAATGTGTTCAACATTCTGAGTTGCTTTCCTGCTCAGTACAATTGTACCAAATAATTATACAGACGCTCCCCGACTTACATTTTAGTTTGGTTCTGGACAGCCGAATGTAAGGTGAAAAAAAAAAGTAAGTTGTTACTGTATGTTCCAGTGATGTATGACGTTCATACTGTACCATACATCCATAAATACCATTACTGTATCTCATAAAACACCTATAAATCAATTATTATAAACATAACATTGTAAAATAATATCGAATATATCAAATAATATCAACATTAATTTCAAATAAATTAAATTCAAGGAAAATAATTTCAAATAGATACATTTCAATCAAATTCACTCATCAAATATCAAATACAGTATCAAATATAACCTTTAACATGCTCTGTGATGAGATCTTTCTGCTTGTAAATGGTTCCGATGGTCGACGGAACCATTTGGATGAAACGTGCAACATTCACATGTTTTTTCACCAGCATCCATTTTCTTGATAATAGCCATCTTTGTTTCTAATGAGATGGATTGCAGCTTTTTCTGATTACCACTATCACTAGTAGGCTTATGCTTCTGACCAACCATATTTGCTTAGGGTTACAAAAGTCCACAAAACGGTGTAAACACAAAGATCACAGAGACGACGTCTTAACACAAGGGTAACACGCGTTGAACTGGGAAGAAGGAGGGGCACGTTCAGTCTGTCGTTTGTAAGCAATGGACACAGCGTCATGCGTAAGTAGCGTATTACATCAGTGTACTATGTACACTGTCTCGTACTACAGAAAGCACGCTAAACTCAAAATTTGACATAATTAAAAAAAAAAAAAAAACACGTAAAATTGAAAAATACGTAAAACGAATGAACGTAAAGCGGGGAGTGTCTGAATAAGTTAATGTGAACTTTCTGTCTGTTTAAACCAGTCTAACCATACTCGTGATCACTCTCTTCAAACAAGGAGTTTCAGAACTTCATCTTACTGGATGTTTTTCATTTACTGCATCATTCTGAGTACTCTATATAGACCTTTGGTGTGAAAATCTCAGGTGATCAGCAGTTATAGAAATAACAACCCGTGCACCTGCTACCAAATATCATACCATGGTCAAATCAGAGTAATGCTTGATGTGAACACTACCTGAAACTGTTGGCTTAACCGCATGATCTCCTAGATGATTGGTTGATTAGATAACTTCATGTATGAAAATTTCTACAGATGCTCCATTAAATTGTGTATTGAGTCTACCGACCCACTTAACTTTAACATCATTGGTGAGATGATCCAGCACAACTGGATTCATTAAAATGGCAAAACACAACAAAGGAATCGTTATGTTCAGCTCGTATATGGATTAACAAACAACATGACGTTTTTTTTTTTTTTATTGTGATAAACAACATGCTCAATAGCTGTTGTGCCATATAACATACAAATCATTTTGGTAAAGATTCTGCCATCTATTTTTAAAAATTTCCAATGAATAGCAACAGAAAATTTAACTGGCAACATGCCGTCAAATGGAGATGCTTGAATTATCTTCTGAAGCTGTGGAAACCTTCTGAGCATGACAATTCTGCAGTGAATATTTTTCAACAGATTAGTTTTCCCTTTTTTGATGGGGTTTTGGGGCTATCAAAGTACAAACCTGCTAAAGGGCTCACTAAGTTCTAGTTGTGGAATTCTTTGCTATTAATAAATTATATTTTTTGCTAGTTTAATCTTAGGAACACAATGTCAGTTAACACCATAGAGTGATTTTGACATCCATTTTTCTGATTTCTGAATAGAAAATGAAACTGGTGAAGGACTCCCCAGCAGTGGCGTATTGGTTAGCACACCAGCTTGACTTCGACTCTTGGGCTCAGGGGTTTTTGTGTGGTGTTTACATGCTCTCCGTGGGGCCGATGGCATAGTGGTTAGGGTGCTGCACTCATGATTGGGAGGTTGTGTGTTCAAATCCAAGTTAGACCGCCACTATGCTAAGACTCCTGGGCAAGGTCTTAACCAGAAATGTGCCTCTGTTCACCCAGCAGTATAAATGGGAACCAGTAAAAATTACTGGGAAGGTAACCTGCGATGGACTAGCATCCCATCCAGGAGGAGTTGAACTCCTAGTTACTTCATGCTACAGAAACCGAGTTCTACGAGCATGTAAATATTTGTGTGAATGTAAATACAGTATAAAAATAATGGAAGAGAGTCGCATGGTGTGACTCAGCTGTTTGAGTCTGTAATTTTCCATAGGGGCTACAGTCTCTTACAGTCTCCTCCAATCTCTTACAGTCTCCTCCAGTCTCTTACAGGCTCTTTGGGTGATCACGGATCAACTCACTGAAGGTGAACCATGGAACGCGCATCACCCAAGTTTTGTTGTTCGGGATGAAGTCCATCATCCACGACCACACACATCCCACGCGAGGATGGTCATCATTTGTGTAGTCTGACACGCGGAATGGCAAGCCTTTCCCCGCCAGCACATGCGCCATCACTAAATTTACCCTGCTGCAGGGGCTTGGTGACAAGGCTTGGAGACCCTTGGTTGAGTTGTATATGGTTTAGCTCAAAGGTGTAAGTTATGAATTTTGTCTTATTTTGTTCATATAATTAAATTGTACATAGTTTATGTCGTGGTCTGTCTTGCTTTGCTGGTTTCACAGGGCAATTTCAATCCTCTGAATTTTCCTATCTGTAACACCGGGGATAAGCACCGTCCTGATGAACCACTAGGCTCGGGTGTAAAGCCCAACAGACTTTACCTTTACCTTACATGCTTTCGTGGGTTTCCTCCCAGAGTCCAAAAACATGCGGAGTAGGCTAATTGGCTGTTTCAAATTGGCTCTCTGTGGGAGCGTGAGTGTGAATAGTCACAGGGTGTAACCCGTCCTCACTCACAGTCAGCTGAGATAGAAGCCAGCCTTCCCGTGACCCTAATTAGGATTAAGCAGCTTAGAAACGTAATGAATGAAGGACTCTCAAACTGCCAACTACGAGCGAACCGTAAATTTCACTATTTTCCAACTCATTGTTTCTGAACGATTTTTTAAACCGCTATAAGAACACCTGGAGAACGTTATTACCGTTAGTTTCCCCCAGCGATCAAAACTTACCACCTATAAAGTTGATGTGCTCTTTTTATTTAATTCTTTCATTTTCTAAACCACTTAATCCTATTTTGGGTCATGGGTAGGCTGACGCCCATCGCAGTTTACTACGTATCTTAGGCTTTATGAAACAGGCTGATAATTCTTCTGAAAGTCTATACAATGAGCCCTCACTTTCCGCGGTTAATTGGGACCGAGACCCCCTGCAACCACTGATTTCCGTGAAGTAGGATCAACCCCCCCTG